>CM040403.1:111663905-111689485 GCA_022702515.1 Ilyophis sp. 1 JC-2022
GTGCAGGTGATGTGGTTGTGCCCACCCGCACAGCTTGCAATCTGTCACTAAGGAAGTTGTGCATGAGATGAATCAGACGGGTGTTGAAATGGTGTAGCTTCTGGATCATCAGATGCCTTTAGATGGTGTTAAAAGCAGAGCTGAAGTCCACAAAAAGGATCTTGACAAAGGTGCCTGGGGAATCCAGGTGCTGGAGGAGGAGGAGGAGGTGCAGCAGGCAGGCAGGCCACAGCATCCTCTGTGCCCCTCTTAGCCTTATAGACAAATTGGAGGGGATCCAGTTGTGTGGCAGAATGGTGTTTAGCAGCAACTTCTCCAGGTACTTCATTATTATGGATGTGAGGGCAACGGGCGGTAGTGGTTGAGTTCTGTGGGCCGGGGTTTTTTGGGTACGGGGATTATGGTAGCATTTCTCCAGAGGGTAGGTATTGTAGCAGTCTGGTAGGATTTGCAGATGAGTGAATGGAGAATTGGTGAGAGTTTCGGGGCGCAGGTCTTCAGCAACCTTGTTGGGATGCCGTCAGGTCCCGGGGCCTTGCCTAGCTTACATCGGCTAAGCTGGCGCCGTACCTCCTCCTCTGTAAAAGGGGCCGGTCCTTCGGGATCTGGTGGAGGGAGGGCTCTCAACCATACTTCACATTCAGCTGAAAAATTCTGAATATCAAAGCGGGCATAGAATGTGTTCAGTTCTTTTGCAAAGGATTCTGGGTCGGTTATTGCACATAGGTTGAGTTTGGGTTGTGAACCCAAACTCAACCTATGTGCAATAACCGACCCAGAATTTTTCACCTTCTGAAATGCCTGCTTGATGTTCATGTTGCCAAATTCAGATTCTAATTTGTCCCTGAATTTCAGTTTCGCCTAAAACTTAATGCTCTGTGGCTCTGTGCCTAAAAAGTTAAAAATCTATTAATTCCAAAGCTTTACGAGGTGCATATATTCTATAAACAGCATCCCAGTAGAGATGGGCTTTAGCTGTGAGGCACACATACATTTACAGCTGTTCATTAGTTATAGTGTATAATATGCTTGCCACATTTTCACCTGGCCAAAACCAGACACATTTTTAATTGGTGGAAAATACTTTTTGAAAACTCAAATAATAATTGCAAATGTGATTACTTTACAATAGTTATGTTTATTTATTTACAATGGTTCCTTATTTGTGCCCCAATTACAAACAGATGCTATATTAAAGTAGAAATTGTAAATGGACATTGCCTTGTGATGCTCTTATCTGCATTGCTTTTTGTTATTTTTATTTATTTTGCTTTATTGCTCATGTTTTCATGCCTTTGTGTATTGGTTGATACCTCTGGTGCAGCCATGGAGGTGATGCTCTCTCCCTTGATGGAAGCTTTTTGCTCTTAAGGAAACCTGTTTTATTAAAAATATTATGCAAATCACGTAATTTTAACACAGGTCACACGATTCACTGATGCTTTCATGTATAATTCAATGTGTGTTCTTATTATTATTTTGTGGTTGAGTATTTCCCTGCTTGTTTTTGGTAACATCAACATTTTATTTTGTCATCCTGATAATGAGAGATAATGCATCCGCCTTTACTGTTTAATGCAGCTGGATTTTACAGTCAATAATTCAGTCCATTTTTTCTGTATGCATTTAGATGATAAAGTTTTGTTATCGGCATCATCTAAATTAATTGATTAATAATAATAATAATAATAATAATAATAGAATAGAATAACTTTTATTTTCCCACTAGGGAACTTCAGTTGTAGCCCCAGCAACAACAAAAAAAACATAGAAAGTAGGGCAGACCCACAACACACAAACATTTCAAACAAAGACATTCAATAATCATTGCATTAATCAAACCAATCAAGTTAATTACATTAAAGTGGAATTACACAGCCATAAAAAAATATTATAAAAATTATTATCTTAGATTAGAATTAGTTTAATCTTACACTGAAATTTTTTTTTAACAAAGTTTATTATGAGAAAAAAATCCCTCATCAACAAATAATAATTTTTAACAAAACCACGTGTGCCACAATTATTGGCACCCCTGCATTTATATGAATCTTTACCAGGGGTGCCAATAATAGTGAAGGGCACTGTATATATACTGTGTTTAATATATCAAATAACTGCATGTCAGCTTGTGTTCAGCTTAATAACAGTACACCTTTGTGTCTTGGTGATGCCACAATGTCATATTCCTGAGAGTAACACTGATGTTCCCCACCACTGTACATCACACTGGATACGAGCGTCTGCCAAGTGAGCTCAATGCAATGTAATGTAATGAGAAGACAAATGTTTGAACTTCATTTTCAGTTGGTCTACAGAGCCTCTCATTATTCTTCAAACTGGTTAATTTGGGCCTTGTGGAATAGAAGGGTCAGATTTCAAGAGCTACCTTTATGCCTTCAGATATCAAGGGCCAGTTTAATTTACAGAAAGGCCTTTTACACAGATGCATTTAAAATGCCTTCCTGCCTGTAACTGCACAGAGCCTTAGCATGTCACTTCTGAGGAGTGTTTCCTTTCAAGGCATTTGCAATAATGTCTGTCTGTATTTCTTGGACTTTTAACAATTCTGACACTCAGAACAACACTGCATTCTACATTCTTCAGCTTTGCCATCGATTATGCATATAATATCTGCAAAGCTAACCACAAACAACTGTTAGCATTACTTAAAATCTAATGAATCAACTATTGTTTGCAAAACCATTTACGGTATTGAGAAATAGGTGAATTAATACTGTTGCACATTTGGGAGATAGCTGAATTTTGCCATACATCATTGGAAGATCTGAGCAATTGTGACTGAAAAACCAAATTGCTTTAGTATGTAGGCATTCAGCAGAGTGACATGTGATGAAATGTGTATTTGTAAAGGTTTAGGTAATGAGCAGGGAGGATATCAAGTAATTAGTGTCACAAAATTGCAGTAGTCAGTACATGCAATTACAGCATAATGTTAAGTGCCATAGTTGGAGCAAGAAATAGTTTGAGAATACAGAGCATTAAGCAACAAATGGATTTCAGGATAATGCTTTATGTAGCTCAAAGTTCAGTGATAGTTGAGCCAAGAGGCAGTGTTAACCAGTGCATCTTAAGTCTATCAGGAAATGGAGCTCAGGCCACCAGCAAAGCAACCAGAGGATGCAGCACAGAGTAGTCTAGCAGGAGCATAAGGCTTGATAAGATATTTTAGGTAAGAGAGCACATTTCCTCTTGCTGCACCATAGGCTAGGATCAGAGATTTGTATTTTATTTGGACCACAATTGGTAACCAGCGGAGGGAGATGAGCAGTGTGCCATGTATACTTTGGCTGATTATAAATGAGATAAACAGCAGCATTCTGTATTAGTTGGAGCTGCCTGACAGCACCTGCAGGGAGACCAGCAAGAACAGCGACACAGTAGTCCAGTCGGGACTCGGGACAGCTCAAGGGCATGGACAATAAGCTGGGCAGCAAATGTAATGAGTAAAAGACATATTTTGCAAATGTTGTAGAAGAAAAACCAGCAGCTCCAGGTAGCTATCACAATATTCTCACAGAAAGACAGCTTGTTATCTGGAAATAACCATGCATAGTGCGGCTTTCATAATTATGTGACATACAGTATATCTGATTTGAATCGGTTATGAAACAACACCCATTTGTCATTTATCACCCATTGTACAAATGGGAAGAATATAGAAAGAATATTCAAATGTCAGCTCTCCACTTTTGCATGTATTATTCCATTTAAATTCAGTTCGGATTCTCTGAATGCAACCTTTGTGTGCGTGTGTAGAACGGATGTCTGTTTTCTTATTTTTTATCATATATGTCACACTCCCTGAATGCCATAGTTCATTTTGCACACAGGGAGCATTTCAAAGTGCAATGCGTATGAACACACAGAGCCACGTACAACTCTCTTGTGAGATGGAGTGTGAACACAAAAACAGAGCGGATTTGGAAAAGAATATCTTTTATAAATTACGCAAGATATGCGACAGTTTAAAGTTAGCCCAAGATTCTCGGCACTCTTGGGACGCAGACGCCATTTTGTGGTACCAAGGGTAAGAAGTGATCAAGATGGGAGAATGTAGTGAGTACTACTACTACTACTACTACTACTACTACTACTACAATGGACGTATATGTTTCCTGAAAGCATCATACACATACTGCATAATTTTAGGAGAGAGCAGCAATGCATGTGCCCTAGTTTTGATAAAAATCCTATGGTGATGGCCTGAAATGCACATACTGCCACATGGATTTATTAAAAATTTGACACTCCCAAATAGCCAATGGCATGCTGTGTCTGTTCTAGTGTTAATGATGTAATGAAAATGTGTTTTATGACTTTTTTATTGTTTCATTTATCTGTATTTATTTGGAAAGCACTTTGTGTGAATAGCTAAAGAAGTGCTTTGTAAATTATTATTTTTATTATTATTTTAAAGGTTAATTTACTGTATACCATGTAAACAACACATTGAAGCTGCACATGTTTGTGTGTTTGCATCAGTTCCATTTGCTGCGTTTATCTTGTACTGTTTCTCCAGTGGGTTTTCCACTTGATTTTGCTAGTTATATTTATAAGCTATTGTAACACAAAATTATTTAAAAGTTGATGAGATAATCATTTAAAAAGTCCCTCAATTGGTTTTGTGGATGTTCCAGCTCCTGGCATATATTTCTCCTTCTCAATTTTGTTGTGATCTTGACTTAACAAAGGTTGTTTTCTCATGATCTTAACAAAAGTCGGTTTCCCATCATCACGACTTATTTATCTTGTGATCTCGACTTAACCCTTAGATGCATGAGTGATTGAACCCTACACTCTTCCATGATGGGGTCAAAAATGACCCCAATTAGAATCTATGTGTTTTATAGAATAAATGTATGATATTTCCATTGTTTTGGTTAAGAATAATGATTGTGTATGTGTCTCCATTTAGAATAATGATTTTTATTATAGTTTGGTCCACACAAGAATGATTTAATGTTTTATAAAAGATTCCATCTTTTTAACACTTTATGAACATTTTGATAATTAAACAAAAAGACACAGCCATCCTAAAAACTATTCTAAACCACTGAATTCTAAACTTCTATTGACACAAAACAGCAATAGAAAATCTAATCTGGTGGATTATAGAACAATTCCACACGCAGTCCATATAAATGAGTATAGGGTTATGTGGTAGGCTACATTGTCATAGAGACTACTACATGAGAACAGGCATGAAATAAAATCATATCCTATAGGTATCCATATCCTTTGGTTCCTATGAGATTCCATAGAAAATGTATTGGGGTCATTTTTGACCCCATTATGGAAGCTTTGTGTAGTGACACAAAAACAAAAATGTCTTAAATTGTATAAAAGGTAACTTAAAATGCAAATGGCTTGATGTCAAAAACATGTTTTTTGAGGAATACCTGGAATATGAAATGATAAAAACTTTTCATTACAAAGATATTGCAAGAAAACCAACCCCCGGGGTCGTTTTTGACCCCATTATGCATCTAAGGGTTAACAAAGGTTGTTTTCTCGTGATCATGACTTATTTATCTTGTGATCTCAACATAACAAAAAACCTCTGCATTTGAATGTACAGTGATGATTATTATGATTCCCATATCCACAGGGTTTTCCAAGAAGGGGCATGTATTTTTTTGTAAAAAAAAAAGCAATTCATTTATAAACGGTATGTTTATGGTAAAGTTTTTAAAAAATAAAAATACTGGATTTCACTGTTTTTTTCCAAATACTGTAGAATAATGGCAATAATTCATTATTTATTGGCCATCCCATAAAATAACAGGATTTATAGAGTTTTTTCTCCTTTAGTAAATTATTTTTCACTGGAAACATATTGCTATGAGTTTTTTTACCATTTTCTTTTGGGATATATATCAACTTCACCAGTGAAGTGACGTGGCTGCATAATCTATCTCGCCAAACGCTACGGGTTAGGTCAGGTTTAGTTCAAGTTAACCTGCCAGGTGGCAGGTTAGTTTCAGGGCATTACCATAGTAACTGACACAGGCTTTCTTTTATCCTCGTATTTGGACCTGATAATTCTGGATTTTCCTAAATTTCAACTTAATAGATCTGGATAACTTGCAAATTCCACTTTCTGGAACAGGGCCCTGTAGCTTACAAATAATATTAAAACCAGACATTCTAAAACTGGACATCTGCCAAACCAAGCCTATATAAATTGTGTTATGTTTATCAATATTAGACAATAAAATAAGTCTCTGGTTTCTACCGAAGTCAGTCCCGAGTAAAATTGTTGTTTTGATAAATGCAATTTCCAGCTGATTCTGTCCCTGGTCAAAGTTAAATTGAAAGAGTTCATCCATTGTAGGGCAACATACTATCCTTAGTCTGTCGTGCACAATCACTGTGCATTCAAATTGTAGAGTTTCTTGTGATCACGAGAAAACAATCCTATGGAATGGAGACGTCTTTTTCCAAAACCAAGGAGTTTATTTGTCAAAAGGCGGTGATTTTAAACATTTCAATCTGTTAGCCCGAACATAACCTGCCCCGGAGCAGGTTAGCCATGCACAGTACGTTGCCTTGACAATATAACCAGATTAAAGATGAGTCAACTGCATCTTAAATTAGCTCGCTAACCCCTTAATCTCACTTTGTAGTACACCCCTCAGGTCTTGATGTAATGTTTACATCAGACCAAACTCAAAGAATGGGCAGCCTTACTCATAAGTCTCAATTCAAACAGGCCCATATGATTTAACAAAGACCTCACATTAAATTAACCATATAGCCTATGTCATAGTTAATGGTCAGAAATTAAACTAAACAGGGCCTTGTTTCCTTATACCAAACAATCTTAGATGTAAAGACTGTTTACATTGTGCGATCTTGAGGACATTCGTAAATTTTTACACGTGTTTCCAAGTATTTTACGCGCACTTTACCAGAGAGTGCACACACAATACTTAAGTGTATCCTGAGCACTGCTGTCCACTTAAAAGGGCTGACAGGGTGACAATAGCTCAGTAACTAAAAGGAAATGAATGAAACACAATAGAACCATTGATACATTTACAACAACACTACCTATATGTGTTATATACTGTTTAAAAGAAATAAAAATGTGAACAGCAAGATATTTGTCGAATTAAGAAATGGAATTATATCAAACTTGTTTCCATGTAGTCTAATATTGCAAGGCAATTTTCTTTTACATGTTTTCTGAACAAGAATGTCATCAGTTTAAGTGGAACATGATTCTTTGAAAATGTTGCACCTGGAAATAAAGTAAATTTCAAAGGTGCACTATACAGAAGCAAATTTAACCAAACAGGTAGGGGCTATAACAATGCACCATCTCTCACACCAAAAGAGGAGAGGGTCTTGTCCATCCTTTGGTCCACTGCCTTGGATTGTTTTGAAGGAGGTATCAATATTCATGGAGGATCCCGGCTTGATGGTGAGCCTGGCCCCTCCAATTACGATGATCCCCCTAAATCAAGTGTCTCCCGAGGGTCTGAATCTCCACCAGGCCAATCCAGCTCACTACCTTCCCCTTCTGTCTCTCCCAAACTGAGACCATTCCACCCGTAGCCTTCCTTTCCAACAGGAAGAGACCACCGTGGCTTTGGAAACTGTGAGGTGTTGCCAGGGCCTCATTGGAGAGGGAGAAACTTGAGGCCTGCAAAAAACCTCTAGCAGGTAATGCTAGAGGCTTCTGAGCAAGACAGGAAGTTCCAGGAGGCTCTTGCAATAAAGAGAGCCAAATTGGCATCAATGTAGTGTTAGCTGGCTCTGGAAGAACTGATATTTGAAAGGCTTTCAATTTCAATGCATATTGTGCTGCCAGAGGACCAGGGTAAGCTAATCAATGGTTAGTGGAATACTTTAAATTTCTACTGAATGTTGGATTACATTTATAGATAATACAAATATTTAATATTGAGAAAATACTCAAATGTTGGCTATTTTGTACAATCACCAGTGTTTAACTTTCATTAATACTCATGCCATTTTTTTTTTGTTGCAGGATATATTTCACATATCCTAAGAGCTGCCTTTCTGATTTTTTTTGTTGGTGAATTCCATATAGTCCACAAAAAAAGGGTAATACCATTAGACTAGTACCTACAAAGTGAGGCCTAATTACCTTCTGAAAAAAACATTTAGTAATTTATTTAATAAGTATTTATTCCAACATTTATTTCATCCATCAACCACCTTTTGGCATCATGAATACCTGCAACAACATCATGCAAGTCAAATGTTGACATATTTTGCATTCATGTAAATTGAGTCGTAAAGTGTGGTGTCACTAATAAAGTAAACTTTGTCCAATGTTCCCACTTCCCAGATTAACTCAATGTGGAATTTCTCAACCGTATTCTGCGCCTGTCTTTTCCATTAAGTTGTTGTTGAGGCCTGCAGCTGTATCTACCTAACTGTTGGTGCGGGGTGTTGATTAATCACCTAATTAGATTTAGCGGTCAGAAATCATCTTACAGACATAGATATTTAATTGACGCTGGCTTTGAAGGCAAACTGATGATTCAGCCCATAGGTGAGGTAGAGAGTGAGAGAGGAAAAAACAAGTTTGAATCTAGGCTGCAATTAACATATTTCTAAGAAAGTCTATGTGATGAATAACAGTACAACTGAACATTAAATCTCTTAATTCTGCATACAGACATAAATTAATCTTACTACTCTGACTATGGCTTTCTGGAATCATATAGCTTATGGTTTTATTACAGCCTATGGACTTATAACAGCAGCTTAATCTGAATTAATTATAGACACATTACTTTCTGAAATTGCATATACAATGGCGTATACTGCAAAAGGCTTGGAGAATCTTAGTTTTGTTCTGCAAACTATGGCTGCCATACAGCGTGTTGTTCAGCTTCGAGAGCACCACACAGTCAGCTGGTGCGTTTAAATTCCTTAAAGGTCCTTAATGACAAGACCATAGTAGATCAATACAGGCTTCTCTGTATGATAAAGGCTGCTTGACCTTGAAATGAAATACAAAGGCTGCTTTACCTCATAGCACCAACAATAACGCATGCAACAAAGCTGAATTTTGCATTGTCACGTCAAGTCCAGTTGAATTCCTGGAAGCACTGTAGTTCTATGCTACCAAGAGTTTCCTCCAAGTCCTAGGCAATGGACAAAGGCTCTGTAAGGCATCTGTTTCTAGGACAGTGCAGGCAGCCACAAATGCACTACTATGGCATGCCCCTGACCACATCATGTTTCCAACAGCAAGGAAGGAT
This sequence comes from Ilyophis sp. 1 JC-2022, assembly GCA_022702515.1. Lineage (NCBI taxonomy): Eukaryota > Metazoa > Chordata > Actinopteri > Anguilliformes > Synaphobranchidae > Ilyophis > Ilyophis sp. 1 JC-2022. Next base: position 111,673,172 of record CM040403.1, read on the forward strand.
ATTGTAGAATATAAACAACAAAAATATAAAATCCCACAGGTCATTGGGGTAATCGATGGGATTCTCCTCCCAAAAATTACACCATCTGTGGATAGCCACAAATACATCTGCCAAAAGGGATATTCCGCTATAAATTGTCAGGTGGAATGTGATAATTGGGGACTTATCACAAACATAGTGGCAAGGTGGCCTGGAAGTACCCACGACTCATTCATATTCAATAATTCACCCGTGGGTCAGGAGGCAGCGAGAGGCCCTCCCAAACACAGGTGTTACCTTGGGGACAGCAGTTACCCACTCCAACCATACCTCTTCACCCCAGCTGCAAATTTTGTAACTGAAAAGTGAGCTGAATGTGGAAAATGTCAAAAGTGAGGGCATTGTTGAGCGCACTGTGGGAAGATGCAAGTTTCGCTAAAAGTCCAGCGGCGGGCTACATCGGTCCACAAGTCCAGCGGTTGTGCAGTAATTATGGGCACCGCTATGCTGCACAACATTGCGGTCTGATGAAGAGGAGGAAGAAGAGGAGGATGGAAGAGAATGATTCGCGGGTATGAATGTTATATGGCTGGTTTGGAGGCATGATGTCAAGTCATCGAGAATTTATTCCAATTTTTTAAAAACCCGCCACCACCTCCACCCCACCTTCGGGGCCTTTAATTTAATTAAATTTTATGTTTTTATTTGCTTCAGTTTCCCCTTCTCCCCAAAGCTCACTGCAGTTATCTGCATTAATCACCCCAGTGACATATTTTGTACTTTCTTTCTTTCTTTTTTTTTTGCGTTTTCATGTTCACCAAAGTTCATCACTCCAATTATCTGCTTCAATCTATCTAAACCATGAAAATTTCCCTATAGACATACATGCTGTACCAGCCCTATCCACCACCCCAGTGCACCAACAACTTCTGTCTGATAAGGAGACATAAAACAATTAATGTGTCAATGAAATGCTATTTATCATCCCTGGTTTACCCAACAAACTGGATTCTGACTGCCCACTCCCACCCGCATCAGAGTAAACACAACAGTAACAAATGTGTTGGGTCCCGTGGGATCCCAATCCCGTTGCAGGGCTCTAGTCTGTATTAACATCAACTTTAAATGATCAGAGTTTAGTAAAAATTTTGTATTTAGTAAAAATGGTTTAATCATGATAAAGATACACATTTTATCATGAAGGGATAAATCACCTACCTCCTCCACAAAATCTGGTGGAGAAATTGTTGCTTTTTTCAGAGGATTTAAATTTATTTACTTAAAGTCAGGACAACACAGAATCGTCAAGGCTTGTTCTTCAGTATTTTGACTGCTTATTCAAATATATATATTTTTTTCACTGGGAAGGAAACTAGGCACAAACTTGCAGGATGTAACCATGGAATTTACATCAGATCACGTATCCAGCATTATAGACTAAAATGTACAGTGCAGTCCATAGGTATTTGGACAGTGACACAATTTTTGTTTTTTTGGCTCCATATTCCAGCATATTTGATTTGAAATGGAACAGTGAGGTTAAAGTGCAGGCCTCCATAAATCAAGCATATGGGGAAAAGTTAATGAGAGTTGACTCTTAATGCATGTTTGTGAATAATAATTCAGAATACATACTATAACCTTATATCCATATGTATTTTAAGCTGACTGTTAATGATACACAATATGCCATCAGCATCTGAGGTAGATCAGATAAATAACGCTAAAATCATGAGAACTTAACCAATGTACACATGCACAGTAAAATGTCCAGTGTACATTCAACTCAGAGTGCATAAGAGTCAAATAAGGATCATATATACTTTGTAAGTATGTACCTACTGATGCCTGTGGCTGTGTAAAGTGTTGATGGCCAGCTAGAGTTGTAAGAAGTCATGCAGAAATGTTATTAAATGAATAAAAATCTTTTCTAAAATAAGGTGGTCCATTGTAAAATAATTACTATTGGTACCTTGTTTTTCTTTCCTGCTTCAAAATAATAAACAGTATGTAAGTTTCATTTTTAGTAGGCCTATATTGTGAACCTAATATTTAGCATGTAGCATGTATTCAGTCATCTTGTATACTGTACACATGCATTAAAAATATAATTAAATAAAACTAATAAAAATGCACGTAGTTACACAATACACAAATTCAATGCATTAATGCAGGCTGGTTAGAAAACAAAATCCTATGACTTCTCCAAGTAACCCAATAATGTTTTTGAGCATTCTGGGGACAGGCAGTGATCTGATTGGAGGATGGTGCAAGTAAGTTAAATGAAAGAATAAAGGGAACAAAACAGAAGAGTGAACGCCCACAGTGTTACAAATCAGCAAATGTCAAGCTAATGTTTTACAACTGGTTACATCCTATATCATCACCTATATCATTTCCACTGTTTATATACAACAATTTGAAAGTACTGGGTTCAGAATTGTGTCAATTCATACAAAAGTGCACATCATTCACTGATAATAACTGGTTTCATCCAAATGTTAGAAATTTCTTGTGACCTTTTTTGAACTGAAATATAAGCATATTGCTGTACAAAAATAGCTTTCAATAAATTAGATTTATCGTGAGTAAAAATCTGGACTTTTTAATGTATTTTCTACCACTGAATTTAATTGGTTTGTTTTCATCTTTGCATTTACCAGCAAGCCGGGCATTCGACCTGCACAGCTGAGTGTTTGACTTCCCGTCATGGTACTTTCCGTACTGTGATACCATCTCTGCTTTCACTCAATAAAGTGGACTAAATGCATAAAACGCATCTCCTCCCATGGACAGGTTTCTTTTAAGCACCCCAAAGGACTGACGGAAAATAACTGACCATGATTAAATTTAATCACAAAGTTTAAACCTTTGTTTTAGCGCTTAATTGTTTATAAGACTGCAGTCTTGTCATTTGTTATGATTAGCCTTATTTAACAATTTTTTTGTAGGTAATATCATTGCATTTTTATGTCTGCTTCCCATTGCTTGGAGAAAAAAAAACCTTACTGCCCAACACATATAAATGTCTTAGCAGTGCTTTGACATAATAGTTATGGCAGAATTTCATCTCATACCCTTGCCCATCAACATTGTATGTGGAAAATAGTTAATGATCAATAAATTATTTGTTGAGGGACCTCATCAACATCAGCCAACATATTAATTACAACCTCTGCAAACACTTGCTCACTGTTTGTCAGCTGTTAGTTCAGATACAAACTGTTACAAAATCCACTTCTAACAGCAGCAGCGAATAATTTCAAGCAGACAGACATAATTTACAGTGGTGCCTTGATGTACGGCAATAGCAAGTGGTTTCGAGCTTCTTAGCTATCAGGACACAGCATCCAAAATGACTGTTTAATGTACTCCTCTAAATTACTTTTGTAGGCTTGTCGATACGGCGTAATGTAAGTATCTCTGCTGTGGCAGAGTATGTAAGTATTTAGTTTATTTTAATTATATTGATTATTCTCTTCTATGGTCTGGGCAGATGTCCTCATTAGATGAGTTAAATTACTGGATATTGTCACTCTAGGGAAATAGCAGGTCATGCAGTAATGAATTAGAAATATTACTGCTAAACTATTGAGATTCTACCATTAGAACGTAGTGCTTACAGTGCATCATCTTTCTGCCCGGCATTAAATCTGGTTTATTTATGTCATATTACTGAACATGTGATCTCTGCAAATCATGGTGAACCAAAGAACCAGCATTTCAGCCTCTCCAATATTGTAAGTGCCTTACGAATAAATCTAAGCTCTTGAAGTGGTGGCCTTTCAAGTACTGATGATAATAAAAAAATGCTGGACTTGCACATGCAGCCTTGAAATCTGGTATGGTGTCTGTTTGCTGCCTTTGTGTGATATTGAAACTGGCTTTTGATTTGAGCTCGTCTCAGCCTTTTTCTTTTTGCAACAATGTAAATATTGCATTGGGAGATAACTGTAGCATGAAATATGTTCTCATTTTCTCTTATAACTCTCCTTTAAAACTCTACACAGTTGTGTTTAAATACCCACTTTTATTTTCCATGTGAATTTTGAATCACTGCACCAGGTTTTTTATCAGCAAGCACTTCGAGCCTATAGGACAGGGGTTGGCAACTCCAGGCCTCGCGGGCCGGTGTGTATGCAGGTTTTTGTTGCGACAAGTTACCAATTATTTAATTAACTAAATAATTTACATGATCAGATATTTTATCTACATTCCGCGATATGAACAGCAGCTTGTGTGCCTGTCTGAACGTATTGTAGCGTTTTTATGAGTGAATCGGTGATGGTGCATATGCCTAATTAAATGATTGAGCCTAGGTAACTGGTAAAAAACCTGCATACACACCGGCCCACCAGGCCTGGAGTTACTGATCCCTGCTCTAGGACAACTCACGGAAGCTTGCAGTGTATGTACGTGTGACTTAGCTTCTGACATTCAGTGCTTTGGAACTGAAGTGAAAATAGAAAGTTTTATTAAATAGCCTACAATGGACATTAGGGGCTTTATCTCTGAGATCTTAGCGCTTGGTCTAAGCACATGGCATTAAGTGCATTTAGGGCGTGTACAAGTCCACTTTTGCTATTGAGCACTAAGCACAGCACAACGTGCAAATGGGCTGAACCTAGTCTCTTCATTAATTATTGGTGTGTATTGGGCGTGACATGCAATAAACCAATCAAAATGTAATATTTTCTTTAAAAGCTTGCTTTTCCACACCTTGTCGGATTGCTTATATGATGGCAAAATGGACATGCTCGTGCATGTTTAGTACGATCAAGGAATAAGATATATGGATCAATAGTAGCCTATGATCAATAGTATTTAGACTAACCATCATGAGTTTCCGGTAATTTCCGACAGTACTTTTATTTTACAAAATATATTTGGTAAAATTTTGCTAAAAGCACCTGCAACAGCTGAAAATAAGCTACCAATGGCTTCTGTCTCACCTTATAAAATGCCAAATGTTCAAGCTTCATCCAAAGTTCATTACCTGCATTCAAATTTTGATTAATAACATAAATAATGTTATTTTGCCTTAATGATGACACTAAATACAATAAAGCTGTCAGGTTGGCAACCCATAGGTTCATATTTTCCCTTGTTTTATAATGTCCTGTTTATGGAAATGTGACCAACCCGTTTTACTGGTAGCGTAATGCTTTAAAACAATCCACTTTCCCAGGAAGGCTGTGAATTTTGGCTGTTATTTGCAGCAAGGGAAACAGACCTGCTCCTGCATGAAGTTAAAGCGCACATGTAGAAATTGGAAATAAAATTAATTGTAAATGAATTGCGTAACGTGCTGCAAATTTGTTTTCTTTCTAATTAAACGATTCCCAGTGAGAATTTTGTGATCTAAAAGACATTCAATTGACGTCTATGGTAGATGCCTAATAGACTTCTAAAAATAGTTCAAAAGTGAAAGGTTTTTCAACGTATATTTGTAGATGTCTAGTAGACGTTCACATTTAGACATCTAATAGATGTCTATGTTAGATGTCTTAATATATGTCTATGATAGACGTCTAATAGACGTCTAAAAAAGTTCAAATGTTAAAACTGAATAGGGATATTGCTGAAAAATAAAACTACCTGCTTAATTCCTCTCATTAGAGACAATTCGTTGTGCTCACAATTAACCAAATTTGAATCAACATTTGTAAGGGGAAACTTGCCTATTATATCTAAACAGTAATATTTAATAACAGTAACAAAGCAGTTTTTTAAATATTTTTAAATCATGAGTGTGAGACTCCTTTGAATGATTGGAAACTCTAAAAATTATTTAATGGAACTACATGATTACCACACAATTATATATTAAATCTTTTAATTCATTTCCTAATTAATTCATTAATTTTGGGGGGTTTGGGTTGGAAGTGGGGGCAACACAGTTTTAGGATTAACATGATATGGGCTAATTTAGCACTCATTAATGACTCAATTTGTATTTACTTTATACATAAATAAATTGTTGCTTCTGAATAATTCATGAATAATTCCACAAGAATTGTAAGTATTTAATAAAATGCTCATTCTAATCAATTTCACTAGTAGCATGGCAGTTATTCATGCATAGCTGCTTTGTCAATATGTTTGCTAATCATCAACAATACACAACGTGCTCCATCTGCCAAAGTGGAATTACATATTTACTTATTGACAGCTAAGAAAGACTAACGTCTCTAATAATCCTAAAGTGAAAATCAGTCAAGGAAACCTGGTCTCATGGCTGAAATGTAAAAATGGAAGACTAAGACAAGTCCTAATGCATTCCATATCTCCTGAAGTGTTGATGGTTCATCTATTCCATGTAACTTCAAAGTATAATCTACTGATTCATTAATAAGGTCTTAATTAACCCTCAGTATGTGAACCCAAAAATGAAGCATTACCTTTTTTTGTTTGAATAGTCAAATGTGCCCCACATTCCAGTGGTGATTGTTTATTGATAAAAATGTACTTATACAGTATTATGTTTATTAGATACTCTGCAGAACCTGGAGATTCATATTAAAAACCCCAGAGATCAAACACAAGCACCTCATGTGTCCTGAACTTGAAGGTCTGATTGTTTTTTCTCTTTACTTTCCTACATTGAGCTTTAAAATCAAAATACTTCAAGCCTGCTGATCATCAAATACACATTGCTTGGGCCACAACTGTTTCCTGTAACCCCATTGCCTCTGTATGCTGCATCCCAGTTAGATATTACTTGTTCAGCATATACAAACCAACATAGCTCTAAAGCTTTCTGGGCATTTGTTTTGATAGATTTAAACTAAAAACACCAAACACTAACATTTTCTCAAAATTTGTCGTGATATGTATTCATACTGTAGATAGATTCTGGTATTAACTACATATTACATGTACATTCATTTTTATTATTCTGGTAATGACTTAAAATTTCAGAATTCAATCTCAATTAATAAGGTATGAAACATACTTGCTGGAAAATGCAGATTTGTCTATATATCCACAAAAATTAAATGCAAGAAGATAAATGCTGGTCATCTACCCTGCAGTGGCTGAGGTGTATCTTATGTAATTGGTTGGGAATAGGTAGGGAAAAATTAAATTGACTTATGCACCTCAATTTAAAGAAGTAGCATCAAGTCAAATGTGGAAGGAGAACGAACCATGTCAGAATAACTTTGCAGAGACATTACTTTGCTTTGCCACCAGGATGAGTGTCTATAAGAATACACTCGATTTGCCTTTTGCCACAATTAACAAATAAGTCAATAAATAAATATAAATATTACAGATATATTGTCCAATGGGGAAAGGCGAGATATTTGGGTTGCATTCAAATCTGTTAGGGGGGAAAGTATTGAGTATTTAATTTCTTTATTAGCTCAGGTTCAGTGATTTGACAGTGCCTAATCTCAAAAAGGAGATCCTAACCATAATGTATGCAACAGGACAGCTGAGAGGATTAGCAGCACTGTGGTGTGAGTTTTATTTATTCTCCAGCACTGTCGTAGACAGCTCCCTTAAAAGGGTAGTTTATCTCCAATGCCATTTCTCTATACACATCCACTGACAGTGGTAAATGCCATAGTTGCCTCTGGATAGAGTATCTCACTAAGTTCAGCTTGATAAGAAATGATCTCTGAAATGAAGCCTCAGACAGAAGTTTGGTATATGAGACACACAGATTCTATTTGCCTTGCCTGGTGGAAATGCAAGCATATCATTAGCATGCTTTTCAGTAGTCAAATCATGTTTTTTTTCTCAGGGACATGCTATGATTTCAAAGGCTAATGCTACTGGAAGAGATCATGAGTGGGTTTAGTAATCACAGGCAAACAACAGAAATACTTTGATGTTAAATCAAGGACATACTCTATTTTTGGGGTAGTGCATTCATTTAAATACATCATAATTGTTCTGCATCGATAGGTTTTTGGAATGGTAAAAGCTGAGTTTTTATTTGTATCTTGAAGCAAATTTTAAACCAGAAAATTGGTAAAACTCCAGTACTAGTAAAATTGTTTTAATTTCATGACATTTTCATGGTCAAATATTACGTATACATTCATAACAGATCCACATTTATTTTTTTTATTAAAAGAGAATTATAATGGTTTTCTATGTTCATACATAATTATATAATTATTTTCACGTCATAAGTTATCCTATTAATGACTAGTACTACAGGTAGATGGCCTCAAAACCCCTTGAATCAGTTAAATACTTCTACACCATGTCTTAGCATCAGTCCGCACCCCCAACTGACCCACCAACCCCCATTCCACCCACCCAACGCAACTTGCATTCAAAGAGTTTCCCACCAAGAAGGTACACATGGACATCTTATTATGTCGGATGATCAAATCAGGGAAATTGGAATTCTAGATGCAACATGAATTGGCCGAGTGGCATAATCTCTCTTGCCAACATGGCTGAACAAAAAATTTATTTCTCCCTGAACCGTAATACATTTCATACAATAAAGCCGTAAGTGAACACACAGAGACATTATTTGATAAATATAGTACTGCATAATTCAATTCCTTTCCTTTCACATTCTTAATCCCCTGAAATAGTTGAAGATTGCTTGCTATAACTAGCTAGTCTATTGCTAGCCTAGAAGGCTGGCTATAAAAATATGTGTTGACAGTTGAGCTAACGTTATGCAGGAGATTTTCAAACCTAAAATATGGGAATGTGAATGGGTCATTTGGCTGAGTTGCTTATTCCCGAATTGGAGAAAACTACAACCTGACATCACTTGGGTTGAAAATATCCAACTCAGCAAAAGGTAATTATATGTGCTTGCACCACTCTGCACAGCTCCAAACCATTAGTCTGCACTTGTGAATAATAGTTTGAATATTGTGAATCTTGCAAAAAGCCCTTTGGCTCTTTCCAATTGTTTGCATGCATTCTTGGAAGTCTTTTCTTTTACAAAAAATGTTTAAAAAAATCTTGCAGTAGAGATCCATCAACAATAAATCATACATGATAGAAGCAGTTTGGAAGTGAAATGTCATTCACCATATGAAAAGCTTCAGACACTCAACTATACAGTAGAAAGAAATTATTGAATTTTTCTTGTAACTTGTGATCTCATGATAATATACGAAAGGATACATTTTTCTAAAATAAACAAGGGAAACATTTTTCACTTGAATTTGCTGTTTACTTTGGTTTTGTTGGTGCCCTTATTCACACAGTTTTTATAAACTGTAAATTTGAAAATATTGCATGTTGCTTGTTCTAAGTCAAGAATGTCCCCAGTCCATGAGAAAACAATGCAGAACAACCTTAGGCTCATGAATTGAATATTTTGAAAATAAAAATAAGTTTATATGAAGTTATAATGCGTGTGCACAGTGCTGTGCATTCTCAGTATGATCCTGTAAAAGGATAATTTTTTTATCCTCTATACAGAAGCTCCAAAAGCAAAGTGAACTTGTACGTAAAACATGATAACTTCCACATCCTGCATATTGATTATTCATTGTTATTTAAATGTTTTAACACTAAATAAACATTTTAAATCGGAAAGTACTTATTACTGGGACTATTCCCAAGGTATGGAAATCTGCACATTGCTCTGCCACTGTTCAAAGGGGTGATACGAGTGAGATAAATAATTATCGACCAATCTCCAAATGGACTTGTTTAGCTAAAGTGCTGGAGTCATTGGTAAATCAGCAACTGCATACTTTCTTATCCATGAATAACATTCTAAACCAGTTTAAATCTGGTTTTAGTCCCAGCCATAGTACCATCTCAGCAGCCACCCTAGTTATAAATTACATTATAAATACAATTGATGAAGGTCAAAAATGTGCAGCCCTATTCATTGACCTATCAAAGGCCTTTGATACAGTTGACTACACAATCTTATTAGACAAATTATTCTCCATTGGTCTAGATGATAATGCCTGCAATTGGTTCTGTGATTACCTGACTAATAGGACTCAGGCTGTGGTAACAGATGAGGTGAGGTCACCCTGCCTGGTGATCAATAAAGGGGTACCACAGGGATCAATTATAGGCCCTTTATTGTTCACAATTTATATAACGTGACATCACGTGGCGCTGTAATGGCGACATGTAGTCCAGCTGTTTCTTGTGTTTGTGTTTGTTAATTTGAATGTATTTTGTTGTGTCTGGCTTTTGTCTTTTGTTTTTTTCATGTGCTGTGTGTCTATTGTGGGACGGGGAAGATTTGTCAAGGCACTCCTCCCACTCGTTTTTATAATATTGACGAATTGTATATTCGGGATAATTTTGTTTGTGGTCATCACCATGGAGACGCATTCACAACATATGCTTGGGAATGTCCGTTGAATCTGTAACCACAAAGTTTACCATCGTTCTTCACTGGAGTTGAAGATGTCGGGACTCGGGACTGATCTAGGACTGCAGGCACCTTCAAAAGGCCACCAGGGAAGAGAAAGAAGAGGATAATGCAGGGGAGGAGTGAGTGGGAAGGCAGATGCAGTTCGTTCGGTGCTCCGTTTCGACAGTGGACAGAAACCACAACACTGCGTGTATGGAGTAAAGTCGTGGAGGCGGAGTTTGTGTGTTGGACTGCTTAATAATGACACTGGACATGGGGGGGCTATTTTTAATCATGACTGTACAATTCCACTTTAATTCAATTCACTTAATTAGTTTGATTAATGCAATGATTATTGAATGTCTTTGTTTGATATGTTTGTGTGTTGTGGGTCTGCCCCACTTTCTGTCTTTTTTGTTGTTGCTGGGGCTACAACTGAAGTTCCCTAGCGGGAAAATAAAAGTTATTCTATTCTATAAACAATATTGCCATAAAAATAGAAAAGATTTTATGCTGAGAATAGAGTATTTTATTTCTCAGCGCCCACTAGCAGACAAGCTTTTTCATACTTGCAGGATGCTTTTGACACTATGCAAAGGGCACTGGCCAGTCTTAAATGAGTCCTGAATGCCAGTAAATCTAAGTTCATGATCTCTTCTATACAGAACATTGATCTCACTGATGCACATGTCTACTTTGAACAATGTTGAGCTTGAACGTGTCTATGAAGCTTAAACCAAAAAAGTTCTGTCTCTCTATGGGCAGCAGAAAAAAGATTGTGCAGGCTACAATATTGTCAGTTCTCGACTATGGTGATACACTTTATATGCATGCCTCAGCCTCTGTTTTAAAGCCATTGAATGCCATTAATCATAGCGTTCTGCGATTTATTACGGGCATTGGGTTCCGGTCTCATCATTGTACCCTGTATCACACAGTTAGTTTGTTTTCTCTAGATCTACAGAGGAAGCTTCATTATATATTATTTATTTGCAAAGTTTTACTTGTTAAACTCCCTCTGTATGTATCCAGTCTTCTATCAATTAACTTCTCAAACTATGCCACTAGATCTCAGGATTGTATCACCCTAAAAACACCCAGATATAAGACTGAATGGGGCAAAGCTGCTTTTAGTGTTTCAGGACCCCTTATATGGAATGAATTCCAAGATACAACTAAACTATCTTGTTTGGTGTCTTATAAAATTTTTAAAGAGCTAGTCATTGAAGCATGGGGGAAAAAAATATTTGTAATTGTTCTTGAAATGTTTGTATATGTATGTATGGTATGTATGAAAGTTGTATGTATTATACTTTGCTTTTTAACTTTGTATTGCCGCAGGGCCCCCCTGGAAAAAATGTTTCGGTCTCAGTGGGTTCCCCCGCTGCTAAAATAAAGGTTTAATAAAACAATAAAGAAAATTGCTTTTTTTTTAATGCACCAGGTCTCTGGTACATGGTAGCTGTCTGTTATGGTATATTTTACAAACCATCCCCCAACATCACAGCACCATGACTTACACTGTGAGGTCTAGAATACCTTTGTTTATGCCAGTCTTAGATTTTGGTCAAAACTTCAATGGCCTTTGTGTAATGCACTTTATACCATTCTCATTCTTACACTAATTAGACCACATGATAGACATAGCCTAAGTTATTGTTTGAAAATTAAGCCAATTTGGATTGTTTTCATTCATTTGTTTTAGGCTATGCAAATCCTATGCCAATCCCAGAGGTTCTGAAAGGCATGGTAAAAAATATCTATTTTGTGGTCAAAGTCAGCCAAAAACTGTCTCGTAGTTATTTTGGCCAAAAAAACGTGCTTTTCAGAGATTTAGTATCTGAAATCAATTCAGCTATTCAACTCTTTTCATTTCCACTATACTTTCTCTCGCATACATGCATTCTACTCTCACATACACTACATGGCCAAAAGTATATAGACAACAACTCATCCAAAAACATGGGCATTAATATGGAGTTGATCCCCCCCATTGCTGCTATAACACCCTCTACTCTCATGGGAAAGTTTTCCACTAGATGTTGGAACATTGCTGCATGGATTTGCTTACATTCAGCCAGAAGAGGATTAGTGAGGTCAGGCAGTGATGTTGGGCGATTAGGCCTGGCTCGCAGTCAGCTTTCCAATTGATCCCAAAGGTTTTTGATGGGGTTGATGTCAGGGTTGATGTCAGTCAAGTTCTTCCACACTGATCTCAACAAACCATTTCTGTATGGACCTCGCTTTGTGCATGGGGGTTTTGTCATTCTGAAACAGGACAGGGCCTTCCCCAAACTGTTGCCTCAAAGTTGAAAGCACAGAATCATATTTAATGTCAATGTGTGCTGTAGCGTTAAGTTTTGCCTTCAATAGTAACTAAGGGGCCTAGCCCAAAACATAAAAAACAGTCCCAGACTAAGTGGTCTCTTCATGTCTCTCTGATCAGAGTTGTTGAAGTAGCACTGACAGTGCCAGTGAGTAGCTACAGTTGTGAGAGAGTTATGAGAGAGTGCATTAAATCATCTGCTCACCTGGCTGAGATGCACAATGACCCAAAAGAGACTACATAACCTGGCTGTTATGACAATTGAAAAAGAGTTGCTGGCACGTGGGGAGGAGGGTCAGGTTAGTCTACAGATTTGCCAAACTCAAGGGCCGGAAATATACTTTGGCTTTCCCATCCTCTAAGAAGTAGAAGTAGGCATATGGAAAAACCTGTTTAATTGACTACCAGACAGTAAACAGACAGCAACTAGGTGGTACACTGAGACAACTGACTGATGGCCAGATTTCTGATTTCTACGTAAATGTCTAATTTAGCTGCATCCCCTTGTTTTTTCTCTTTCTCTCACTCTCCCTCCATCTCTCCCTCTGCCCTCCCTCCATCCCTGCTTCCCTCCTCTCCTCTTGTTCCATTCTTCTGCCTGTCTCTTTCTCTCCCTTGTTATACTTGACCTCAGTTCTGCAAATGAAACTCTTTACTGGCCTAATGTCCAGATTGAAGACAAAAGGAGCATTTGCAGTCAGGGCCCCTAATCAGTGGAACAGAGGAAATAGCCTACAACTACAAAACTGTCTATTTAAAGACACAACTGAGAAGTCATTTCCATTTAACTGATGTTGTTTTGGCTCTTATTATGCTACAGTTGTATTGATAATTTGTCTGTTGAAAGTGCAGTATAGTTAGCAAACTTTGCAGTATCAGCTGTCCCTGTGGCTTCAGTCTGATGGGGTCCTTTCTTAGCACTCACTGAACTGATGAGTGGACTCCAATAGCAAATAGCGTTTTCAAGCGCTATCTGAACTGTTATGTTAATATTACTGTTACATTGCCTTGTGCTGAGTGGGCCTTAATGCAACTAATGGTGCAAGTCTTTCCATTATTATTATATTATATTATAGTATGAAGCCCTTCATTATAGCTGACTGACAAGGTTTTTTGTATAATTAGAAATTATTATTATTATTCTGTGAAGTGCATCAACAGGAGTTTATAGATAGCGATGGCTATTCTGACTCCTCTTAAAAAGTCTTACACCTGTTCAAGATTTTACAAACTGCACATAAAACTGTTATTTTAGATGGGAAAGCATGCACAAAATACAGTGTTCAGTTTCATTCACAGTGTAACCAGAAAGAGCCAACTGCCTACATAAGTGGATTCAGAATGAAGAATACATGTATTGATGCTACTTTAGGAAGGTCTCCGGAAACCTACTCGTTTCATATCTGTGACCTATTTAAATGAAATAGAGCATTTTAAAAGCACTAGAACTTTACGATACATTATTCATGTTAATGTGCTTCTGTATGTCTAGTGTGTTGTTTATTTGGGTGAGTTCTAGGCACTGCTAGTCTATAGGCCCAAACTGTTAGGAGATGCGTGTGTGAACAGTCTGCCCATCATGTGTTGAGGTTGGTTAGCCCCTTCTCAAGCACCACCTTTTTTGAACACGAGCCTGAAAATAAAACAGTTGCTGTTCTTGAACATCTTTGAACTACAGGCATAACCCTGGTCCCTTCTGTAACTTAGGAGTCTGAATTACTCTTGAGCATTACTGAACAAAATAACAAAAGCTGAAACATAAACATGAAAAAAAGTTACGTTTTTCGCTTGCCTAAAATATATATATTTTTTGCTAGGAAAAAGATACAAACTTTACCACAATTTATTTTGTTTATGGATTTCCAGAACATACGGCATCATTGTTTTGATTACACCTGTTTCATGTCATGTTACAAAATAAGAAACCATTGTTGCTATAACGTTGCAGTCGTAAAATAGAGTTTTAACACTTTCAAACAGTATATTGTGTTACCAGATTGATAGAACATTGATGATACATATCAATGCAGTCTATATGATTGTTCTTGATCTAATGTCATTGATAAATAAACCATAGGAAAAAATCAAACATAGGACATAAAATAATAATAGCAGTATCTTTCTGAAACCCTTGAAAAACTTCCAAAGCAAAAAACGAATCAAGGGACATACCACAGTAAAAAGAGTCAATTATTCAACAGTTCTTGCTCATTTAAAATGTTAACAATTTATGTTTTATCTTAAGCACCTCATGTGCGTTTTGCTCTGGTTAGGCCAGTCAAGATAATTACCAATCTTATGCAGTCTGTAAGCATTTGGACAGTGAAACAATTTTTGTTGTTTTGGCGTTGTACTCTAGCACATTTTATTTGAAATGAAACAATGACTGCAAAGTTAAAGTGCAGACTGTCAGCTTTAATTTGAAATATTTAAGTTGACAGTTGGAAGCTTGTTCCATTAGGTATTCTAATTTGTAAAAAAAAGGAAAAAAAACATAGCTACAAGAGATTTCTTTCATTTTGGCAGAAAAATACATGAATATAACATTTTCCAAGTCATGAAAATGCCAGCTGAGGATATTTTCCTGCTGAGAGAGGTTTGTAAGCATCAGCCCGGACTCCCGGATTTCACACTGAGCACTTAACATTAGGTGTTACATGCAGTGCAGCAGACACTTGAACAGAAGCCAGAAAGGGACATATGGGCTGCAGAGTTTGCATCCTGCTGAGAGTCTCAAACTTGTCTCTTTTCTGAGTTACAAGTCCTGCCACTCTGACTTGTAACACAAAATAGCACTCAGTCTTTCTCCACCAATATGCTGTTTGACTGACAGCTGAATTCAACATTAAAACAGCATTCTCAGTTCTCCCTTCTTTGCCGGCAACTGCATCTCGACAGTAGTATGTCTAAACATAAGCGAAGACAGCGGAGTGCAACTACCCAGAGACATAATTATCATTGTGGCACTGCACCTGAACTCAAAAAGAAATCTTTAAACACATTGATATTCGATGGGATGATTGGATGGCTTCACAAGAAAACACTTGACAATAGATGTGGCTACTCTGCCTGTTCTTTACAACATTTTACTCATTTATGTTCATCCTCTGAAAAATATGGTTCAATTTCAGTTACCCACCTTTTATCTTCTTTCTGTGAACTGGTGTACCAGGCAGACTGAATTTTACAGTAGGCCTATTGCTCTTGTTAGAGCATTGTAATATTTTCAGAAAGAGTATCAGAAAAGTTTCCGAAAAGAGCTCTTTCTATCCTATGTCGTTTTATTGCCCTGTCAAATGCTTTAAAAAGGAGCTGTTTTACGTATGTCATTGTTGGACACCCAATGTTTTTGTAGTGGAAAAGACTGACTATCACTCATATAACGTTAGCACTTCACATTAAAATTGACCAAATGCTTTGAATCTGAAAGGGATTCCTTGTTCACACTAAGCTAATTAGCAGGGAATGGTAAAATGGATATAGACCTGATGCAGCACTTAGGACCTCTCTCTCTGCCCTTCCTGCAATCTCCTCTCCTGTCTACTTCTGATTAGAAAACATTCTTAGGAGAGGTCAAGACTTGCCCTGGTGATATGAACTGCAGTCAGTTACAACTTGTGTAGCAAGTAGCCTCCATAGCAATACTAATAAGTGGGTGCATCCCAATACTCTTTACTCCTCACCTCCTGTCCTCCACTCC
>CM040403.1:113512485-113822485 GCA_022702515.1 Ilyophis sp. 1 JC-2022
TTGTAATCATTGGAAAATTCTAACTTCATTATTTGAGAGCTGCACAGCCTTTGTTGATGGACCAATTGAATTTTGTCTGGTTGCGGGGCTGCAAAACATGCCCAGGTCCAAGGACTATGGCTGTGGGTGGAAAGCTGAGAAGTCGGGAGCAGGCTTAATGTATTAAGTGGGGGCCTTTTTGTGTCAGCCCCGAGGCTGTACTGTAACACGCGGAGCCTCTTCTGCTTAGAAACTGTCTAAAGGGTTAAAGACTTGGATGGGGTTCAAACTCCAAAGCGCCCAGGGAAAGCACATGTGAATATGTACAAGTTTCATGTAATTAGTACTTAATTATATTAACATATGCAAATTGTCAACTTAGAGGCTTGTTCAGCTGGCGGAGATCAGCTGAGTACAAACGGCATATTGTTCACCAGCAAATAATGGATTTCAAGTTGGATTGTGGAAACGCATAACTAGCTATCTAATTTAAGTCGTACCATAGCAAAATTTCATTAGTCTCCATGGAGACTTGGTTAATTGTGCTGACTAATGTCCCGGGCTGTAGTGTGGCCCAAAAAAGAAAGCCTCGGTTGCTTAATCCACCTTACAATGACACTTGTTTGTACACGTTTCCCTTGTGTGGGAATTTGCATATGCAAATGTATTGTCTTTCTGTCTCATTTGTCATGGCTGCACATTATACATGCGGAGGACAATGTATCTTGGCTACTGCCGGTTCTTCTGAGACAGGGCAGTATCGTTCAGTCCAGCAACATTCTTTCATAATTTGTTTCTGATTAATAGACCAGACTGAGACTCATTCTATTCAAGCCTTGGCAAAAGGAAGGTCAGCTTTGTCACTGAAAAGAGTTTCCACAGCAACTAAATCTGTCTCCCCCCCCCCACCCCTTTTGGCTAATTAAATCACATCTTTAAAGCAAATCCATTATAACATAGCAAAAAGACACTTTTGCTAATAATCTCTGGTTTCCTACAGATGAAGATGGGAAACCCGAAGAGTATGCTAGTATTCCCTGCATTAATCCTGTTTTTTGACAGAAATGTAAACTGATATAATTGCTTTTCAGTGTATGGAATGGGGGTTTATACAAGTGTGAAAGCATCGGAAAAGGATTAGCATTTTTTTGCATAATGAAAGGCAGTGTTGAATGGGGCATTGAATGGTTGACTGAATGACTGAGATGAAAGGAAGATGAAAATGCTGGCGCTTCTTTCTTTATTCTTGTGCCGGGCTCTCCCTGAAGATGTGTTTGTTGAGGACTTGAGACAACAAGCGGAGTCTCATATTTCCAAAGCCTTCCAAGATGCCCTCACATTTTGTCACGTGAACTAATATGTATGGTAATGACCCAGCTCTGGGCTGATAAACAAAGGTTTTTAGGCTTGTATGCTGTAAATTTAAGCATACTAGTGGTGTATCTAACTAAATATTGAGATCATAATGTTAATGATATATATATATATATATATATATATATATCTTATAATGTTTTATTATTAAAGGACAACTGCTGAGTCGTGCTGACTAACCGATTCAGTGAAATAAATATTGTCTTCTACGTTTAGTTGGTATATAAAATCAAAATGCTATATGTCTAGGGAGCATAATGAACTTGAGTATGCAACTCAGATTCTGAAACAGTTGAACGTTATTAATTTGTGTATTTGGAATGCGTACATGCCTGAAATCTCCTGTTCTGGGAGCTGACTAATGTGTCATGCTTACCTCGGCTCTGAGCACAACAGCAGGAAACGTGACACGGTGCAGCGTCACTGGAATTAAATGTGTCCTGTGGAAAGGATCTCTCAGGCCCAGAATAAACCATTACAAAGAAATTGTCATGTGTCCGAGAATGTTTCCCCCCATTTTTTTCTTTTAGATGTGATCTTCTGCTATTGATGTTTTATGCACCATAACAAGCTTTTCATATGCTAATTTTGGGTCGTTTGTTGTAATAGAAAAGGAAATGTATCCATGCTTAGTTCTTCTACGTCTCTTCAGACAAAGCCATACTATATGTAGGCCCAATATAATATAGCCCTTAATAACATGCACAGCTTAATAGTTCTAGCAGTCAGAAAAGAAAGTGTGTTGAGTTGATTGTAAAGGTGAGAATGTCAGTCTTTTTATTCCCTCTGAATGGAGTATAGTGTGTATAATTATTTATGCCTTTGCATTTTAAAAATGTTCCGCAGTGTTCTAGGTCATTGTTAAGTTGGGTCTCATTCAAACAAGTTCTGACACAGTTTACTAGATGTTGATGTGTGCTTTATTGTACTCTTTGTACTGGCTTCCACACCCATTAAGATATTTTTGACTTGTATCCCTCAGCTTAAATGTAGCTAAAATATGGCAGTGCTGTCTGTGTGACAGGAAACGAATAGGTACTTGTGTGCTTTAATGTAAAACTACATGAAGTGGAGGGCATCACATCAGTTCAGACATTTTTAGGTTGTTATGGCAGGGACTTGCTATCACAGGGAAATATAATTTTGTTCTTATTGAAAAATGTAATTATTGAATGCAGTTATCATTATTAATCAATCATTAATGTTTTTGTTGCCATTGGTCTTATCCCAATTGGGATTGCATTACTTTTTCCGGGTCTGTACATCATCAATATGAGTATAATTTAAAAACAATGTCATGGAAATTATGTTCTCGAAAATCTTTTTTCATTTATAAACAAAAGCTAATTTTGTAAGCAAGAGCAAAAAATAAGTCTCAATGAATGGATGTACTCTAGCCTAATGTTTCAATCCAAATTATTAGGGCTTTACAACTATTTGTATCCTGGAGTGAAGGTTAAAGAGGAGTTAGATGGTTGTGCAAATGCAGCTGGGTTAATTGCCTGTATCTTGCCTCTGCTCCGGAGGCTGTGGGTGATTTTGACGATCCAAGCGAGGCCTGGTTTTTAGCGCTCGTTCACCCTGGTGTGTATTGTACGAATGCAGATGCTGTCTGCGGTTCATGATTATCAGGTTTTTGCTGCCAGCATGCAGGTCGTGAGACACCATCCATAGTTCTGTGGATATGTTTGGATTCCGTTTCTATGTTTTGAGGCCATGAAAGGCAACAACAAAGGGGGGGGGGGGGTGAGTTTGGGGCTGGAAGAGAAATGGTCTGTGGACTTTGCCTTCATAGTTCTGAAGTTCACTGCCAATGTTTAGCATTGTAACTATTCTACCAATTGCAGAAATTGCATTATATTATTTTAAAAGCCTGTATATAAAAATAGCCATCTATTTGTTTCCATGTAGTGTTAATCCCAGAGTACCCCTGAATTAATTCAAATTACGGTTTTTGGAATGGATTGTTGGAGTGCCATATTACAAAACAATGAAAATGTTATTTACATGTTCTGTAAACCATGCGCGCTGAGCCGAGGAAGACGTGCATTGCGGGCGCCATTTTTAAACCGAACGGCAAATGGGAAAGGAATCGCCATGTTGAGCGGAGCTGCTTTATATCTGAGGGGGACTTTGAGGAAGGAGAGCATAAACTGTGCGATGAGGCGGTGCTGCTCAAATGAGAGACCCTCCTGCCACTCGCTGCAGTCAGCAAGCGGCCATCAAATGAAGTACCAATAGACACTTGACGTGGCGAAAAAAGCAGCGAGGGCAAACTTGCTTCAGAAAAGGGAAAGAATGCCAGTGGTTTTCTTCACAAAAATGAGATGGGGGTTCAAAAGGGGGGAGCCGTAATGATGTTCTAAGTGTTGTTGGTAGCACAGCCCTTTTTAAGTGTCTGCTGTCAACAAGCGAATGATGGGCACCACTTTGGCTTTCCCCTGATTTATTCATGACCAATACTCCACACTGTGTGGGGCTTCGCCCTTCGTTTACACAAGAGGGCACGGTTGCCATTAACAATGGCGGCGAAAGTTTATTGTGCCTGTTGTTGTTGTTTTTGTATTCCGTCTTCGTATGGAGGCAAATCTAAGCCCCCGTTCTTCATCATTTATATACAGATTTGCGATGAATACATTTCCCTCCAACTGGGTGTGAATAACAACCACATTATTGCCCATTATGAGTGGGATGAGAAGATAATTAAATATGTATGACTGTGGTATCTTAAATAAACAGATAATTTAGACCCGGGTCTCATGAATATGCAAGAGGCACACTTATTCCTGCGTATCATGAAATGAGGAGATTAACATGACCATTCCACCTGTGGGGAGAGAAGATGGCTCCAGACACACAACTGCCCAGTGTTTACGTTGGGCCAGAGGTTGAGTGCAGCTACAGAAATCCCCCAGAGAAGTATTTAGTTAATACTAGCCTTCTCATATCCTGTCTCAGACGGGTCTGGCATCAAGACTGGAATAATCTTTAATTATTTGCTTTAGAAAAAGTTTAGACTTTCCAGAAGTAAAAAAAAACAGATGGCACTAGAATAGACACATTTTTTTCCACTTAAAAAAATACAAAATTGTAGCCATTATAATTGCTCATCTAAATATCCCATGCATTATTTATTTGTCAGATTTTTTTATGATGTGCTAGCAGTAAGGAGCTCGACTGTACACCAAAATATTTCTGTAGTCACCCCACTTTTAAACAAATCTAAGCAAAGAAAACAATGTTTTTGAAATGCACAGCCCGGCTGAAGACTGCCCATTAAGAACTGGAAACTAGATAGCATTCGAGTTGTGAAACAGAGAGCCCACAACACCACTGTTTGGGCTTAAGGTGCTGGAGCAGGTTATGGTTTGTAACTCTCAGCAGGCCGAGAACCCCCCCCCCCATCTCCACCTATACCACCAAAATGGATCTAAACGTAGATGTGTTTGCATAGTGGTAATAATTCAAAACTTTAGAGAGAGAAAAAGGCTCTTTAACTGTATTAAAAAAATCATTATGGGAAACTGAAGCCCATTGGTATATTTAATTTATATCAAATCAGAGGTTTTTGAAATGGTCCAGCAATATCTATAAATGGCAAGTTGTTAATTCAACATTTAAGAAAGTGAACAGCAGTGATGTCTCGTGAGGAGATATGTTAAGGCTTCAGTATCTCTTGCCGTAGTACATGTCAGTGCACTGTAGCTAACCCTCAAGTGCTTAGAAAAACAACGGGGAAAATAACGCAGGTTTTGCCTAGGTAATCTCTTAACTGTTGCACTGTGTTTGTGTTCATTTGTGTACTATGTGTATTACACGGTTTTTAATATTTTTTTTGGCGCATGGGTACGAACGCATGGCATTTGATAGTTAAGCTAATTGATCTATCCCTTGTGTTTTCACTTTGAAAGCATAAATGCAATCAGCATGCGCTCCTTTTATGGCGTTTGTAAGCAAGTTTAATTAACTCTGTGTTCTGCTGATGCAGGGCTCATTTACGCTTCCAGGTCGTCGCTGACCTCACTCTGCCACCAATATCTTGTTGAGGTCTAAACAAGTACTAGAACACTCAGTGGCCTTCTATTCTGTGCACTTCACTTATAAATGGGTAGTAGTGGAGAGCAACTCATGCGGGATTCAAAGGGGTTTTTGACCGTTCCTACAAGAACCAATTCCTTCAATGGGGTTCATCATAGCACATGTGTTTTTGAAATGATGGCCTTTTCATCCAAAAAAAGAAGAAACAAATGTTTGAATCATTTAAGTAAACACTAAACTGTAACATTTGAACATTTTTAATGATATTATTATTGTGTCAAAAAAGCAGATGCTTCGCTTTTGAAAACAAGTGTCAGAAGTTCTATACATTCCAGTTACTGGTAATTTGATTCTTAGTTTGTATGACATCAAGTTTATTTGAAAAAGGAGTATGGTGTCCCTAATCTGAAGTTGAACTAATCATGCCTGACAGTTGTGTGTTTGTAGTGAAATCCAATTAAAATGTAGACTTTTTCAACTAGAACATTTAAGTGCCTCAATAAGCAGTATCCTTATGGAGACTTGGAAAACAAATGGGGTATTTATTTTTTTCAGTCAAAGTGGAGTCTAAACTCACAACAGCTGTTAGAATACTGTTTGTTTAAAAAGCAAATGCGTTTGGTCCAAAGTTCATTTTAGGAACTCCATAATTAAATATAGTCTCAAACTTTAAGTTAATTAGTAATTTTGCAAGTTGGAAAATGAGGGTCATCATATGTAGAGCCTCAGTGTTAAACAGCAGTCTGTTGTGTCAGATACATGTGCAGATATGTCACAATTTAATGGTGTTTTCCAGCAGATATCATTGGGAATATTTTTGTGAGGGAATATTATCTTCCTCAACAGCTCCTGGGTTAGCACATTGCTAACGGCTTTGGAATGTTTGCCGCGGTACCTGGCCTGTGATTATGTTTATTAAGATAATTACAGGAGAGACAGCCTTGAAGCTGAGACTTTAGAGCAAGGGCTTGAACTTTAACCTTTTATTGGTAATCTGTGAAGATGGCAGTGGGAAAGGTCATTGTCACTGGTCAGAAATAGCTCTTCAATTATGAAGATGTTTCTGTCTGTCTCCAAAATGCATACCCGAGGGTAACTCTTAACATACATAGGAATGCTTCTTATTTGAATTAATCCAATATGTTTCCTGAATGTATACCAGCCCAAAGAAAAGAACGACACGATGCTACCCTGATTTTGAATCGCATGGAAGCTCTCTCTGGTCACGGGAACTGGACCAGGATCTTCACATCTCCCCTGCTGTCTGAGAATAGATCAGGGTTTGATGCACATCCTATTTGCACAGGGTACATAAAACCTGGGGTTGAGAAACACTGTCAACATCTCGATGTCCGACAACAAGGTGTTGTCAGAAACCAGTCGTTCCAAATGTATCGACTGTGTGCTGCAACTACCCTCTGTACTTGGAAGCTTTCAACTATACCTGCAGATGTAGGCCTGGCTCCTCTCTCTGCGTGGGCTACTGTTTGTTTGACCCTAATTTGTATGTTTTATTTTTTCTAGTCCGTGCTGGCCTTCTTTTATATAAATACAGGTGGTGTGGGCGGTGCATTATGGTGCATGCAAACTAAATTTGAGTGTAGATTTCTTCTCTGTAAAAGGTCCCACTGTAGTTTCATGTGCACAGACATCACAAGATATTTGTTCTTGTTGGTGGGAAAGATAGAGATCCTTCCAAGCCACAAGGGGCAGAGTTTGATATTGAAAGAGAAAGCCAGCTAACAAACAGAAGTTTGGTCCGTTGAGCTTTGCATGTATTTATTTATTGTTTTACAAAGACACGATAGGTTTCAGAATGTATGTTCAGCAGGATTATAAACTTAATTAATCCTTTATTTATTTTTAATTTTTTGGAGTTTGGGCGGGGCTGGGCTCTTTTGCCTTCAAACAGATGCGACTAAAATCGTGATTTATGTAACTCGTAAGCACTTTCATATTGTATGCATTGTACCTTACAAGGGCATGATTGACCAGTAGATTAATATTTATTTAGCGCAGGGAAATCAAAGGGATTAAATGGTCATCATTTTAACTCTAATCCTGCTTTGCGTGGGCTAGACAAAGAGAAGGTGCTTACTGTACATGAGGCTGACAAAGCCACAATTAGATTCTCTTATTTCACCATGGAAAAAAAATCACATTCGACAGGAAAACCTTTTTTTCCTCTTAGGGCAGCAGAAATAAAACTTACTCACAGTTGACCTATCATAGGACAGTGGAAAGATCACGAGACATACACATTCTAGCTGAATGAATCGGAGAGTAATCGCTGCATGCTTTTTGATCAGGTTTGATGTGACTCCTGTGAAATGTGGAATTTTTTTTATCTGGCAGTTTCTCTCTTTTTCCTTGTGTGTGTGAGAGAGAGCGTCTGTCTGTGTTTGCCAGTGTGCTTGTTTGCCCTTCTGTGTGTCTGTGGGTGTGTTATTTAATTTCTGGAGCTTGGAAATAACAAATCAGCTTTGCTAATTAGGCTTAAATACTCTACGGGCATCACGCACAGTTGAAAAGCAGAGTAATGCACTGATTTGCATCGGGGAGATGGATCTTAACAAAATATACAAGTCTTAGCTATGCAAAGACTGCTGATCTGTCTCAGGTGGGAAGAGGGCAGATGCAGGGGTTTCATTAAAACTTCCTTCCTCTCCCCCACGCGCTCGCTCCTATAAGCATAATTAAAGTGAAATATGCAAAGCTTACTACTTTAATCTGAGAGGAGCCCCATTAGGACCAGAGTGTGCTATCCGTATGGAGGAAAGGCACAAAGACGGATACCGGCCATCACACGGTCACAGAAAGCAGAAAATAACATCTGGTTTCATATCTCGTTGAACTTAATTGAGCGGGATGAAAAGAAGGCCTGGGCGCTAAACAGAATGCCATGTTTTCTCCTCTTTCACGAATCCCCCTCTTTCGCCTTTTTTTTTTTTTTTTCTGTCATTATAAATGTTAACGATTCTCCCCTCCCCCTTTCAAATTTCCCTATGTCTCCTGAAGGACACAGCGACATTGTTTGTTGCTGGAACTTTCTTTCAAACTTAATTACCTCCTCCCCTTTGTGGTGACTTGGGCCGAAAGTTTCCCCCGTGTCATGAGAGGTCGTCACACATTCTTTCTCAGTGCTCTTCATTAATCCTCCTCGCCGAGGCATTTTTCCTCGTGCTGCGAAGGTAGAAGGGTGTAACAGAAGAGCCCAGAGACATCAGCAGGAACCTCTAAGCTGGTTAATGCAGTATAATTGTCTGGACATAGACTGCCCTTTGTTTGTGCGGTTCACTTTGAATCAGCTGTAATTAACTCCAGAGTGTTTCCAGATTGCCAGAAAAGAAAAAAAATTACGGCTTTTCTGTTTTAAATTGAAAAAGACATTAGCTATGTAGATTGCATTTTTTTTTCTTTGATACTGGTTTCTGTTCAAATCTTTAACAGGGTACGTAATGTTTTGAGAGGCTCCTTTATTGTTTACCGCTCTTTTTTTGTGTGTGAAAGGAAGGTAAAAGGGCCTGCTTGAGTTAAATAGCCTCTAAACATTGGGCTTTCAGAGATCAAGTTCTAATCAAGTTTCTAATCTGAACATCTTTACACCCTAATAGATTTTTTTTTATTAGGATTAGTTTTCCCTTCAGAAACTCTGCGCTTATATAATCGATAATAAATGAGCTGCATCTGAAAATGCTAAGGTTGTGCTTTTTACGTCCTGAAGTGTCTCTGCAACCTTTTGAGCGATGTTGCTCAATGTTTTCGTCGTTTGCTTTAGAATAATTTTCTCAGGTACTTTCAATCGTACAGCTACTGCTACGCTGAATTGTTGATTCGTGTAGGTTCATAACTGGAACAGAAGTGGTCACTACTATGCCAGCACTATGCTATTTTATTTATTTCTTTGAAAGAGGATTACAGCAACTTTTGGTAGTGCTGTTTTATGTACTAAAAGGCATCTGTGGAAAAGTAATTTGTACGACAGGATTCTTGTACTGGAGTCACCACGCCCGACTGTAATGATATGGTGTCTGTTTGAAATGAAGGCCTTGAAATGCGTTTGTGGCACAGGGGAGATCTTCTGCATCTTCTATTACACCTCTGGGCACAAAAGGGACTGGCAAGAGCCCTATGAAAGTCCAGCAAACCGCTTTTTTTCTTTTTGTCTTTTTCTCTCTTGCAATCTCCTTTCTTTTGGACTTTAACAATGAAGAATTAAGCCTCAGTATGGCTTTAAAGGTCCATGAAGCTCTTGATGTCTCGATAATACCACTTTGATGGATTTTTCATCAGCGCTTTGTACATGGTAACAAATAAACAAGTATAATTACACTTGTGAAGGTCTATTCATTGCATTGTCAGGATTAGATATATGTGCAGTTTTCACATAGTGGCTCTCTTTTGTCTTTGCCTAACTCACGATGACATTTTGATAGAGGATTCGGTGCCGGGGAAGAGGCCGCAGCAGAGATGGCGACGACCTTTCAGTAACCTGATATAATGCAGAGATATTTTGTTTATTTCTCTTATTTGACTTTTTACAAGTTTTGTAACTGCACTCGGGAGCCAAGTGTGCTAACTTTCAACCTGTTTCCCTTAAAAAAAGAAATCGAGAGAGAGAGAGGGAGCAAGGGGAGAACAAAAAAAGGAAGAAATCCCTGGCTTTAAATGCCTGCTGTCCTTCTCTGTGAGCTGCTGAAAGGCAGATGGAATGGAGCAGGAGGGGGGGGGGGGTGAGAAAAACAATAGAGGAAGGAGTCTTTTAGCCTTCTTTCCCAAGAATTTAACACTCTGGCAAACCTAGCATTCCATCGCCATTATTCCCCTCTCTTGATCAGATCACATTCTTTTTAATCACTTCACAGGCCATGTCTCCATGGACCGTAGAAGAGGGCTGGGACAATCTTAATTAAAAAACAGAGGTAGAAACAGTGTTTGCCATTTTTTTTTGTTCTAATGGGAATGGGAACAGTTTCAATGCCAGGAGACCTGTCCTCATTGTTTAGAAAACCCCCTTTTTATTTTAGCTAAAACATCTTTGTGTTAGGGAGGTTTTGTTATTTTTCTTTGCAGATTGAAAAGGGCGTAGAAACTTTGCAAGGGGGGGGGGGGTTCACAGTTTAAGTTGCCACAGGCAGTAAGGAGGTTTTAGAATATCACTGTACAATCACTGTTCTAAAGGTGTGAAAAACATGGAGCATTTGCAAAGAGAAGGTATGTGATGTGTTGGAAAATTAGGACTTTAGATTGTAAAACTTTTGTATTATTATTATTATTTTGGCAGCTGGTTTCAGGGAATGTTTGACTGTGATTCAGTGCACCATTCTGTTATGACGATAAACAGTGATTGTTTGGGGTTGGCCAGACATCTTGAGAGGCTGTGTACACCTAGATACCACTGACAGCCAGCATTTGCTTTACTGCTCCATGTTGGTGCTGCTATCTGGATGCAATGGATGGGTACACTTCACTTGCTAACTTTGGAGCTGATTGTGAATGATCGTTCTACAAAGGAGGAATATCAATACGAAGGCTGGAGGTGCCGTTGCCGTCGATGAGCTGTGCGCTCATATCAAAACGAGTATAGCTCTCAGCTGTTTAGCGCTTTGTTCCACACTTTATAATTCATCAACATGTAATGATTCATATGCCTAGCCAGGAAAGTGGAGAGACGGACATATCCCATAGAGGCATCCTCGCACTTCAAGTGTCAAGATATACATTATTCATTTTAACAGTCTGTTTTATGTCCAAGACTGCGCACAGGGATCTTACATGTTAAAAAAGTAGCCTCCCTCATATTGATATTCAGTTAGTTGTAAGCAGGACTGTACCATGGTTGACAGATTCTATCCATTGCTTCCATTCCCGTCACACACACGCATTGCAAACAATTTGGTATTGTATTTTGTGCGTGTAACAGTTGAATTCAGATTAAAAGGAAGCTCTAGATAGCATAAGTTAAATTATTTAAATCTTATTGAGGATGTTTTGTCATGTTGTACATTAGAAGTAGGCAAATTTGCTGTGAAATCAACACACACACACACACACACACACACACACACACACACACACACACACACACACACACACACACACACACACATATCCCACAGGCCCTCGAGGCACTGCTGCTGGCTTTCTGATGTGCCTTGTGATCTTACAGGGGAGTTGGTGAAATTATCATAGGAAAACATTATCATAGAATAACATTATAATCTTGCAAGAGCATCTCTGGTAAAAGGTGTGTTTTTTGAGACATGCATTCAGTTTGCAGACATAAATGTTGCTACTCCTTTCCTCAAACAATGTAAATGCAATGTAAAGTGCTAATTTATAAGTAATTACAGCCCTGTGTTGTTTTTTTTGTATTGGTGAACAAAAAAGCGCAGTGTTTGCATGATAAACATATTTCATACTAATTTAAAAATTTAATAAAAATGCAATACCTTGCTTCATGACATTTAATTTTAAAGTAATTGATTTACTGTCATATATTGTAAAACTAGTTTTTATTTAAATGTTTTCCAGTCTCAGTTGATTTTTATATGTCTCTTGAATGATGATCACTGCTCTCCCTCACTCAGCTGCAGAGATGTTTCAAAAGGAAAAAGGAAAAAAGAGGATTTTTAAGCATTCATTAATGATGCGTAATATCCATAGGACCTTCCCACTAGCCCTGTTTGACCAGGGGTTGTTTTTAATTAATCCCCAAAACTGCTTTGTAGTGAGGCAAATTCAAGCCCATGAAAGCCCCCATGCTACAAGGCTTAGCAATGGACAGGGGATGGCAGTTATTGTTGTTATTGTTTCTTCTTAATCACCTTTTATGTCCATGATTTTTTGATGCACATATAGTGCTTGTGAAAACCACGTTATTGGTGCCTTGAGCAGATGTCTCTTTCTGTCTGCATTCCCTTTAAAAAAACAACAACAAAAAAAAAACATTCAAATATGTGTGCAGTTTCAGAAGGCCCCCTTTTTTAAATGGTGGGCTTTGCACATGTTTAATTTGAATGAAAAGCACTGTAGGTGCAGCACAAGTGCTGTTCTTCCCATAAATCTCTCTGCCTTTGTGCATACTGCCATCACTCTGCAAGCAGGGGGATCCGTAAAGGCATTCGGGCTCAGGGTCTCATAGAATACACTGCTCCAGCCGTCCTTCCAAGTAGCCAGCATGAGGGTAATATTCCTGGTGCCTTTCGCCGACTCCCAACTTTTTCTCTGCTGCCTTTCCCCCTGCGTCCAGCTGCCTGCATGGCCTTGTAGGCCAGGATCTGCATTCCCGACAGAAGGGAGAAATTGTCTAAGTTTCCAGCCTGCGGAAAATGATTGAAGGATTTTCATCAGCAGGGCTTGCGTATGATTTGTAAGAGCTTGGAGAAAGGCTGATTGAGGCAGTGGCGGTTGAAAGATGGGCAGCTCTCCAGGATTGATAACATCACAGTGGTATTTGAAATTGTGTTCTTTATGTGCATTTTCTTCCTGTTACCAAGGAGGGGGGAAGGTGAGAGTGGATGGGATTGCCTCCAAGAACGATTGGCCTGGATGCGCTTGATATTAATTTCAGTTTGGTCTTCCATCAGGGTAGTAGAAGCATGGGGGTGAATGGTGATTGGTGCTTAATCAGGGCTGGTTAGATACCTGCTGAGGGATTTCTCAGAGAGAAGATTTGGAGTAAGCTGATTTACTGAGTAACGCAGGAACCAAAGAGGTGCGGCTCCTCTCGGCTCAAGTCCCCCTAATTTGAATGTGGCTGGTTTTCCCCTCATGGTTGAGTTTTAATCATGCTGGGGTAATGACCAGCGTTATAGGACTCTTTGTAAGGATGTGAATTGATTTTGGGCTTGTTGAATATGCTGAAAGTTTAGGTGGAGGACACAGGATGGGAATCCTGAGATTTACGAGTATGTGTGTTTGAGTGATTAAACTAGTTTAATCGCAGTATTTTATACATTAATTAAAAAGTCGCTATAATCATAATTATCAAAAGTTGCTTTTTTAAGTTCAGGGGATAGGACCTACTGTTGGTAATTAAATGCTTATTAACATTTTTTTATTGCTTTCCTGTGTAAACTGTTAATTGGAAATGCACTCATAATATAAAGCAATGAGGAGTTGCATCATTTAAAAAAAGAAATTAAAAAAAAAGTATTTTTCTCACTTTGTTTTTTAATTTATTTATTTTTTATCCAGGTCCCTGACAGGCTGGATGAAATGAGATCCCCATGTAGCGATTGCCATGGAAACCTGTGACTCCCCTTCTATCTCAAGGCAGGAAAATGGGCAGAAGATATCAAAGCTATGTGAGACGACACATCTTGATAATGAGGTGCCAGAGAAAGTTGCAGGGATGGAGCCTGACAAGGAAAGCAGCCCCACAGATGACAACCTGAGAACGGATGAGAGCCGGAGAGAGATCGCACCAGGATTGAGTGCAGAGAATGCGTCTGCCACCCAGGCCACCTCAACTAAAGAGATCCCTTGCAACGAATGTGCCACTTCTTTCTCAAGTTTACAGAAATACATGGAGCATCACTGCCCAAATGCCCGCCTTCCCCTTCTGAAGGACGAGAACGAGAACGAGAGCGAGATCAGTGACTTGGAGGACAGCGACGTGGAGAACCTGACGGGGGAGATCGTTTACCAGCCCGATGGGTCAGCTTTCATTCTCGAGGACTCCAAAGATAGTGGCCAGAATGCCCAGCCGGGAGCGAAAAGCCTCTTTTCCCCAGCAATGTTTCCAAACTCCCAAACTTCTGCCGGGGACAAGACTGAGCAGTCTGCCGCTGCCCCCATGTCCTTTTATCCACAGGTGATCAACACGTTTCACATCGCTTCATCCCTCGGGAAACCATTTACGGCCGATCAGGCTTTCCCAAATACCTCAGCATTTGCAGGAGTCGGTCCTGTGTTGCACAGTTTCCGTGTCTACGATCTCCGACACAAGAGTGACAAAGACTATCTGACCATTGATGGCGCCGCCAAAAACTCCTGTGTGTCCAAAGATGTTCCTAACAATGTGGACTTGTCCAAATTTGATGGTTGCATAAGCGATGGGAAAAGGAAACCAATTCTGATGTGTTTCTTGTGCAAATTGTCTTTTAGTTATAGTAGGTCATTTGTAACCCATGCTGTGCATGATCATCGGATGACCATCAATGAGGAGGAGCAGAAGCTCCTCAGTAATAAGTATGTCTCTGCCATTATACAGGGGATTGGCAAAGACAAAGAACCTCTTATAAGCTTTCTGGAACCAAAAAAATCCAACTCTGTATTACCCCATTTTTCTACTGCAAACTTCATGGGTCCCGACCCAGGCTTTCATAGTTTATGGAACGCTTTTCATGTTGAAAATGGTGATTCTCTGCAGGCTGGTTTTGCCTTCTTGAAAGGAAGTGCAAGCTCTGCTGCCTCTGCAGACCAGTCACTGAGGAGCACCCAGATGCCAAAGGCTGAAATCAACCTTGGGGGCCTGTCTGCCTCGGCGATGAAGGCCCCCATCGGCTCGGGGTCCATTAACCACTCATCTTCTGGGGCAAGGGACAGGGACCAGGAGAGCAACTGTGAAAGGCGAAAGGACGTTAGCACTTTGCATTCAAACGGGGAGTTCCCCATCAAAAGTGAGCCCGGAGAAACAGTCTACGCAGAGGAAGATGAAGACGCTTACTCTAACGAGCTTGACGACGATGGCATAGGTGAACTAGCGGATAGTACCAGTAGCAAAGATTTCCCTCTTTTAAACCAAAGCATTTCTCCTTTATCGTCCAGTGTGCTAAAATATACTGAAAAGGGTACCTCTTCTTCTTCTGTGGCTATTTCCGATGATGTAGAGAAGACTAGACAGACTGCTGCGCCTAGGGACAGTACCAATGATACCAATAACTACAGCGGAAGTGGCAAGGATTACGCAGAATTTAGTGGAGGTCGAGATGGCACCCCACCGTCTTACCCTATTGACCTGATCCGGAGAGATGACGAAAGCCCAGGCCCTCCTCACCAGCACATTGCCACACCTAGCACCCCTGGCACTGGGGAAGGCTCCCCTGGCAGTGGTATAGAATGCCCCAAATGTGACACTGTCCTGGGGTCATCACGCTCACTGGGTGGACACATGACTATGATGCACTCGAGGAACTCCTGTAAGACTCTGAAGTGCCCTAAGTGCAACTGGCATTACAAGTACCAGCAGACTCTGGACGCCCACATGAAAGAGAAGCACCCAGAGTCAGGGGGCTCCTGTGTCTACTGCCGGACGGGCCAGCCCCACCCTCGACTTGCAAGAGGCGAGAGCTACACCTGTGGCTACAAGCCCTTCCGCTGCGAGGTGTGCAACTACTCAACAACTACCAAAGGCAACCTCAGTATCCATATGCAGTCTGACAAGCACCTGAACAACGTCCAGACTCTGCAGAATGGTGGCACCGAGCCAGTTTATAACCACTCGGTTCCTGTCTCCAGCGCCAGCCTGAGCAGCTGCGGCACACCCTCCCCCTCCAAACCAAAACAAAAGCCGACCTGGCGCTGCGAGGTGTGCGACTACGAGACTAACGTGGCGCGCAACCTGCGGATCCACATGACCAGTGAGAAGCACATGCACAACATGATGCTTCTGCAGCAGAACATGAAGCAGATTCAGCACAACCTGCACTTGGGCCTGGCCCCGGCAGAGGCCGAGCTCTACCAGTACTACCTGGCACAGAATATAGGCTTGACTGGCATGAAGCTGGAGAACCCAGCCGACCAACAAATGATGATCAGCCCCTTTCAGCTTGATCCCACAGCAGCTGCTGCATTAGCTCCGGGTCTCGGTGAGCTTTTCATTTTTCTGTTTTTATTCTTCTAAGACCTAATATTGTTCTTTCTTCCCCTAACCCTTCTGCTGATTAAAAATGTTTTAATGAAGTAACACATGGGAATTATTATGAAGCTTGATTTCTTAATTTTCATTCAACTTAACACCAACCCTCTCCCAATATAAAATGTAAACCATCAACTGCAGGAAGTGAATTCCCCCGAGAGGACTGTGGTTTAATAAATGGCCCTGAGGTGCCACATTCACTCTTTCTTTGAACCTGAGGGTCATGTGTGAGCACATTTATTCACACTGATTTGCAGTGTGAGTTTGTGCTGATGCTTAGAAGGTACTGTGATGAAAGTTCACATTAAGCTCCATTTTAAAATGAAAAAAAATAATAATAACATTTGTGTAGATCCTTAGCCTAGTTGATGTTTTTTCAACAACTAATTTTACCAAGAAGTACAGATTAAGTGAATAAATTTCACTTGCATAATTTTTTATTATTTTTTATGGGGCACATGTGTCAGAGGGTCCTTTTGTATTGATGAAATTCCATGTCTTTTAAAACGCAAATTCCTAAATGACATTCCATTCGGTAGGAGTAATTAAAGCTATCTGATGAAGGAGTTTAGAAGTTGAAAGGGATGATTGTAATTGATCCTGATTCAATCCTATTACAGCTTTTTATAGTTTAAGCTTTATAGAAACCGTACCCCTCACCAAGGCTTTATTTTATTGAATTCTTTCGCATATGCCCTACATTGGCCTGCGTGCTCCATTCTAATTTTAACAAAAAACCTACCCATTTTACCTACCCATTCTCTCTCTCTCTCTCTCTCTCTCTCTCTCTCTCTCTCTCTCTCTCTCTCTCTCTCTCTTTCTTTTTCTCTCTTTCTCTCTCTCTGCAGTAAATAATGAGCTGCCGCCGGAGATCCGTCTTGCCAGTGGTCAGCTAATGGGTGATGACCTGTCCGTCCTCTCTGCTGGGGAGCTGTCACCTTATATCAGCGACCCACTGCTGAAGCTGTTCCAGTGCGCTGTGTGCAACAAATTCACCTCGGACAGCCTGGAGGCCCTGAGCGTGCACGTGAACGCTGAGCGCTCGCTCCCTGAGGAGGAGTGGAGGGCTGTAATCGGAGACATCTACCAGTGCAAGCTCTGCAACTACAACACCCAGCTAAAAGCCAACTTCCAGCTTCACTGCAAGACCGATAAGCACATGCAGAAGTACCAGCTGGTGGCCCACATCAAAGAAGGGGGCAAGCCCAACCAGTGGAGGCTGAAGTGCATCGCCATTGGCAACCCGGTGCACCTGAAGTGCAATGCCTGTGACTACTACAGCAACAGTGTGGAGAAGCTGCGCCTACACGCAGTGAACCAGAGACATGAGACGGCACTGAAACTCTACAAGGTACGTGGCTTCACAAGCTTTACTGCCCATGTTGTGATCCTCTCTCCTGTTATGGAAAAACATGGATAGACTATTTATCCAGTCTATTGCACATGTGCGTAGTAGGGGTTAAGTAGACGTGGGCGATTCAGACAAAACATCAGCTCGTATTGGCCTTATCCACAAAGAAAATGTAAACAAAACCAATAAACATAGAAACCACTGTTACTGGTTCAAACCAGCCTTTCTGGTTTGACTTCAGCTGTTTCCCTTTCTAGCCAGTGGATACAAGATAAACACGGGTCAGGGGGTTTTGTCCTCAAGAACCTTCACTGTCTGATCTCAGGCATCATTAGTCGACCTGTAAATTTGATTCATGCTCATTGTCTTCTCCCTCCTCCTGCTCTATAGTCTCCTGTTAATCTGTGAGCGTCTGTATAGTCTTACAGTGAGGAATCTGCCAGTCAGCCTATTTGCATCATGCCTTTGAAAATCAAAGTTAATTGAATTTGTGCAAAAATATCAATAAACTCCAGTGACATGGGCAGATATAATTGTTGTTTTCAAAATCGTCGCTTACTTTAATCTGTGTTGTCGTCCATCAGATGACAGCAGGTTTCAACTTCTTGTAAACAGCTGAGGTGACGGTGTGTTTGCGTGGGGGGGGCGGGGGTGTGGGGTTATGGTATTTTTAGTATGTGCTGTTTACAAAGGCACCGTGATGTTGTTTTGAAGTGTGAATATTATGTTCTGTAGGAGATGTGTTCTTTTATATTACACAGTATGATTTTAGTTGCTTGGCAGATAACTGATATATGTATGGGGCTATGGAGTGGTGGAGGACAGAGTTGCCTCATCCTGTACCTAAGTGCTTTTGGGTGTTGACTTACTTGGTTGGTGTGATTGCCTGGAACAATAATACTGACATCTTGAAATCATAGACAGACATTATATCACAGACTCATTATGGGTAGTTTTCTGGATAAACTTTATTAGCATAATGAGGATCTACTGACTGGCGTTAGTCACTTTTAGCAAAAAGTGCTAAAGAGCCATGCTTATGCTTGGCTGTGTATTTAGAAAGGTTAATTCAGTGACTGAGAATCACCAATAAGACTACACAGAAAAATTGTAGTCATTATTACCCCTTTTTTATTAGCCTGGTATGTGCCTAAATTAAATATTAGTGAGGGGGAAATAGAAATATGAAAATGTGTAAAAAATGTACCACTATTTTTTCTGAAAAAACTTTTTTGGAGGCCTCATTTTATTGATGCATTCGGACAGAGTTAGTAATGTGGCTGTTAGTAACCTAACAACAAAGAGTAAATCCTGCAACGAGTGAAGTCAGCGTGAGCCAAATGAAGCCCTGAAAGAACTGCATGTGGAATTTTGAGGCCTAGCATCAGAGAATGGATCCATGGGAAGGTTTTGAAATCTTTAGCAGTTTAAAATGGGAGGAGGGAGGGCTCTAGTAATTCTCTAAGCAAATAAAAACGGTTCCATGGCAACAAAGAGCATTTCACATCATGTAGGAAGAAGAGTATATTGGAGATTAGAGGGTGAGAAAGGCCTAGCTTGAAGTATGTTCTCAATAGCTCCTAGTTGCTGCCACATCCGTGTACAAGGCAATGTTTGTGGTCTCTGTAGAGAAATGTTTAAGTGTTCACTCATACAAGTGGGGTTGGCATTTGCCTGTTGAATATTTTAATAGTCACCATGTTATGATATCACTTGGTACATTTCATTTTTTTAATTTGTGAATTGTAAAAATTAAATTATTGTTACAACTTTCACCACAACCAACATTTTTAAATGGGGGGGGTGGCCCCCCATTTAAAATTTCTAACTGATCTGGGATTCAATGT
This sequence comes from Ilyophis sp. 1 JC-2022, assembly GCA_022702515.1. Classification (NCBI taxonomy): domain Eukaryota; kingdom Metazoa; phylum Chordata; class Actinopteri; order Anguilliformes; family Synaphobranchidae; genus Ilyophis; species Ilyophis sp. 1 JC-2022. The sequence continues at coordinate 113,531,939 of CM040403.1, forward strand.
TTCAGTTGTGTGAAAATTAATAAAGAGAAAGGATGTTTATGGTTGCTTGGTTGCCGATAATCTTTTTGATCTACATAGGTCTTTGCTGATCTTCTGACGTTCCTCTCATCTGAAGGAGAAAATAGGTGTGCTTATTTTGGGGGAAAGCCCAAACCAGAACCGTGACTATTGGATCCTTTTATAATCTGGGAATTTGTAGGGAGCAGTTGAATGTTTCTGGCCATATATCCTTGTGTGAATGAACTTTCCCAGATGTGTGAAGTTTAAAATAATGCTTCATGCTTTTTACTTTTCTTTTTTCTGGCTCTGTAATGTAATTTTTTGTGTAGCCAGAATGGTTAAATCGGAGGTGAAACCGAAGCTTTTTTTCCGTTTCCTGACACTTTATTTATTTATCCTCTTTCTCTCTGGGCGGCGATGCAGGTGGACTTACATAAGAGGCATGCTGTTCTTTGATAGAGAGGGGGCCACATTTTGACTTGAGAGAGGTGAAAGGTTCCCTGCTCAACCCTCACCCTTTGCTCAGCTGCCCCTACCTTAAACGGGGCTTTGGTGGGGAGGGTTTGGGTTTGGGAATCTGTTTTACAGATGCGGTTTTAATGCATTTGGCAGGAATAAGAATATTTTACTCATAGACATGTGGTAGTAAAAAAGGATTTCTTTATTTGACCAGAAAAACACCTCTTCTTTTATGTTTTAAGGTGAAAGGCATATGGGATTGGGTAGTTTGGCCAAACACACAAAAGAACAAAGTGTTGATGACCGTTCCATATGGCCTTGGAACAGAGAACATCTTTATGACAAAAAAAAAAAATGATTGAAGATACAAACAAAAGCATATTCAGTTTTTTTATTACTGCTTTGTACCTTAAGACCTTCACTGAAGGGAATTGTGATCTTTGGTTTTCCAGACATTAAATAGACCTAAATTACATTAGCAGCACAATGTTTCCTTCTTTTGCAAGTGCACAGCAGGTAAATGTAGCCGCTGTCCCTCCTTGCATTGAACATTGATGAAAGGTGGCTTTTCCTTGGCAGCGTTTGTATCGAAGCCTTCACCCGCCCTCATAATGCAAATTACAGGCTGGTACTGTGCTCAACTTTTTTGTAGTCAGGGAACTAACCCTCCGATTCAAAAGGGTGTTGTATTTCAGAAAAATCACTTGCTTTCATTTTTTTGTTTTGATGCTGGCTGAAGATGGTGGAAGCCGGCAGATTTATGATAACTGCCGCATGCTTAAATATAGATTAGTGTAAATATGTCAAGAGCGTTTGAAAGGTACCTTAATGCGCTGCAAAAATGGCAGGAAGTACGCGTCGCTGTAAAAGGGAACATTTGCTCTGGCATGGCGTGGGTCGTTTGGAACCGAGAATGCTCATGGTCAGCGTGCTCAAAAAGCCTATGCAAGGAAATGCAAATACCATGCCGCACCTGTTCTCCAGCTGGGCCTGCTCTCCGGAGGATTTGTTTTAACCAGAGGATGTCCAGTGCACATCTCCGGCTGAGAGTCAGGAGCTATGAACTGCTTAATTACACCAACCTCCCCTTTTCCCGAGCATCCATCATCAGTCAAGCAGAATGGCCTGTCTGGAGCCCCCCAGTCCATTTCCATATTTGTGTGTGCCCCCCCCCCCTTTGAACCCACTGGGGCCCCGGTGCATATAATGCTCATCTTTATCATACAGGCAGGGAGAGATGGAGTGGGAAGATGGTGCCTGGCCGACTCTCGCTCCCGTCCCATCCCCGGGGAACACCGGATAGGCCATCTCATTATCCATGATATGGATGGCAACACCATTGGTCGGTGCAGGGAAATGAGAGGGGAAATTAAAAGGAGGGGGGGAGGGGGGCGGGAGGAGTGCTAGGTCTGGGATCTTGAATTCATCAGAAGAAAAGGGTTTTTTAGCTTTTTTTTTCATTCTGCATATTTATATCCCTATATTTTACAAAAAAAAGCCTTTTTTCTCTCGTTTTTTTTCTTCTACATATCACCATCAAGATGGCGGTGCGGTGACGGGCATGTTATTAACCCGGCAGTTATACCACATTCATTACAGGAGGTCAGCCCCGATCCTCTCATTTGAAAATCAAATGCCCCATATATATGCAGTTCTAATTATTGGACTGTCATTTCGTCCAATATGATTGTAAAATGGACAGGAGATTGAGTTGAATGTATTTGCATAAAAAGTCATTGTACTTCTAAAGAATGAAAAGAGCCTATATCAAATGTACCCCCTTCCCCCATCCAATATTTGCACACAGACACATATCCCTAAATATTTCTCACATTCTCCCTCCTCTTCTATTTTTAATTGGACTTTCGCTAGCTGCTCAAAGATGTGAACAAATGGTAAAATATTTCTGGTAACACTATTTTTGCGACTCAAAGTTTTCATACTGTTTCACTTGTTTTAAATAAATCTTTCTGAAAGAGTTCATTAAAAACCAGAATAAATATTGTGAAGGAAAAGCAGTAATGCAGTATTGGGGGGGCTTCGCTGCCTTTTATGTGCCGTGGTGGAAGGAGGGACGAAGAGAGAAACTTGTGAAGCGCAGGAAGAATTTACGGGCCGGTGTAATGCACTGTGAGGCCACAAACAAACCCAGCACAGCACAAATATGAAGGTGATTCCCCATGAATACATGCATTTCATTGCCGCAGTCCGCCTTGCTCTCCCCCACACGGTGAATGGGAGCAGATTATTCAAATCGTCTCAGCTTTCACCTGCGAACGGATTACAATGGAAATCTTTCAGAGGTTGGGGAGTGAGGAGGGGGGATAATTAAAGCATAAAGACAGATCAGTGTGAGGACACAAAGGAAAGAGTTTAGTCTGCCCTTCTTTCATTAATCCCCCCAGTTATTAATAGAATTTCTTGTATTCCTTTCCTTGGTCATAACCAGATGGTCATTTCAGCATTTCAGAAGCTTTGGTCCAAAAGCGTGCGCTGATTGACACTCTGTGTATATTGTTTAATTGCACCAATACCCCCCTCCCACCCACTTTGGTGTGCTGGGAGGTAACATTTCACGATGCACTGATATTAATAACCAGATGTGGTCTTCTTCCTGGTCCCAGGGTCAGACGGGCTCGCCAGGTCAGTCCATTTGTCTGTGTGCAGGAACTGTGAAGCCTATTGAGGGTGACAGGTATGGGAACGATAGCAGGGCAGGCTACTTACGGACCACCAAACGGGAACGTTGCACTGCTGGGAACAAAGAGTGGCAGGAGTTTGTCATTTTTTTTCTCTCCCTCTCCCATCCCCCGCCCCCATCTCAATTTCTCGTGGGATTTGAAACCGGCTTAACAAAGGACGACTCCCAATCCGGTCATAAGAGCAACGCATTTTCCAAAATAAATATAGATATGCGTAGATATAATAAGCTGTTTGTAAAGATAACTTGCAGAATTATTTTTAGCTTTTAGTAAACCTTATGGTTTACCAGCATACACTGTGCTGCTTGAGGTCTTGTTATTAGATAGTAGTTGTAGAATAATACCAGCAAAGTAATTTTGATACACGCTATGTGAACACTCAGTACATTTTTCTCTTTGAAAAATGTATTGTTGTCATATCAGAAACCCATTTTGTGGTCATTTAAAAATATGGTTCTTACAGGCTGCAAGGCACAAATAGACCAATGAACAAATTCACATATGGTGCAAAACTAACCAAAGGAAGTAGTGTGTCCATAATAGATTTTTTAATTTTCAGCAATGTCAATATGGTTTAATTTTACTTAATGGTGCCATTGGAAAAATACAATTAAAACATAATAATATAAAATGTGTTATATAGGCCAATAGCTGAATTGCTGCCTTTTTTGCAGTTCTGTACACAACATCAGACATGGACAGTATAAAGCATTCCTGTGGTAATTGATTTTAAACATTAGGTGCTCACTGAATAGATAAGTAGTGTGTGATATTCCATTACAGAGTAAGGAACTAATTTAACCTCCTCTGCTATCCTGGCCAGGATTTCCAACACAATACCATTTACCTCCCTTAGGTTCAGTAGGATTAGACTGCTACTAGTAATCCTTAATACTTTGAAATAGACCTGATAGAACTCCCACTTACTTGTTTGGGATTATGCTCATGAATTTCAGCACATTTAGTTAAATGAACCTGTCAAATTATAATTTTTTTTAATTGTTGGAAATGCTTAAAAGCATTCTGTCGAGCCAGATGGACTATACTCTTTTAATACGTGCTCTAATACAGTGCATTAACATGAAGCAAGTGTTTTTTTTTGTTTTTTTGGTGTCCATTTAGAATTATATGTATTTTTCTGCTATGCTTCCTTTTCATAATGTGCCGGCATTTTGTTTGGCCTGTTTTATTCCTTCCCTGTGATGGTTTTTGCTAAAGTTGCAGTTATTAGAAAGGGGCGAATGAGTTGTTTTCTTGATTCTCCTGGTGAACAAAGGGAAACATCTCGGTAATCTTCAAAGTGGTCATTGGTATGTTGAGTGGACCCTGGTATGCAGACCGGCTAAACCTTTTCTCTGAAAAACAATGTTGTTCCTATTATGAGCGATGACTGCATAAACAGTAGCCCGGAGCATTGGAGATATTGGTCGTATCAAGTTACCTTGCGGTGGTCTGAAAATAGGAGATATTTAACTTCCACATGAATGAGTATGTATATGTTTATAGATAATTAGTGCGTGGGTGTGTGATATACTTACATGTAATTATCTGTATTTGTCTTCCGCACAAAGTGAAGGATTGGGCCAGTTGTCCCATGGGTGGCTTACTGTATTTTCTCCTGAAATATGCAAAGCACATATTAAGTCTTTCAAAGCCTAAAAGGAGCGAACGAGTAGGATATGCAGCAGGAGACCAGTTCCTCCTCCAGATCTTGTTACCCTCGGTTTCAGATTCGTTCCTCCACGGTTGCTTGCCACCCGCACCCGATTTCAACAGGATGCAAATAGGGGCGCAGCCTCCATGTCGTGTTGGCGGGAAGGCGGCAGATGTAAGATGAAAGCAAGGTGTTTAAACGGGATGTCATGCGGGGCCCAAGCCCCTACCTGCTCGCTGTTTATCATATGAGGCAGGCGGGATCTTTTTCAGTGGCTTGATGGGGAATGGGGGGCCGGGGGGATCTGGGCCGTGAGTTTCTGTATCGTCAGCTGCTCTAGTCCTGTGGGATGGGAGGCTCTTCATACTTCAGGCTCTTGCAAGGGGGCGTGGCTTGTTGGTCTGTGTTGCTGGCTTCTTCTTAAGGGGCCAAGGTAAACCTCCAATGATCACACAGAGTGAGTCGAGCCCTGTGTTTAGGCTGGCTTATCTGAAGTCACCTGGATGTGCTAAGGCCGCAGACACAACACTTAAAAAAAATAAATAAGTAAAATGTGCCTTCATTCTTTTCTGTTCGAAGATCTACTAAGAGTCTAGGGGGAGGCTCTGAGTCAGTTTTAATAACAGCCATTGATTTTCTTAAACTGGAATCTACCTCTGTAAGCATAAGCCCGTGCAGTCCGGCTACATTTAAACCAGTCCCTTTAGCACTCCTTGTATTAGAAGCATATGTCACAGGGTATGGAAAAAAAATACTGCCGAAAAGAGACTGGAGATTCAAGACAGGAGATAAGGCGGCCTGCCATTTTGAATAGGAATTCAGCTGAAACTGCACTCTGCTATTCAGTCTGTGGAAACAAAGAGAAAGACAGATGGCTCACTTTACTTTAGTGATTGTAATTTGCTGTTCATTAAGAAAACGTCTCTCATGCCCATTCTTCATTTGGATCCATGGAATTATTATGTATATTTCCCCCCACACCCACTCGCCTCCTGGGAAATCCTTATTTAATTATTTTTATTTCCCTTTTGTGATTAGATACGAGGCGTGATCAGCTGAGTTGATTAGACAACAACAATTTCCTTAATAGCAAAACGATTCACAATTTGAAACTGCTTTTCCCATTTTTCTGTCACCAACATTGATAAATGATGAGGTCTGTTGGATGCAGATTCTACCTTGTTAGCTCAAGTGCACATGCAAATCACGACTTTATTGATTTTATTTTATTTTTTAAATGTTTGGAAAACAAAATGCTTGGCTAGCAACTTTTCATACCTTTGATAGTGACATTGTTTTTAGCGGATACGTGGAAGGTCTGTGTTTTTCACTGAAGCCATAAATGCTGGAGAGGCCTTTAAAATTCTTAGATGCCAGATTGATGTTTACCTTTAAATACAAGTGTCTTTTCATTACAGTGTGAGCTAATGGGCCCATGGAGGTGAGTTTATAACCTGCAACCTATTTAATGTCATATTGACAACTGCTAAGGCAATCTAAGGTCTCTGTGCTGTTACCACAGAGTGAAGAGGGGTGACTTTTGGAATTCCAAATGGGTGAGGTGACAAACTCCTTTATCCCACTGTTGTGTGGAAGGTTCTTGAAGCAGGGGGAATCTTAGCTCTGTTTTATATCATTGTCTCAAAACAAAAGAAACAGTTACATGCATAAATTAGGGGAAAAACCCTCAACATTTCACTGCAACCAATGTAATGAATAACCAAAGGAAAGATGTTAGGTGAAACTTGTACAATCAGGACTTCTGTAAATGGTTATGTGGTAAAGGCTGAAATGTACCAAAGGAATAATAATTCAATAGATGAGTGTACGTGAGTTTAGGATCTCTGGACTTCTTCACCTCCTGTCAAAGACCAGAAAGCTTTTAGTGTAAAATTCAGGTCAGTAGATTTAATGGGAAATAAGTGTTAAGGCGACAGATTTTAAATCACTGTAATATAAATAAAGCCTTCCTTTTCTTCCGGAATTTACTTTCTTTTAAGTTAATTTAAACAGCAGACGTGCACTTATGTCTGTCTTTGTAATTTTAGGGATTAGGAGAGTGAGGATTAAACACTGGCCCTTAAATCTTCCATATCAACTTTAAAAGGGAAATATAATATGCAAATCAAAGACATTCATTTTGTGTTTACATATTTGAATCCCTGTAATATAGTTTGTGAGCAGACAGGAAACCATCTCTGTTTTATGTATGAAGAATGGCCAAACCTTAGATGTTACGAAAAAGGCTTTGTCTATATTTTTATAAATGTTTAACATTCAGGATTATTTTGAAATGGGAGGAAGTCCATACCTGTACATACATCATCATATAGCCTATAATATATGCATATTTTTTCAGAGAAACATATTTACCTATTCATTTCAGAGAGTGCTGATTGATTGAAACTGCAGGTGAAATATTCCTGCAACATTCTGAAGTGAAAAATATTGTGTAATCAACCACTCTCACAGTGTGGTTATATGTGGGTGAGAATGTATCATGAACGTGCAACTGTACACAAACAAGGGCAACCATTGTGCAGCAGCCTGAGAGGCTTTTTAGGGGGTGACTTCTTGAGACGCTGATCAGCCTTTGCACAGGGGAGCTCTTTAAAGTGTGGCTAAACCTTACAATGACCCCAGAACTGTGTTGGGGACATACATACTTCACCCGGACTGATGAAAGAAATCTCAGAGGAGCGAAACTGAATGACATCATAGACCCACTTTCCTAGATGAGGAGAATGTTTGTTTGAATCGACAGAATGGAGTACTATGGAGAGATGTGACTCTCTTCTGTTTGTTGCCAATAACTCCAAGATGCTACTTGTAGTTTTCTTCATTCTATATAGTGATTGCAAAACTGCTAAAGTGAGTTATGTTTTTGTGTGTTGTATCATAAACAAAATGATATGGCCAATGAGAAATGTTAATATTTCACGAGCTGAATGGCATAAGCATAACTTTAGTAATAATGTTACTGTTCAATAATTGCATTGTTTGTCATAGTCTGATGAATGGGGGAGGATAAAAAAACTTTGTTAAATGGTATTTACTTTTGAAATGAGGGAATGGAATCGGTATTAACTGCAATCAATGAGGTATTGCACCACAAATCAATTCCAGTTCGATCGTCTATGGTGCCTCGTGTAGTCTGACTTTTCTGTGGTTACACACCAATATGTGGGGCAAGTGTCCACACGGCACGAGGGGTAAGAAATGCACTTTAGAAGAAAAAAAAAGGTCTGTCCTTTAAGGAAAAAGGGCCAGAGAAAAAAAGCAGTTCTGGCTTCCTCTCTGTCAGTAAATCGTTAGATTTATACACTTGCGAGGAATGGTGTCTTTTCCGCTCCTCAGAGAGATATTCGGTTGAAGCAAGGCTTCCCAGCATATGTATTGAATAATCTGGTCTGTTGTGTAGGCCTGGCTGAGGTGTTCTACTTCCTGAGTTGTTCTTAGGTGAAGGGTGGGGGTGGGGGGGGGATCCAGTTTGGGGAAATTTTTGTCCATATGGATGAGTAACTCAGGGAGCACACAAGAGACTCGCTAGTCTTCTTTGCAACTTAAACGTGTCATGTGTCGCACTGTCACGGTGGGGTTTTGCAGCCTTGAAACAGAATCCTGGAATTCAGACGGGAGATCTTTGTTCGGACGCAGATTCGGGAGCGATTACTCTAAATGACAGGTTTGGGAGACTATTTAACATTACAGTAGCTCTGGGATATTCATTTTGGAGAGACCCAGGGCGTGGCGTGTAAACTAGTCTCTCTGCCACCGCTCCTTAAAATAAGAACCACCTCAGATATAAAAACAGCACTGAAAGACACTTTGTACTAATTCACTTATTTTGTTTGGCGTACATTAGTCGCGATGATTATTATGATTATTACATGACCTAAGCAGCCAACCAACAAGGCTCCGGTTTGGTTGGACCCCCTTAACCCATGATTACATCTGACGTCTCACATTAAAAAAAATAATAAATAGGCAAAGCGATTTCAGGCTCCTCCGTACATTCTTTTTGAAATGTGTAGAGAAAGGAGAAAATGGCGAGGATGGCTTTTCATTTGTGTTGTGTGCCACCAGTTTTGAAGGCAGAGGCTTTGTTTAACTCATCAAGTGGAATGCTCGAGCATACCTTTCCTGGAAGAATTTTGACTCAGGTTGCCAACTGCTACATCGCCACAGATATATCATTACATTTCTTTCTTCAGGCTCAAGTAGTGGTTACTGGTAACATGTGTTTGTAGGGTGTCAGTATTGATGGAATTTTATTCCTGGCCCACTTCCAAGCAATGCTGGTATGCCTTTAAAATACCTTGTGGAAGAAAACCACACTAGAGGCCCCAGAGTTTCACCGGAAACTGGTATAGTTCCAAAGGCGTACAAATAAGTGAGTATTACAACAAAAATGTTGATGGATATAGATGGTTTAATTTTACCACATTGATGTTTAGGAGATGTTTGTGGTGATACGTGGTTCCAGAGTCATTATGCCAAGGCTTATTTTAGGTACTTGTTCATTAGTTGGCTGGTTCTTTAGTTAATGACAGGAAAAAACCATGTTTACATAGAATGCGCTAATTTGTCTTTGGTTTAAAAGCCTTTTCCCCTGCCCCAGACTTTCCAAGGCTTTCTGTCTGATCATTTGTTAGGTCAGCAATGGTGAGACAACTAAAAAAAATATATAAATCCAGCACAGAAAAGATGTGCATTCCAATACCTTAACGCCCATGTTGCTAATGAATCTGGTTTGTTACTCATGAAGGAACAACCAAAATAAAAATCCAGTGCATGTTGTGAGACAATGGGGAAGAATCTGAAATGATGTGATTTTGTAATCATTGAAGTCAGCATGAATAAATAACTTGCTATTTCTTTTAGAGCAGGGTAAAGTGAACAAAGTGGTTCATTGTGACATGGGCGTTTTTGATTTGACAGGTAAGAGAGTCTCAGGTTCTGCGACTTGTTTTGTCACCGTCTTCTTTGGCCGCCTTCCTCGATAGCCAATCGCCTGCCTGGCTTATTAGTCCTAAGCATACACAGGGTCTCTGAGCTGCGCCTACCAGGCATCACTTACTCGGAAACAAGGGGCACGAGTACTGGCAGGGTAGTGCACACTGGCATTCTGGGAGGCACCTTGGGACGAGTCCTTAAATAAAATGATTGGTCCCATGGGGTGCAACTGTTGGTTGTTTGCCAAGCAGCAATCCAGAACAATTATCCATCAAAGAGATGGAGTGTTTCATCGTATTATTGTAGATGGGCCATCTGCAGCAATGTCTGTCGGACAGACTCCGCTAGTGTTTCGGCATTTTTGTTCATTCCTATGAACACATTTATGGATCATTTCTCCGCTTTATTTGTTCCTTTTTTTTTTTTTTGCTCAATTTCTTTCTTTTTTTAATGCCTCATTGTGTTGACCAGTTATCCAAAGCACAGAAATTATTTTTTGATCCAAGAAGTAACAAAATCACATCACAAAATAAATGTTTTTTTATTCATTTCATTTTCAGTAAGTGGCAGCAGTAAAACTGAAATTAAAACACAACTCTGGGGGAACATTATAATAAGTTATATACATGATGCCACAAACATTTTGATTCCTGCAGTCAATGCAACCACGCACTGTGCCTGGCCAGACTAGAAATGGTGAACTTAAACCTCATAAATCAGACATCCACAGGCTTGAGGTTCTGAATAGCCTGTATTTTTTGCCAGACTTTTCTATTAAAAGAAAAAGAAAAATACAGCATTTCAATAAAGGTCTTAAACAAACTTCCAGGAATTTGCTGATTGTGATGAACTGTATATATGAAATTTATATTTAGAAGTTTTCTTAATCCATTTGATAATTTTTATTTTGGAATTTACCTCTGTGTATCAGTTTTTAGTTTTTTGCGTAGCATGTATTCCTTACACTCTAAATAATCTGCATTATGTGGGGTGGTTGTATGGTTATCGACCTGTTTCAAGGTTTATTATATTTACGTATTCATATGTTTGGCTATAGCTTTGGAATACTTTCTAAAATAGTCCAAAATTACCAAATAGGTTGGACCATAATGTACACACTAAATTACATGAAACGCTAAACAAAATGGTCAATTCAAGAGAAGATAAAAGATAACTGTAAAATGTGAAAGACTGTGGATATTTTACCCTGTAGTAAACGCCTGTTTATCATCATTAGTTATAAATAGCCATTTGTTTTGGTCATCTTCTGCTGAGAGCAAATTATAATGTTGTTTTCTCGAAGACCATCTTAATAAACCTGGACAGGAATGTTCCATGTGTTCTTTTGCTAACTGTATAAGTATTGAAAATCAATTAATGATTCAAAGGTTGCGCAGACATCTGCTTTTTGAAAGCAGAGCAGAATTAAAGAGAAGGGCTTCAGGAATGAGATTGTGCTGTACAATAATCAAGTTAAAGAATAAATGAGGTTTCAGTAGTGCTGTTCCACAGATAGGCAGGAGAGTCTAGGCAGGCTGGGTTCTTGTAAATGAGACAGGACAAAACAGTGTGCGTAGACATTCTGCAGCTTTACCAAACCAAAGCAGTCCCAGGAAGTGGTTTAGTTTCTAATTGAGCCTCACCAGAATATGTTTAGGGTCTAAAGGATAGAGGGCGGCTGTCCATATAAGTAACCTAGCATGTCTGTGGAGGCCTTTCTTTGGAAAGAAACAAAGATAACAGTAATTAATGACCCTGAATCTGTGCCAAAAAAGCTTTCTTCTGACAACTCCAACTTAATTAAAACTTAAGACATTTCAATGGCCCGGATGGAGTGAAGTCTTGCAGACTCGTGAGAAAATTTTGTAAGTTAAAAAGAAAAGATGTGTGTTACCACTGGTGCCATGAGTCTAATCCCTGACAGTCAAAGAATCTATTTAGCCAAAGCCTTTTCTTTTAAGCTGCTCACACCTGCAGGCATGCTGGCACTTCCTTTGCGCCCGGAGAAGGCCGTTTTTGTGTTTTTGCGGAAGATCAGATAATGGAGGCCTTGCTTGGGCTTTTGTTTTTGTGCATTGTTCATTAGCCTGTGAGTACTGGAGGCACACTTGATATGCTTGGCTCGTCAGGGGGGTTGGGTTGTCGGGGGGGGCGGGGGGGTCGGCGTGGAGGCTCCACTGTGAATGTCTGTGATGGCGCAACACTGCCGTGCAAGGGCTTGGCGAGAGCGATTTTAATGCAAAAGTAGTTCAAATTAAAGCTCACAATTGATGGGACAGACTGAATGCGGGTGCCCCGCTGCTCTCAACACATTAGAGCCACAAAGAACAATGAGCGGAGCTGGACAGTTCGGATTTCGCACACAAGGGAGTGTTTTAACCAGGCTTTCATTTTATTTTTCTTCTATTTTCTGTCTTTCCTCTGCTTCCAGCCCGGTGCCCCTTGTTTGAATTAACGAGCTTAGGAAGCCCTACCAGGTATGTGTCGCTTGTTGTTACGAAAAAAATAAAAAGGGCAATCCGGTTTGTGTCACAGGGGGAAGTTCACCTTTTTCCTGAGCCATTTCGGGATAATAAGTGCAGAAAGAAATGAGGCATTCAGCTGCATTCTAATTGGTGTAAACAGTCGTCGAATTAGCATGAGAAAACGGGGGTTTCATTTTTTCTTAGGTGCGGGGAGCCCTGCGTTTGCGCGCGGTTCTCTTGCCCTTCTTTGCTGTCCTGCGCCGGGCCCTGTCTGAGCGGTTCTCATGGGGGAGAGGCAAAGCCGCTCTCCTACTTTTCCTACTTCAGCTTCAGCCGCCTGTGCTGCCTCTCAGAAGTGCTTTGGGCTTTTTGTGGGCCGGAGTGGGCCGCACGAGGGGGAACACTCCTCTTTCAAGTGATGTGTCGCCGCTTGAATGAACGATTGTGTTATTTTCATACAACGTTACTCTTTTCCAATAACCAGGAAGGACTTGTGTGTTAAATATCTGTGCTCGTATGTATTTTCGGAGCAATGTATGTTTGTACGAGGGTCTTTCTTTCCAGGTAGAAGTATGTCGACTACAATCAGTATTTTAAAACACTTTGTATAGCAGGGGTGCATATTTATTGAACTGCTGTCCGGCACATTTGTAGTTTTTTGGAATGATATCTGCTTTCTTATCAACTATTTCTCCATTTATCAATATTGGATTCATTGTATTCATGCTCTTCAGTGTGTTCATTTCTATTCTTGCACTTTTCTGTTCAGATTAATAATCCATCGTTTTTCATCCTTTCCTAAAGCTCACATTTTTTTATTTTTTTGCATACAGAAATTATTCCTCAGGCTGGATTACATGACACCGGACATGTTAGTTCTTGTTTGCAGGGTTGAGCCGTACAAATGTCTTTCAAACTTACAAGAGGGTGAATTAGCCTTTCTATTCTACCTAAGCCTTTTTTTTCGAAGAAGAGCCTGTTTTGACATAAACTCTTTTGTTAGCATTATTTCCATTTGTGAGGAGGCAGGGAGGAATGCAGGCTCATTAAGAAAGCATAAAATGTCTTGTTTTACACACAGGTCTTCAGTGACCCTGGTACGAATGGCGCTTATGGGTACCGTTGAGGTGTTCTGCTTTGTGACTTATGTATGCCTTCTCTTTTCCTCTCCTCTCTCTCCAGCACTTACAAAAACAGGAGAGTGCGCTGAACTCCGAGTCCTGCTACTACTACTGCGCCCTGTGTGACTACTCCACCAAAGCCAAGCTCAACCTGCTGCAGCACCTCCGCTCTGTGAGGCACCAGCAGACCGAAGGCCTGCGCAAACTGCAGCTGCACCAGCAGGGCCTGCCGTCCGACGAGGACAACCTCGCCGACCTCTTCTTCGTCAAAGACTGCCCGCTGAACGAGCCTGGTGAGTGGCCTCCCTCCCTCCCTCCCTCCCGTCGACTCCGTCCCTCCCTCCGTCCCTCCTCCTCCTCCTCTTCGCCCCCGCCCCCAGAACCGGCCCGCCACTCCGAACCTCGAGCACGTCCCGCAATGTAAAACATGCCGGCTGCCTAATCTCCCCAAAATGAACATGTTGTTCCCATTAAGGCCTTCTTTTTATATCAGTAACATACGCAGTCCTGCATGCGGTGACATCTTTAGCAGGCATGCAGGAGGTTATGAAACTCTACCTTGGGAGGATCTCACAGTGAAATTCTCCCCCCAGAGTGAGCTTTAATTTCCTTTCTCATGACCAAAGCAATTTGGCTTTCATTTAAAAGTTTCTCCGCTGCCAACAGCTAATAAGTGTAACAGGACTGTAAAACATTCGGAGACAAAAAAAAAAACGAGAAAAGATTAATAGTTTTATTTGAGAGGGACCAGTAATTTAAAACATAAGACCAAGTCATGGTCCGTTATATAATAATTCCTATGTTAATGCTACTTTGCAAAATGAGCGCTTAACTTGTTTTTGCTCTGGTTGACCTGGCCGAGGGAAACGGCTAACACGTTTTGAATGGCATTCCAAAGCTGAATTAATCTCTGTTCCCCAAAGTGTCCTGTTTATATATGAAATCCAGAAACAGATGGTCATGAGCTGAAAACCACATGCGAAACTTTCAGCATTAAAACTACCCGTATTGGAATTAAATGAGACGGTTGTACTTTTGGCTTTAATTATAGCTGGATCAAAGGTGGTTCAGAGCTTGGGTGCACAAGAGAAGCCTGGTTAGATAAATCATTATTGTGCATTTAAAAAAGACAGCCCCTTTCACCCGCCCCCCCCAAAAAAAGAATCTCCACTAGCATGTTCTGTACATACATCTTTTTGGAAAGTTAATGTTTTATATATGTCAAAAGTAATATTTATTCAGCTCACCTTTTCCACTGTTCCACTATTAAATGCACAATTCTTTAGTCTTCTCTCATACCACAAAGTATGTCCCTAAGATGCTCAAGATTTCAGTGTATATTTGAGGCCTTGCTTTTGAGCACTGAACACTTTTTTTCTGGCAACTGCCAGTGTTCTCTCAGAAGAACACACCACTTTCACTCTAAGCAGTTTTACACACTATTACATGACATTATTTGTAAACCATTTACAAAGTCCTTCAGCCACTCATTCAGGGAGTGAGCAGCTTCCCCAAAGTAGAAGCAATACCTTTGTTTTGCCACTAGATGGTGAAAAGATTAATAATTATGGGTGGAGCTACCAAGTTATGTCAGTCACTGACCAATATGCTGTCCGATGATTGGTTGAAAGAGTTATTTATAGTATAAGGTCCAACCATGAGGTTCATGGTGACTTTTATAATAAGGGGATGCATTTCATACATATTATATTAAGAGTGTAAGTGAAATTTCGCAATGAGGTTTTTATTGTAATATTTTGTTTTATTGCTACATTTCTGCTTAACAGATACAGGGAATTGTAGATACGTTTAATGAGTAGGGGCCTAAACATACATATACTATGATACTATATATACTATGAGGAAAGTGACGAGTAGGTAAAAGCGCTGAAAGAAATGTGCAAAATTATGTCAATCTTTGGTGTTCCAATTCATAGGAGGTGCAAGATTTTTCAGGTAGTTTAACTTGGTAATATATTCCTTTGAAAGGCTTTCAAACAAGCTCAGCAAAAGAGAATCTAGAGGATATTATTAGCTGGCACAGGATTAATAGCACGGCCTTATTTTCACCAGTTGATCCAGCTGGCAAAGGAGCACAAAAAAATGTAAAAGTGCCAATGAGCAACAAACAGAAAGCACATAAAATGGTGGAGTGGCCTGATCTGTTCTCAGTGTGACATAGAACACAAGCTGCTTTGAGGATTTGATCTTAATTTTGCCTCCTTTTAACAGTAATACTTTTTGTCTCCTGTAGTAAGCGACATCTCAGGTTGTGTGGAAATACAGCTGTGTGTTTAAGACTGTACCAGGTTTCTTACTATAGCTCCTTAGTTTAGCAGTTTCTGTTCATTAGCTAGTTTCATGAAAAAGATTAATTTAACTCCTGGCCTGTATCTTTCTCTTAAAAGCTGTTCTCTGGCAACTCGCCAAATAATTATAGAACCATTTGGGAATAAAGGTTATAATGGCAGAGATGTGGTTTTATGTACATGTGAATAGATTTCATTAAACATTACTGATACCATTTTATTGCGTAATTAAAGAGAGACGTTGTAATGAGTAAAACAGAATAAAGGTAAAATGCATGTAATATCAGATGTACAAGTGGATGTAACTTAACAGCACATAGACCGCTGTTTATGTGCCTGAGTGTTATGTGTTTGGTCTCTTGTGTTGTATTGAAGTAGTGCTCTGCCAGGAGTATTTCTAATTGATTTCAACAGCCACATCTCCCCCCTTTTAGTCTCCACCCTCTGGAATTTTAAATAGCGACAATTATCTTTAATTGATAGGTGATTTTAAGGCTCAATTTACATATTTCAGCCGACTTGAATATGCACTTGACTTGTTTATTGTGGTCTCACATGCTTGTGCCCAGCAATCTAATGAAAATCAGTCTCAGAAAAATTACAGCACTTAGAAATGTTGCTGGATCGAGCCATTAAAACAAATCAGTCCTAAAGCAAGCTATCATTTTCTTTAATCTAGTATAGGCTTGCTAGCTGATAAGAAGGAATTTAGTTCATACAGACCTTAAGTCGCAATGAATAAATTGTTATTATGTTTGCGAGTACATAGTCGGAGATCTAAACGCAGCTAGCATCTCGTTTAGAAGACAGTGCTGGGTCAAGATGTACCTCTCTCCTTTTTCTCAGAGCCCATATTGATAGCGAGTGGGCGCACCATTCAAATAAACACTCAGATCATCTCCGTGTATTAATATCTTACAAGGCACGCTTTTCATGTAGAAATTTCCGTATGATTTTTCTTAGTTCTCCTTGTGAAGTGGTGTGGGTCGTGTTTGGGAATGGACGCCGGCGCTCGTGTCACAGTAAACCTTGTGCTAGCTTCGCTGTAATGTGCACTGTTGGTGAGTTCAGAGGATTGATAAACTTTAAGTGCGTGCGTGGCGCATCAGGAACCACAATTGGCTGCCGCAATGATATATAAATCATTTGAGCTTCTCTCTTGGAATTTATTTACAATGTGTGTGCGCGCGTGTGTGTTTATGTGTGTATGATTGTGGTCGACTTTTCCAAATGAGTTAAATTAACTGTTCATGACATTACAACAAGTTAAAACTGAGGAACGCCCACTATCATCAAGTGCAAAACTATTCATATAATAGTTTTGCATTTTATTCCTAGTAAGTTAATGGCAGTGCCCCTGCTAAATATATCCTACTGTGTTGCCTCCCTGAAAATCTCACTGCCAAATCTTGGAGGGCAGCTGTAATTCCCACAGCCCAAGAGGCCTAGAAGACTCATCATTAACAGAAGGTAAACATCATGAAGCTGAGAATTTGGAGAGTCGGGAGGCTGTGTGGTTTAACATGTTTTTGAAGTGGAGTTCCCCATTTGTAAATCACAGTAATCCATCCCTGCTACACGAGGCCTGTTATGGCTTCCTTTCTCACAGGTTAGCATTTAAAATGCTTTTACATCAAAAAGCTAAAATGCTTACAGGCTCCACACACCACTCTTTTATTTTCCACAACTTTATTGGTTCTTATGTGCTCAGCAGAAATTAAATAGCATTTTAGGAAATTGAATTTACAAAAATGCCAGCATATATTACATTACGTGTAAATGAATGCCCTGCCATTTGAAATCTTAGCCAATTATTGTGTTTTATTTTGGATCCTGGCCTGATGTCATCCACATAATCTGTTCTAATAATCTATTAAAGCACTCTGATATCAAAGAGTCTGTTTCACTGTGTATCAGACCTGCCTTCAGAAGTCTGTAGCGCATACAATTGGTCTGATTATTTTGTTAAGTTCAACCTTTTTTTTTTCTCCAAAGCGAGCATATGATAAAAAGTTATTTCTTATTAAAAATGCATTTTTTTTGTTGTTTCAGTTTAAGCAGAACATTTCTGTGAGGAAATGCTACACACGCTGCCTTTTATGTTCGCATAAAGATGCACACGGGCACGCAGTGTTCAACACGGTTACAAACATTCAGTTTCAACCGTCTGAGCACTTAAATGGAGGGAGTTCAAGCCCTGGCTCCGCAATAACGCCTTTGTGCATACATTCTTTTTTCTTTTTTCTACAAAAAAAAAGTCTTTATTAGTACACATGTGGAGCGAGACCCATTTTTTTCTGGGCTGTAGCTCAGCTGTAAATTGCCTGATGGACTAGCCCATGCATAAAGGCTTTTTGCATCCTTTGGTTCATCATCCATTTTTCGGAGCCTCACAAAAAGGAGATGGGATCTCATGGAGGTAATTATTTCTGAGACCATTCCTGACATGCAGCCTCCCCCCACACGTATTAAAAACCGGGAGGGAAAGTAGCCCTTTGTCTGAGTCGGGCTTAAACAAAAGCTCGTCTGACTTTGGAGATGAACAACACTTTAAATGCTGCTGCCAGATACATTTAAAGCTGAAAGAGCGTTGCACGGCTGTCCCAAGCCTTTGTTTCTTCTGAGTGATAATGCTTCAGGAGGTTTCTCTACCACAGCCAAATTACCAAGACTGCAGTGATAAGCATTTACATAGCAGCTGTAGGCCAACAGCAGACCATAATGGACACTGAGCACACGTCTTTGTGCGTGCACGCATCAGAGCCCTCTAAACATGTTTTTGGTTTATTTTTTGTATTTTTTTTACCTTCTCCAGTGTGAATACGAGTAGTAAATATACATACAATAATGATAGTGTGTGTGTTTATATATTTGTATATATGTATATGTGTGTGTGTGTGTGGGCGTGCAATGTGGTTGTCATGGTTTGCCT
This sequence comes from Ilyophis sp. 1 JC-2022, assembly GCA_022702515.1. Taxonomy (NCBI): domain Eukaryota; kingdom Metazoa; phylum Chordata; class Actinopteri; order Anguilliformes; family Synaphobranchidae; genus Ilyophis; species Ilyophis sp. 1 JC-2022. The sequence goes on from CM040403.1 coordinate 113,550,537, forward strand.
TGTTTGGTATACTGGTGGTTTGGCTTGGAAACGGATTCTATAAATCAGTGTATAATTCTAATACATGGCTTTTTGCGTGTCTCATTACAATATGTGCTCTGAAGACCTTATTCAAGATTTCATAAATGCAGCCATTTCAGTTGAAACGTGTTTTTAATTGACATCCTTGGTACCAACAACATAGAAGTGGTTAAATCATAGGTATTGTTTAGTCACAGTAATGTTACTGTAGATATAATATACCTGGATTAGTGATGTAATAAATAGATTACTGGCCTTTAGATGTATTTTATATGAGAAGACGAGATTAGCAATTATAATGCTGTCTTCTCATGAACATCTTTCTGGAGAGCTTTTCTGGTGTTTGTATCCATAAATCATGGCCAGTACATGAAATTAAAAAAGGTAGACCTTTTAATAGGAATGTTCAAGTCAGCTTAGTATTATGTTCCATAGTGTTTGAGGGCACATTTTCTAACTTGAAACAGGAAGGCAGTCAAGGGTGAGATTTGATATATATTCTAATCGCTCCTGTCATTTGGTTAGCCAAGGGTGATGTGCTAATGTATAGGCAGCCATTTTCTTTTGAGTCCTCAGACAAAGCTGCAGATGCACATGGCTGCCAGCCACTTCACTCTTTAATTATGAGAACTGTTTGAACGTGCCACAAGAGCACAGCACTATTGGATTTTGGTTTCTTGTGTGTGCCATTGTCTTACCTGCAGGCAGTTTGCAGTGAACTGAGTAATCGTGTATCCCCTGCAGGAGTGCAGCTGAACAGATCTTTCGGATATCGTCATAATGCTGGCTCCCATTTTGGTAACACAAGTCCAAAAACGAGCTTGTGTAACGTCTTCGCCTTTTGTGCGCGAGCCCATCCCGTGGTACCCGCTTGGGTCCAAAATAAGTTGGTGCAGACTAAGGGAGCTTGTGGCTGAGTTGAGGTTTGACTGGCGAATCAAGGTTGGAAAACCTCTTTCTGATTGGTAGGATTCTATAATCGGGTGTGTACAGTTGATTGGACTATTTCTGCAGCTTGGAATCAGGTTATCAGGACTTAAGTGTTGAACTTTGATGCATAATTTATTTATTTTTTATTGCGTGGTTCTAAAACTCCAAGAACTCCATCACTGTTTCTTTTCAATGTACTTTCTGATGAGCCCTGCTTAAAAACAGAAAACACACAAAACTCTAGGTCCAATCCAATTTTCTCCAACAAAAAGTTTGAATTGGACGAATATAATACATGTCACATGAATGTATGTTTATTGTAGGGTTAAATTACTGAAAATACATCAACAGAGTCAGACAATACATCTCAAATCATTTATATAATATCATAAAAGCCACATATTTGTCTGTATAATTATTTTATCACCAACTACCAATTTAACCAAATACACAAAACCAATTTTTTGGACAGCAAGAACTTGATTCCATCATTCTAAATTATTCATCCTAACTGTATTATAATTACTTTGTGGGTTCTGTGTACAAAAATTCCCTCTTTTTAGAAAGCGGTCAGTTTGCCTTAAACTGTTTTCAAAATGGTATGTTATAGGAGTATGACACACAGGATTTTTTTCCCAACAAGATCCCTTTGGAAAAAAAGTCATACAAAAGTTAAATTGTTACCTTATGTTTTCATAGACTGTTTGTGCCCACTGACAGTTATAATCTGCAGAGACTGCAATGATTACCCATATTAACATACCTGACTGGAGCCATTATATGTATTTACAATACAAAGCCTTACTTTTGTTTCTTGGCCATTTTCTATGCATACTAACGTGTATTAATTTCGTCAATGACTTAAATTTTGTTTTTGCCAACGTCTTTCTGCTCGGCAGGTAGCGCTTTTGCAGAACAGTTAATCTGAAAGTTGATCGCTTTTCAACACAATGCAGCTGCTCCGCTGCGGTTGCCCATGTTTTCTTTTGTTAAAATGCTCTTTGTTTATGCATTCTGTAGTTAAATGTTAAATCTGTGCACGGTTCAAGAAAAAACACAAGAAAATGGAACTTGTTCAACAGGGGGGAAAAAAAATCTTTATTTTCTGGGAATAGGTTTCAATATAGGCAGATGTTTTCTTATTCATAAATGATATTTTCATATATTTCTCAGTGTTTATTGAGATTCCTTTTGTTTAGTTTTTCTTCCTATTCAATTGGATCAGAAAGAACAGATTGTTCTGCAGCTTGCGGATTGCATGGCGACACTAGTGACACTAACCATAGTAGATAGTACAATGGTTAGTGTCACGCAGCATTAAATTAGACAATACATTGTTAAAACCGGGAGAGACAAAAAAAGGAAAAAAAAAGAATAAGGCAGGACGTAGATTCTTGGTAACCTAGCAATTAACTGATTGCCTTAAGCAGCAGTGTACCGGATCACTGTTAATGTGAATCCATGACCACACAACTAAACACTGATGGATTTCTCTACACGGGTAAGCAGATACACTCTGGCCCCGGCTCTTCGGCACCACGCCATGCGGTGGGCGCGAGAGTCGGCGCGGCCGTTCGACACCCTTGTCATTAACTATCATCTTTGTGAAAAGCCAGTGCCGAATCCCATCACTCCTGATTAGGGGTAGGGCTGCTGATCCGCCTCGCATTCAGGTGTCAGACAAAAGTTACTGACCCCATCTTGTGCAGCGCGCCTCGCCGGCTGTAATTAGTCCTGACTCCCGCCATTACGCCACAGAGGACACATCCTACCGCCGCTTCGGCTCTTTCCCTCCCTCCCTCCCTCCTTTCTTCGCTTTCATCCCTTCTGACCTTGCCTTCTCCTCACATTCATTGGCTGAGGCGCTTGCGTGGGCGGACGTCAGCTTCCTTTATTTATTTATTTATTTAATTGTTTGTTTGTATATGGGCATACGTGTTTATTTATTTCTTTATTTCTTTCTCTCTCTCTCTCTCTTTTTACTTCGAGCCTGCAAGTGAATTAAATTAAATATTGTTTTGCAACGCTGTTTCAAAAGGCGCGCGGAAGGTCTTATTCATTCTCTGGTCGTTTCCGGGGTCCAGTTCAGCGCCGTGTTGAAAAGACTGGCATTTTGAAAAACGATATATGAAAAGCGATTCTTCTCTTTCACCACTGATCTCTGTCCACCTTTCTTTATTTATTTATTTCCCCCCCCTCCCCGCACCTCATCCATCAGAACCAAGTATGGAATTGATAGCCGGTATTGATTATCCGTAGCATTGCCTAATCTTCTCTAACCGTAGGAAGCTTTGCAGCTTTAGCCAGTGTCAGGAAAGAGGTAGTAATAATGCAGCAGGGAATTTGGACTTAATACTGTGGTCATGTTCTCTTAGCTGATGTGTTCTAAGGGGCGCTCTACTAAGGGGAGAAAGCACCCTATTACGCGTCCCTCTTTCCGTGTGATGGAGGAGTTTGCTGCTACCTGCTGTTTCTGTATTTAACCTCCATAATCAGTGAAGCCTGAATTAACCTACATTCTAAACCAGAGAAATGGCACTCAACTACATAAGCACTACTGGACCATGCTTAAGATGTTTAATAAAGCCAAAGGCAGTACCTTCCTATTCAAAATAAACCCAAATATTTCTTGTTTTTTTGTTGTAATGGATTTATTTTCTCCCATTTTTACATCTGGTTTCTCTACTGATGAGTAACTGCCTCTAATAGGGAGCCATTATGCAGGCAGATTGTTAAGTTGACTTGGAAATTTGCTTGTAGCTATTGCTGCATTTGAACTCTGTTAATGTATGTAAATTAAAAGAAGTCGGTCCTTGGGATTCTTCCTGTTTTAAATAAAAGCAGAATCTGATCAAGGCAATCTGCAGCCGGGGTGTTATCATAGAACCGGGGACCTGCTGCTGATGAATCCTACCCCATAGCTGCTGGAGAGAATATTTTATCTCCCCTCTCCATCATAGCGCACTGCATTAAATAAGGATGATTCATCAAGCAGAAGGGCCAGTATTTTATGAAATTTGTCTCTCAGGGGCGAGTGTATTTTTAAAATTCAGAGGGCACCAGGGCTCACTGGGAACGCATTCCAAACTGCAATCATGGTGCATTTTCATTCATTTCATTTGCGCTTGCTTGTGTGCATGTGTTCACAAGTGCAGTGTGTGTGTGTGTGTGTGTGTGTGTGTGTGTGTGTGTGTGTGTGTGTGTGTGTGCATGTGTTCACAAGTGCAGTGTGTGTGTGTGTGTGTGTGTGTGTGTGTGTTCCCGTGCATGCATGTATTTGTGTGTATGTGAGGATTCGAGAAAAAAAGGCTTTAAAAATACATTACAATGGGCTGCAGAGAGTGGTTATTATTTCTGTTATAAATTAAGCATGTCACACACAGAATCTTTTGAGACTTGTAAAAGGACAACAGTGTATGCTAAGTATGGTCATTAGTAAAAGGGGCCACATATTAGTGCTTCATAGTGTATGTGGTGTTGATAAAATACAGAAAAATTAGCATTTTGTATGGGCTGAGAAAGATTTCACATTCATTGAAACAGTGGTGTGGTGATTAAGGGCTAATTTATGTCTTTGAAAATGCTAGGATCCACTTTAGATCTAGTAATTATAACCAGAGGCACCTAAAACAAAGGTCTCCTTTAAGAGTCAAGCATTCTGTTTAAAAAATAAGTACAGTAAAATAAAAGAGAGATATGGAAGTGCTCTTCTGTGATATTTTCTCTACATATAACCGGTTCTGTGGTCTTGACCTTTCATCTAATAGCAGAATGTTGCTTTCTTTGAAGCCCTGTTTCCCTCTGTGTCTCTGACAGAGAATGAAGAAGACGGTTTGTACACAGGTAGCCACTTAAACACATCAACATTTTTTTAATCATCTTGTTTTGGTTCTGCTTAAAAAACAATACATTAATTGATAAAAAAGAAAAAAACAACAACAACGGAATCTACATGTTTTCACTAAGGCAGAAATAACAGTTAGATTTGTTTTATATATATATATATATATATATATATATATATATATATATATATATATATAAATTGAACAAACATAGCCCTGTGAAAGTGATGTGTCAAAAAGTAATTTCCAATCTCCCTGTGTCTTGCTCTATCCATGTTCATTCTCTGCTGTCCAGTCGCATGTCGCCGCTCTTGATAACATTATCACATGCCAGTCACACCAAATGTCACTTCTGCTTTTTCTTGTCATTTTTTTTCCACCAGCAATTAATTTTTTCATGACCTCGTCTCAAGCATAAAAATAATGCTTGAGGTTTATCAATGTGCTGCACTTCCCAGAATTACGGTGTAGCAGTTTATACATGCATGTAATGTGTGTGTGTGTGTGTGTGTTTATACACACACACAAATACACCAAAGGTATGAAATCTTCACTTTGTAAGTCTGGCGGTTGAAAAAAATTGTTTCAAATCTTCAGTCGAAGATAATTTAGATTCGGTGACTGTGTGAGCTTGTTTGACAGTTATTTTTATGGCTCTTTTAGGATCATTGTAATCCTTCTGCGGTTTGGGTAAGTTAGACGCTTGCTTTTAGTTATACTAAGAATGTTGGTAGAACATCAAATCATGGTATACTGGCACTGAGAGCCAATACAGCTCTTGAAATCTCACCAAGCCTTTCCCCCCACCCCCTCTGAAAAGGCTATTAAGGCATTGTCTTTAACATGTCAGACTGTGGCACCAGAGAAGGGAAATATTCAATCTGAAAGGCAAGGAGCCTGGAAGTGGTGCAATTAGGATTTGCAGCACATGGTGACAGTCCTCAGTGACTGTGGGTGTCAGGTCGCTCTGGGGCCAGGAATGGCAGGAGTGACATTCGCCCTTGCTGGATGGAAGTAATGCTCTGTTTGATAAAAGAAAAACAGACAGTTTGCGTAGACCCCCGCAAGTTAACGGAGAGTGAGGCATTCCTTTGGGTCAAGTGCTGCATTTGCATTTTGATGGGATGTTATCAAGTAATTAATGCACCAGTCAGAATTTATTACCTCAGGAGTGAATTGAAAGGTTCATTACAAAATCGGTTTCACTCCAAGATAGGCATTTCTTCTGGGTTTCCTTTTTTTGACATGTTGTTCTTAGCACTTTCTGCCTGTGGCAGCGATGGTGGAGGGCCAGCGAGGTGAAATTCATTGCTTAATAAGGGCATTCACTTTGAGTATTCTTGCGATAATAAATGTATACATCAGGGCTGCACTGCCTTGTCAGTTTAATTGCTTCTTGTGCTCCTTAACAAGCCAATCTTAATCAGTCTGGGCCATGTTATGAATAATTTAGGGATCAGAAGGCTTCATGCTTAATAAAATGTACCAGATTATAAAACTTGGAGTGCATTGTTTATAGAAAGCATACAGACCACTCAAAGTTCTTCATTAGTGGAAAGAGGGAAAACAAGTAGTTGGTTGTTCACATGCTCTGTTTTGAGCTGGAGCAGCTGTGTGTGCCATTGCCCTAACCCTCTCCACTATTTCTGAAGGCCTTGACTCGGTCACTCTGTCCCTTTGAGGCTAGGGAGAGAATAATGGGAAATTTAAGCATGCTATGAGATTAAAGCTACGAATCAATGCCGTGTGAGAAATCATCATTTCAACAAAACAGTCTTTCATCTCCCCCCCCCCCCCCCTCCATAATGCTAACAGGGTTTCATGTCACAACATCTGTGTTGCTTTTATCACATTGTAATAACTGTGGAAATGAGAATGTGCCTGGCCTGTTTCCGCTATCATTGTGAATGTGTGCTTGTGCTATCTTCTGGATTGACTTTTTCATTAATATAATTATTTATTTTCAAAGCATTAAGGCAAGTAGATGCACAGAGTGGTTCTATATAGCTGAGCACTCTCTTGCCAGACTTTGATCAGTGTAAACTTCATTATGGCCTTTGACCTTAACCTGTTGTATGACAGATTGAACTATGGTGGGAAAAAAAGCTGAGGGAATGACTGTATCTCTTTTCTCATATTTAATTATACATTTTTTAATAGTTTAATTATACATGTATTGCCCTTTGTTTTGAAACTGGGTATCTGCCACCCCCCCCCAAATCCAGGGGTTTGAAGGATAACTTGCGGCATTGAATTAGTCAATTGATGACACATAGGTTCACCGACTTCTCCAGCTTATTTAAACGACAGGGTCATTTACCCACAGTGCCTGACTGACACATCATTTGCGTGGCCTGAGGGAATGTTGTTTCAAGAAAGCGAAGCTTTGCGTGCATTGCGGTAACCCTCACACGAGCGTGTTTGCGTAAGTCGTGACGTCTGCGTTCGTGTGCCCGTGTGACAAACGGGAGGGGGGGGGGACGACGGCGCCGCTCGGAAAGGCTGGAACGCCGTTCTCCCGCACTCTGCTCGGCGGTCTCTCAGGACTGCATAAGCAGCGGAAAACAAAACTACACCTAGGCCCATCAACACCCCGCAGATGGACTGTCCCGGCTCTTTGTTCTTGTTCAGGTTAATAGAAATTGAGGAGATGGGCAGAGGAAAAGCGGTGAAATTTTCTGCTATTTAAGCTTGGCGAAATGGCACTCTTCAGGAAGCAGTGAAAAGTATGAAAGTGTAATAGCCATTTTAAAAGTAGGAGTCTATAGAGATGCTTGAGGGATTCTAAGATTTAGGCATGCATTGAATTGGGAATGAGATAATCAGCGTTGTGAAATTGAAACCTGTCTGCAGCCTGCTGTTGCTGCTGCTCACCCTCTTACAGATCAGTGATTTGTAACACTCATCTTCTTCAAGCAAGGCAGCCTTCAAGATTATCCACAACTGTCAATAGTAATTGCCAAAGTATTTTATTACCTACACAAAAATCAAAGGAATTTTATAACCAGCAGTTATCAAGTTTCAGTACAGTGGTATAAAAAATAAAGCAATTTTACTTGGAATATAATCATGTTTGGCTTGCTTTAATGGTTTCAAGGCATTTCCTTATGTACCCATCTACAGCGCTGATTGTGTTTAAGTGTGGAGGAAGAAGACAGCGTTCATATTGTTCTGTCAGAGAACAAAAAAAAAAGGAAAAAAGAATGAACATTTCAAAATGATGATGGGCTGATGCAAACGGATGTTTGCTTAATTGCCACAAAAACGATGGCAGAGCTAATTACATCTAAAAATGAGATGTCTGTATTAGACAGGGCAGCGTACGGCATATCTTCCCTGTAGCCATATAAATGCAGGGGCCGAGCAGGGCTCTTTTTGAAGTAGGCTGGCTTTTATTATTTTAATTGTTATTGGTATTACCGCTATTTTATTTTTGTTGCTGTTGTTTCTTTTTTTTATTGCAATATTTATATATTTCTTTGTATTTTATTTATTTTTTATTTATCTACGCTTGTTGTTGAATCCCCCCACTCCCTCCCTTTTTATGTGAAGGCTTGTTCCTGCGACTAATCATAATCGAGAACAATATCTCATTTTAATGCTTTATTTTATTATCTTTTTTTAATCATGCTGCACAGAGCAGAAAATTAAAAAAGATATTTTACAGTCCAGGTCAGAGCTGTCAGTTTTAGTACGGCTGTATTGCCTATTCCATACAGAGAGGCTTAACATCTTAATCAGAATAATGGTGGCAGTGCCTGACATTGTATACACTATTAGATTAAGAGGGGTTATTGGTTGTTGAGAAACTGCCCGGTTACATTTGTAAAGAGAAGCCGCTGCCCCGCCGACACTCTCCTTGCACTGTGAGCAACTGGTAAGTGAACAGCCGCTACATTATTCACTCGCGCTACCTGATCGAAACTTGGCTCAATAGCACTAAACCAGCAACCGCTTGAAAGATTTGTCTTACAAAACCTTGAAAACTGCTCTGAACATCCATACATTGATTTTTGTTGCTGGGAATCTCCTGGGCTTTGATGTAAAGGCAGGCTCCACACGTAGGTGAAGAGGGCTTCCCTCCTTGTGGGAGAGGGGAATCGGGGGGGATTTCCGTTAATAGCCAGGCCAAAATAATTAGTTGCGTGCAGGGCCAACGGGGCCCGGTCACCTCCTTACCTCGCTGCGCTCCCCAGGCACGCGCCTCCTGAATATCGACGTTCCTGCATTCCACGCCACACTCCACCTCCCCTCACTAAGTTGTGGCGGTTGTAAAGTCACTCCTTGAATCACCTTAAAACACGTTTACATACGTTTAAAAAGGTTCAAAATTGATCATTGCAGTGGCTGCGCCATAGACGTTTTTACTTTGGCCGATATTAGAAAATTGAGGATGAAAAAGAAAAAATAGGACTGATAAGATTATATGGAAAGGTTTTGACTTCTGTGAAGACAATCAAAAAGGATTTCCTCTTCCTGTTTTAAAATGGTGATATCCCAGGTAGAGAGTGATGTTGTGTCACTGGTAAAATTAAATTAACTTGATTTTGCAATTGTGGACTAAAAGTTGTATGAGAACTTACTGCAGCCCTATATTATGAATCTTTAGGGCTTTGGTATGATTAGTATAAAGTCCAAAAATGCACTCATTCAGTGGTGAAATGTTTATGTATAAGCATCCCAAACATACTAATGAATCTGTTTTTAACCACATTAATATGCAGATGTAATTGTATACAGACGTGCTCGAATTTGTTGGTACCCCTGGTAAAGATGAGTAAAAAGGGTTATAAAAAATTCACCGTTTCGTGAATCATTTTTTAATCTCACACTGAAAAAATGAGAAAAATCCATCTTTTAATTGACATTCATTTATTATGAGAAAAAAAACCCTCATCAAGAAATAATTATTTTTAACAAAACCATGTTGGCCACAATTATTGGCACCCCTGCATTTATATATAGAATAAAGTATTAATTTTTAATATTTGGTCGCATATCCTTTGCATGCCATGACTTTCTGATGTCTGTGACCCAACTACATCAAAAGACTCTTGATATCTTATTTTCTGGTACTCTTACAAGCAATACAATGTCTCTGCATTTGAATGAATCTCTATGGGAATTTGGGGGTGGGACTAGATTTACCTGTAAATTACACTGGAACAGTATGGAACACTTGGTTGGCTAAAGGGCTCTAAGTTATCAAGGGTCTGACATATCAAACAAGCCTTAAACCATCACTCTGCTGCCAGAAATACAGTAGATATGGATGGATAACTTGAATGGTTTCTTCTCCTGACTTATTTTTCCATAGAGTTCAAGAGGAACATTTGTCAGGAGAAACAAGCCTTAAAGTGATCCATCCATATCTACTGCATATCTGGCAGCAGAGTGATAGTTTGAGGCTTCTTTGATACGTCAGACCCTTGATGACTTAAAGCCATTTAGCCAACCATGTGTTCCATACTGTTCACTGTTCCAGTGTAAATTTACAGGTAAATCTAGTCCCACTCCCCAATTCACAGAGAGATCGATTGAAATGCAGAGACATTTAGTATCGCTTGTAAGAGTACCAGATATCAAGAGTCTTTTGATGTTGTTGGGTCACAGACATCAGGAAGTCATGGCATGCAAAGGATATGCGACCAAATATTTAAAATTAATACTTTATTCTGTATATACATAAATGCAAGGGTGCCAATAATTGTGGCCAACATGGTTTTGTTAAAAATAATTATTTCTTGATGAGGGATTTTTTTTCTCATAATAAATGAACGTCAATGAAAGGTTGGATTTTTACATTTTTTCAGTGTGAGATTAAGATAATTCACCAATACTTTTTACTCATCTTTACCAGGGGTACCAACAAATTTGAGCACGTCTGTATATTAACTGAGTTGTTTCAGAAGCAGGGCCCTTTTAACAGAGACAAATGAGTCATGCTGTCTGAAATGATAATATAGGAGGATATTAACAATGTCTGTGGTGACGCTTCACTTTAAGTTAATTTCCATGTAATATTTCTCTGTATCTAACATAACATAAGAGTAAGCATTTATAGACATCTTTAACTGCTCATAACATCCAACTTCACACGTAACTACAGGTAATACAACGTGACTGCTGGCTACAGTAAGTTGAGATGAAAATTAATTAGCATTTGCAGCAAACCTCCAAATGTTATGTTGGCAGTGTGCCTGCAACATAAGGCCAGGGTGTGATACGCTTCAAGTAAAGTGTTATCAACATTTTAAAAGAGATTATTAAAGCTCGTTGAAAATGTGCACAGAAAAAAAAGTCATATCGGCGCTGATATTTCAGCGTCAAGGCAGACGCGAGTAAAGAGTTTTCTGGGTAAATCTGTGACTGTTCCCCCTCCCCCTTCCCCGCGTCTTTGATGTGATAAGGAAGTGTTAAATCAAAGCTATGCCTAATTACACATCTTGGGACTGCCTGGTTTAAAGTCATTGTTCTTATTGTTCCGACACAGGCACAGAAGCGAGGGGTCTCTCTATGGAGCAGACAGGCTGGCAGCTGCCAGTGTGTGCCACCTGCTGTATTTCTCCGCATTAGCATAATCATCTCTTTTCTAAAGGGAAATAATGGTGTCACGCACCTTTGTGTAATTGCTACTGTCATAATATATGCCAGATTATTCTGTTGTGTGATTAGATGCTCGGAGAACGGCTTCAGCGTCAAATTTACACACAAGTGCCTTTGATCTCAGGCCTAGAAATGGACCGGAGCAAGGACATTACTCATTCTGTTGCTTCAGAGGCCCACAATGATCCTAATGTGATTGTTATGCATGCAAATTAAAAAGGGATTGGGTGGCGTCACATGTAAATCAAACTGCGTTGATCCATTTCTGCAGATAATGTGCGCTCCGAGAAGTATCTTTTATTGCCATTTCCATATTTACTGTATACGTGAATATATATAATGCATTTAATCACGTATGCATTTATGCATTTATTTTTACGCGCGCACCAATTACGAAAATAACTGGAGTGCTTTGGAGCAAGGCCCCTCTATCTTCTTCCCTTAGCTTCACAAAGAGTTGCTGTGCATTAATGTGATGTTAGGTGGTGAAATATTTACCGTGTTAAAAAGTCTCGGATCTATAAAAACAGCGAGGCTGAGGGAATGGAGAGGGAAGGGAAACTACAGACCCCATACTGCACTAATGTTTTACATAATTAGACCACTCGCGTCTTCCTGGCAGGGCCTACATGGCAGATAAATGAATAGGTAATGATTGGAGCGGCCAGGGCACTGTGGCCTGAGTGGAGCAGACGGTGCTGGGCAGCGCAGTTAGCGGACCACGAGCGTGAGTGGCAGCCGCCCGGGCCACTGTCAGAAGGGAGAGGCCCTAATTGTGCCGGGGCATGAAAAGAGGAGAGCAGAAAAACCTAATGCATCTCAACGTGATCAGCCTGCTGACGTCTCCCCGCTGCGGGGATCTGGACATTTTGCAAGAGCGGCAAAAAATTATACATTCACTAGAATGCTGTATTTTATTTTATTTTCTTTTCTTTGCTTTTCTCTCCCTCCGACATCCCCCCTTCAGCCCCTCCCTGTATGCGGACGAGCAATCCTCATTTTGCCTCCTTGAAGTCGATGAGACTGTGGTCAGAGATCAGAGTTTACATAATTTTTTTAAAGCCGCCTCTGGTTGATTGATTTTGGCGCGTGTGTGTACCGAGCGGGCGCCGTCGCGCATATGCACATTTTTACTTTGACGCCCTGGCTCGGCGAAACGCTGCTCCCGGCCTGCCCACCCACCTCTTAAGGTGGATGATAAATTCTGAACAATCCCCCCTAATCGTTGCGAGCAGGAGGAAAACACACGGCCTTTTTAAAGCATCTGTGTCTTAAGCTGTCATTGATTAAATGTTAACTGATATACTCCAGTTGGCAATCTTGTTAGAGCTTCCAGTAGCCAAGATAGACAGTTTAGGGTCCCAGCTGATCAATATCGCAGATAAAGATTTCATCCATCAATGAGCTCCAAAAACAAAAGGTGTCTACTACCTGATTAGGTCAGTGGGGAGATCAGTCCCCTATGCATTGCTGACACAGCGCTCAAGTTTAAAGTCGATTGGCTACAGACACAGCACATGTAATTACAGACCCCGACCAGTTCCGCAGATAACACGCCTTTGACTTACCTCAGGAAAAAGGTTAATCTCCCTGCGTCCGGTCATTGAGTCGGGAGCCTAATTTATATATTTATTTGTTCGGTTCTTCCTCTAACCGAGCCTCCAGCTGAAAGCTTTGAGCGAGCGTGTCGGCGGAGTGCGAATGAAAACGCGGTGCATACCAATGCCAGTGCAAATGACCGAATCGATGCGTAAGCAGCCACTGCTGTTTAAGCGTATCAATAAATGTTCCTTTATTTTCTCCTGAATGGATAAGTGTCGCAGTTAAAAGTCCAATGGATCTCTTAATTGAAAGTTAATTTTAAATCAATGAGGAGAGTCATTTAAATATTGATCTCCTTTTTCTACTCAAATTGTTAACATGTACCCCCTTCCCTTTTCGCCCCTTTTTGTAACAACTTAGTTTAAAACGTGATCAATAGTCCACCATCAGGGCATTGTATAAAACATTGACGGTTGCTGCCAAAATGCCTAGCAGCGGTGTCATTGTCTCTAATGTCACTGAGGGACAAACTACATACATGTATTCGATGGGATACTTTGCTGCCATTTTGACATAGAGACATACAAATAAGCACAAAACATCTTGGTTATTTCCTTCAGAGAAGTCTGTTCTTGTGTGTTGCGATATTTTTGATGAGCAATGCAAAGATGATAACGAATATCGCAGGAGATGCATTTAAACAGGAATGAAAAAAACTGCCAAACATTTTTTTCAAGTACTATTTAGCTTTGATCACAGTGCATTTTGCTCAACAATTATTTTTTCAAAAAGAAAAAAAACATGTCTTCATCAAAGTTAGCATCAGATAAACCTGTAATGTTTAGTAATTAGAAGCTTACGTGAATATCAAAGACCTGTCTGATAACATATTGTTGCAGGTGGGGCTACAGGTTAACATTGAGAGCAGTGCTTTGTGTTGATTGTGTGATGGTTCTGTTATTGTGTTCATACAGAGAACTGGTTCAGGGGCCCCCTCTCTGGACTCTTACTGTCAGCATAATCGTATTTATGTAAAGCATATGTCTGCTGGCCCGTCTTTGTCAGGGTCTGTTAGGAGATATTGCAGCGCATATGACATTGTTTATAAGTAATGAAACAGCCATTTTGCATGTTTTTTATGAAGCTGGTGGAAGGCAGATGCTCTCGTGATCTTCGCTCTGCACGTGCTATCTGCATCATGAAGAGTGCATCCTCCCTTTGACTTACAGCAGATCTCAGCTGAAAACATCTTGTGATTGTGAGGGCTACTTGCGGCTTTTTGAAGTTGTGAAAATTGTTATTGGAACAAAAACTAAACCAGATCTAAGTGATTTAATTTACACTTAACAATAACAACGGTAATACTAGTAATATTAAAAGGAGGAAGAAGAAAGATGTTCCATGGGCAGCTTGGGTGAAAAAATAAGTAAAACTACAGTTTTTGCCGTACTGGCATTCTGTGCAAAAGTGTTATGAAGGCAGAAAGCAGTAAAAGTGATTTACTTTTCATCGAGTAGCTCCACCCCTTCAGAAAAGGAGAGTATTTATGTCGTCCACATTTATTGTAGGGCGGAGCGCTTTGTTTTCGTTCTCCTCTGAATGATATCACCCTAGTTTGGGCAGTGGAAACCTAAGCTCTGTTATTATAATGGTACAGTTGACAAGGAAGTAAAAATATTATTGCGATTATATTTATTTTTCAAATGACTATTAGCTTTTTTTTTCTTCTGCCTGTTAATCATTCCATGATTAAAGCGGTTTAGCATTGTGTCCTAAATGGGACATCCCTGTGGAAAATGTCAGCAGGTCACACTACGTGACGTGCAAATGCTGCCCTTTCCTCTGTTTCAACAGGTATTTCAAAGACTCTTTTTATCCAGCGTAAATGTCCTCACAACGGAACCCAATTTATTCTGTTTTCTGCTTTTATTTGATTCAGCTTATATAATTTTTAGCATGAAAAACAAAAGGTAATAACTAAGAAATAAGAAACTGTCCAACTGGGCTGTAAGAACATAGACGAAACACATTCAAATGGTGGGATATGGGTCTCTTTGGCTTCACGTGCATATGGGTTTCACATGCGAGACCTCTGCTACTAGAAGAGGCCTTGAGATGTGACAGATAGATCTTATTTGTCTGATAGAGTTGACCAGAGAAACGGAGCTGCAGCTGGTTACTTCATTAGGCCCCTCTCATTGATTGAACCCCGCTGAAGTGAGGCAGCAGGCTCTTCCGATAACTGCTGGTAATAGAACAAAATGAATTCTTATCACAGAGATTGGAAAGGCCATTAACCCTAGCCCTCAGTGCTTTTTAGAAGTCATAGACAGGAAGCTGAGCAGCGAGCGGGAAAACCTGTTTTCTGTCGAAGCACAGGTCACGCTGGAGGATGCGCGTGTGAAATTTCCACTCCTTTTGGCTTTTGTGCAGATGTGACGGTACCCGGGCAGATGTTTATAATCAGCCGAATAAATGTGGACAGGAATCTGTTTAAATTATTTTCAAACATGGCGTAAACCCTCCTATGGTGCCTGCTGACTATGTCATTTCTGTTTGAATGCCCTTGGTGATTAGAATAACTCAAGTGCAGTATGGAAGTCATGCAAGAGGCAGGTGTTTTGTGGTTTTGACCAAGGGGGCTTTGAAGAAGCATTCTTCAAAGTTTTACATTTGTTGTCAGTATTTAAATGGAAATGTACTCTCATGCCTATGGTTTAAAAAAAAAAAACTGTCAGAACAGTGAATTTTCTGATTGTGAAGCAGAAATAAAAGCTTTAATCCTCATCATGTTTATTTATATTTAGTAGATACATTATACATTAAGGCTATGAGACAACAAAGGCAGTTGACAGAACGGGAAAAAAGGTCGGGCGGGCATGAACATACTAAGTGACTATTTGCCCCAATGCTGATGCAAGCATTTTACTTGGACGTTTTGTGTGTTTGTTTTGTTTCGTTACGGTAACAGCTCATGTGACACCCCCACCACTGCCAGTGTGTGTACGTGAATGAATAAGGGCCTTGGTGCCAAAGTGTGCGCTGCTTGTCGGCTGTGTTCACCAGACCAGATGCAGGCTGCCAGAGATATTTTCATAACCACGTGTAGGATGGACTGGTTATTTTATCGCTGAGCCTCACTCTATAATGTCCTCATAAACGTTTGCGATTTAATTTCAAAAGCAGTCGCCGAGCTGAGTGGAAATTGTGATATTTGTTCTGTAATTCAGTTCATATGGCTCCCAAAACAATGTAAAAAAAAAAATGCTGTTTGTCATGATTCTTCTTGCTCTTGGTACAATTGGTTTAATATTTAACATTTTTATTTTATATTTAAAGTAAGCACAGCACATGTGGCATCTAGTAAAACATATTATCATAGCTAGCCATGTCAAGCAGTAACTGTGCTGCTGTGGGTGCTTCATACAGTACATTTCATCCCTTTAAGTTACATGAATTATCAATTTGTTGCCAGTGTCCAGGTGAAATATCCTGTGTGTGTGTGTTTCTCTCATTAACATTAAACAGTCCCTTTACACTAGCACTAGTTGCATTTGGCACACCTATATTCTTCAAAGTAAGCTTTCTATATGTATAACCATTTCTGTAAATTGTAAATAAAACATACATTCATTAGCTTTGTAAAAGCATAGTACATTGATACCAAGGCCATGTCTCCAAGCATATGTCTCTGTTGTATTTACAGGAAGTGAGCATGTTGCATTTTCATTTTGTACATTAACACGAACAGTATGTTCATGTACTTTTAATGCCTGATGAATTATTGTGAGGGTAAGACGAGGCATTATTATCTATATATGATATATTAATATAGCTCTAAATGAAAACCTCCTCACCTGGCTGGAATCCCCACAACAGTGTTGCTTTGTTGAGAGGAATCACTCCTGTTGTTGAAATGAACCGTTAATTGAAGAAAGCTTGGGGAACTCTTATCAATGCTTCATTGTTGGGAATGTATCGTGTCTCTTTTCACAGTTTTTACCCTGATTGAGATCAAAACAAAGGAGGACTCTCAGAATTGCATAATATGAGAAGAATGCACAACACAGAGCTGTCCCAGAATGCACCATTATTCATGGTTTAATGTTGCCACCAGCAGTGTTTTGAAAAGCAGGGTGTTTGTGTTGAAATATCATATTAGAAAACGTATATCAAACCGTCCTACACAAAGGCTTTATTGTTAGAATTAGGATTTGGAGATATTATTGAGGACCATGGAACATTTTCACTAATAATCCTTTCTGCTTAGAGCGGCATAATATAGATTAATGCTAAGGTACTTGGACATCTCCTCAGCAATCCCTGCTGAAAATTAATATGTAGAATATGGTTGTGTATCGCTGGTGTCTGCCTCACTCGGGCTTAGCTGCGTTGGAAATGAGGCCCGTTTCTCCGGGTTGATGTTTAGTATTTTAGACACGGTACATTAACGGCATCTGGTTAAGATCTAAATGCTTGTTAAATACGCTGAAATTTGGAAAAAGAGGGAGAGAAAAAAATTGGGGGTGGGGGGGGGGGGTGGACTCAACAAGTCAGTAAAGGTTATTATCCTGAAAGTATTACAACTGGCCCTTAACTAAGTAGAACACGGGATAGGGTTTCAAAGTTTCTTTAAAATCAGACTGCGAAATTAAAAACACGAGGGTGCGGAGTCCTGTATCATACGGCTCCTGGGTTCCTGTGGTAACCTGAGAATCAGGCGTGTGGAATAAACTGCCATTTTTCTCACCTTAACTGTTTGAGGCTAGCTAGTTCTGCCATATCACATTAGTTATTATATATTGTGGTTGCGGTAGTCGTTGTGGGAGTGGGAAGACTAGTAGGACTTGTTGAGGCAGTAGTAGTTACAATATGTATTGATTAAGTAGTAGTTACAATATGTATTGATTAAGCGATTGATTGATTGATTCCTTGGTTGAATTTGAGCAGATTTGTCTGGTTTCATTCGCCGTTAATC
Source organism: Ilyophis sp. 1 JC-2022 (assembly GCA_022702515.1). Taxonomy (NCBI): domain Eukaryota; kingdom Metazoa; phylum Chordata; class Actinopteri; order Anguilliformes; family Synaphobranchidae; genus Ilyophis; species Ilyophis sp. 1 JC-2022. The sequence continues at coordinate 113,568,459 of CM040403.1, forward strand.
GTGCTTTGAAAAAAAAAGTTTAGCTGAAAGAAAATAATAACACTTTTCTGGGTTAATGAACCACACCTGTTTTAGAAGATATTAGCAATGAAATCTGAATTCAAACAATTGTTTCCTTGCCAATATTGTTCCAGCCTAAAATAGAATGGGTCAGTCTTTTACTGGTCAGATAATGACCTGTTCAAGCCATTATTGTACCCATGGGGAACATGCTAGCCCAGCCTTTAGGCCCGGCATTATCCGGTCACAAAAGGATAGGCCCAGATTTTTAATGAAAAGGAAGTGTATGGTGTTCATCCTCGCTGCAGAACTGTGGACATGTCTTTTCCATACAGAGATCCTGCAAACATAGAAACATAATCAAACTACAAAAATAACTCCTGTAAATATGGTATTGTGTAAATCTATCAAAATTGTTTTTTTATTTATTTTGTTGTGTTTTTTATTTGTTTTGTGTCCTTTTGTGTTTGTATAAATTTTAGCCCTGGGTGTGTTTTTGTGTGTGATTCAGACCTCAGCAGAGTCTTTTTATGTAACCCAGGGGGTAATTGGCCTTAAATAGCTTTCACCTTCCGCAGTCAAAATGCCAGCCCTGCTATACTTTGACGTTATGACCGTCTCACATCAAAGGCAGGGAACTTTGCTTAAGAAGGGGCAGTCTGACCTCGCGTGATTATTTGTTTGTGGTTTGGTTCGAGCCTGAAGTTGCATCCTCAGTCCTGCTGTTAGCGATTAAGTTGATGGGCAAAGTCTATGCATGCAATCTTTTCCCTCCACTTGCTGACACGCTGCCTTTTCTTTGCATTCAGATTACTCAAACTGTTGCTAGGGTCACACTGAGGGCAGACACCATGATGATGTATAGGAAAGCATGTCTGGGAATTTCTCTCTCTCTCTCTCTTGAAGCACATACCAGGAAGGCTGCAGAACACCCTACAAAAAAAAAAAGCAAAAATCTTGTCTGATGAGACCCAGATGATAGCTGCTCTTTTTACTACCTTCATAATTTGCATTTTTTCTCTTGCTTGACACACCATAGTTTATTAATGCATTCCACGATAGCCTTAAAAAGTGTATGCCCCCTGGAGGTAAAGACACTCAGTAGTACTTTGACACTTCATTTCCCAGCCGAGGGGAGTGGGTCAGTAAATCCAGCCGACGGAACGGCGTTGGCGATTCCAGAAGATGAGAGAGACAGAAGAAAATAAAAGAAAGGGGGCCAAAGACCGACGGGGAGGTTGGGAGGGGGGTTTAGGGAGGGGTGTTGCCATGGGCTGTACTGTCCCCCCCCCCCCTTGGGTGTAACGCAATGGACGGTTTGTATGTGTGTGTGTATGTGTGTGTGTGTGTGTGTGAGTGTGCGTGTGCGTGTGCGTGCACACGTGCGGGGCATTGACCTGGCCCAATCCGGCCCCGGTCATAGTGTCCTGGCGTCCCCAGCCACTCTTTACAAGTGTGTGCTCATCTGCCTACTGCAGTGGAAGCTCTGGCTCTCCTCTCCCCCGCTTAACAATCAGGAGTGACAAGGCCTAAAAAAAACAAGTCAACACCCCTCCTCTTTTCCACAGCATTTTCTTTTTTTTTTTTTTTTTTCCCTCTGATTTTTAGCTGAGATTCGGCAGGGGTGGGGTAAGAGAGGGAGGGAGAGAGAGAGAGAGAGAGAGAGGGAGGGAGAGAGACATGCAGAGGAAGAGACAAAGCCCTTTTCTTCTAAGACTGTGTTGTGATCATGACCTTGCTGTTTATGCTGTTTTTATAGCTATCTGATATTGCAGAAGAAAGAAGGCAGTAGACATACTTTCTTTTCAAACAAGCAGTTCAATTTGTGCTGCTTGCGTATCTTTGTGTGAACAAGACTGCTATACTAGTGTGCAGTATGTACATCTTAAAAGCTACTCCCTCCCCAGTGCTAACACACACACACACACACACACACACACACACAAAAGCCCCACACACACATGTTACCTTTGTTGCAGGAGGAATTAGAATATACTGATGTTGCAGAAGCGCCAAAATTGCAATTTTTGCACACAGCTGCTGGCAGTGACAGGGGATATTTCATCCCGTTGTCAGAATATTATTAATAAAACATCAGGACTAGAGTGCAGCACAATTTTTCCTTTCAATCATTCCCAGCATCTGCCATGAAAATTTCATGCTGTATATAATTTCCACTTAATGTGTTGCACTTAAAATGTGGGCGCCAGCGCTGTGCGTGGAATTTGAAAGGGTTAATTATATCATGTTCCTAGGAGCAGGGCCACTGCTTACCAAACAATGACTTGAGTGATTATATGCAAATGGGTCTCTGACCTTTTTGCCACCTCGTGGTCAATTTATATGGTTATTAAGGCTTTATAAAATTGATGAGCACAGCGCTTTGAATGCCATTTTCTCTGCATCGCCTAAATTATTAAATTTCTTGCTGGTCTCTGTCTCAAAATACATACATTTTATATTTACAGTGTATATATATATGTGTATATATATATATATATATATATACATACACACACACACACATATACATATATATATGATTTAATTTTTTTATTTTTGCAATGCAATAGCAGCAGCATGTGGTGCTGCAGGAGCTGAGAGCCTGGTTATCTGGCATTACTCAGACTGCTAAAAATTCATTAAAATGTGACATCAGCGCAGTGAGAGACAAATGATCACAGGATGAAAGGGAACACTAGGCCTTTCAGGGATTAGTGCGGCACAGCCCTGACCTAGCAGCTAACAGCATAAACAGATTAATCCACTCGCAGCATAGCTAAGATACACAGAATTATTAAACAAGGGGTGAGCCACCGCAAAGATTTCCATGTAATCTGTCTGGTGCTAACAATCTGGAGAGGTGTGTGTGTGTGTGTGTGTGTGTGATGTAGCTGCCGCCCGGAAGAGAGCTCTGCCTTCACCGTCACGGAGAGCACCCCATATAGAGCGAAAAGTTTTAACCCTCTCCCTTCCCCCTATTTTTGAGGGCGTCCTCATAATGACACGTGTAATAACTGCGATTGAAACGGTCGTTACTTTACAAAAAACGTGAATAAAGACAAATGAGCCACGAGAACCTGCCGCGTTTTTTTGTCTTCACTTTTTCTTTTTTTTCTTTTTTTAAAGAAACAAGAATTTTGGTTTGTGCACTTGAACATTGAATGCACACAGCAGCTGGACTCTTCTGTGACTTGTCCACTTTAGTCAAGTTGAGTCAGAGGTCAGAGTACGGTGTGGGTAACGTGCGTCTTCCCCATGTGCTCGTTTGCAGAAGAACCGGGCGAAGACACCGAGGGACCCCCGAGAACTGCAACTCTGGCTGCAGCCGACGACAGAGACCCGAGCGAGAGAGGTAGCAAAGAAGGACGGAAGACTGAGAAGGAATCCAGTAAGACAGTAGAATTTGGGCTCTTGTCCCCCGCGCTCCTCCCTCCCCCCTCACAGTCTTCTGTCCTTTCATCTTAAAACTGTCTGGCCATCTTGTTAATAATGACTGCATGTGTGTGCATTGCATGCGAATACTATCAGTAGCCTCACATTGACCCATTTTTAATCATAACCGTCTGACAGCATAGATGCGGATAAGTTGGAAGAATATTACAGAATGACCAGTGAGATTATTTTTTAATCAAATCAGTTTGCGTGCTTGTAATTTTTAAGCGCCTTTCATTAATCTTTGCCGTACTTGTGATTCCACTGATGACATATTAATTTTGCGTAAGCGTAGGATTAGATACCACTCATGTATATATTTTTTCTAATATAGCACTGCACCCTCGTAACCCTTAAATTGGTTTTTTCTTAATTTTTTTTTTCTCCCCCCCATCTTCTACTCATAAGACCTTAGGCAGCTATTCCTTCTGAACACATTCTCCTTAATTTATTAAAAAAGGAGAATATACATATATTTGTGGTAACACATTAACAAGGGCAACAATCTATAAAAAATAGACCCATGGAAAGCTTAGAAAACAACCCTTGAGCTAGCATCTGGTTCTGATACCCCAGGCTTCGTTGTATTTGATTTGGCAAATAGGAATTCATACAGTACATGCTTTTTATGTATGAGATGGAAATCTATGGTCAAAATGAATATTACATTGGATCTTTTTAGTGCATGCTATACCTAGCTACATAATGTTGGATTCAGTGAAGCAGAAGAAATGCTGAAACAGGTTGGAGCCTATTAGTTTAGGTAGTCATCTATCTTTTAACCATATCTCCATGACAGGTCTGTCTGAAGGAGCCACTAGTCAATGCATTTGCACTTTGTATTACATGAAGCGTCATTTAACATTGAGCAGGGGCGAAAATCTTTCTTGAGTCAAACCATGTTTTGTTGTTGTGAACATTACATATATTAACGTATTACATTTTACCCTTAATGCACGAGGGTACCATTTAAGTATGCGTACTGCGCACATACATGGTATTTATGCTAGGTTTTATTTTGGTGTGTATACTAAATGATTCAAAGACGTGAAATGCTTAAGCATGTCCTGTAAGGGACACTGGTCTGTGCATTAAAATGTAGGATCTGTTTCTCCTCTTCAAAACTAAATTCCTAATGAGGGTGACAAAGGAAGAAGTCAGTGCTGTGAAGAGAAAAGATTATACTATGAATTTGAGCATTGTTTAGCTGTTATTTTATGCAGATCATTTACAAAGCAAGAGCTTAAAATGGAGACTGTTTTCCTTAGAATTCTGGCAATTCCTAGCTCATTTACATTGTCATTTTAATCTAGTGTCACTTTAGATTATTCATAATCCAAATTACATTTTCCATGCAAATGTATTAATCTGGATGAACTCCAGATTACTTTGTGCTCCATAGAGAAGTTACATGTCACTGCAATAGCTTAGGGGAACACTTTTTAATAACACTGTAAACACAAGCATAGATGAAAATTAACTGTCATTATTGCTAAGAAAATTACCATCAAACTTGACTCAAATTAGCAGGGAAATTAGACATTGTTCATAAGACCTAATTTTATGTTTTAATTTCTTGTATAATTTAAATAATACAGATAAGTTAAATGAAATGTAATGCATGCAGACTAGATCAAATATTGAATATTTTAAATTAAAGCTCCTCTTTGAAGCATTGTTTGCATGTGTCCACAAATTTACTAGATTAGAAATTAGCCATAGTCAATTTCTGACTTTTTAATAAACATTCGATTAAAAATGTAAAAGTATTAGCATATTTAATTATAAGCCTACAGCCATGAAATCTGTTTTGAGGTTAATGAATGCATACTGTACGTCTTAGTGAGTTTGCCAAATATAGCCAAAAGTTAGACATTTAAAAATGTACAGTCTTTGACATGATATATTGTATCTAAGGCTTTGGAACTCCCCGAACCTTCATGGAGTTTAGAGTTCAAAATGTGACGTTCAAATGTTATCAGTTGAACTGCAGGACACACTAATGCGTAACCTAAACCAGCATCTCTGTAAATCACCAAAGATACAGGAAGCCTTCTAGGGCAAGGGCTTATTTATGTCTCTGTATCCTTAGCCATACTGTGAAGACCAGAGTCCACTAAATTGAATAGTAAATTCAGCCTGCCTTCACCAAGCAATTCCTTTTTAATTGATGTTTTCTTCAAATAAATTATTGAAGGAAAATTTCTGTCCTTAAATTGGTCCAAATGTGATGCCAGTAATATACTAATCGAAATCTTGTTACATAGATTAGTGTAGTAGCCTATTTATGTTTGACTGCATTTTTTAATTCCACTATACTCCCTTGTAAACATGGAAAATACATGTTACCAAACCCACAACAACAAACCTATTGCATATATATACAAAATATCTAAAAATATACAGAATGTGAATAAACGCAACATATAGTTATTGAAGCTGCTTTTTTGTTAAATTATCCAGTAGTGTTTACAAGGCTAAATTGGAATACTGCGAGATTTTAAAATGTCATTGGCAGTTGTAAATAAAGATGGGTGGTGAGGCTGCCGGTCTCATTCCTGTAATGCAAACAGCTTGAATGTCATAAATCACCTTTTGATTTATCTAATCAACCAAGGTCCTGCTTCTCAAAGGCATTTGTCATTGGAAGAAGAACGGTGTCACAATTATTTTATCTATTGCTTCATTGCGGCACATTGTGGCTCAGGACAAAGGAAAAAGGGCAGGATCATTAAGTGTGAAGCCGAGCCTTAAATATAATCTGCGAAAGGGAAAAAAAAAGAGAAGAAGCTGTGGCTCTGTCCTCTACGCTGATGTTTCTTTGTTACAATGCAGAAGCTGAGGAAGGAGAATATAGAGTATCTGGGTTAACTCCCTTTCTATTCATAAGAAAATGACAGACCGGTGAGAGGAGGAAAATGTCCACTCTCCATTCTTGGCACGGTAAATGATCAGCCAGTTATGGTTCATTGTAAACAGTTGATCTTGGAAAGTCTACACACATCGCTTTCTTGACACTGTCCTGTTCTCCGCACTCCTGTGTCTCAGACAGACACGCAGTGGTTGCTGCTGTTATTTTTAAACGGAGGGATTTTTTGTGTGTCCGAGGCGTACTACGAGCGTGTATGAAAGCAGCGGCTAGGTTGATTGAGAAAATAAATCATAAAGATGAATCCGCGTGCACTACGCACAATCAGATTAGCCCCCAGACTATACATTTACATTCAATATGATGGCAATCAATGGTGAAGCTTCATTGCATTGCGAAATGTGTTTGTACCCGGTTGTCCAGCAATCGCCTTCTCACCCTGGAAATAATTTAGTTGCAAATTGACTGGAAGATGGTGAAAATTGAAAGTTAAAATTAGAAATACTCATAACAAACAGGGGGGGGGGAAAGGTCAGGTGATGCTTCGTGGCGATGAGATTGGGGCGCCTGGCAAATGAGGTTTTCTGTTTGTCATGAAATGTATGTGACATGCCTCCCCAACGCTGCCGGGATATCAAAGCCAGGAGAAAAAAGAGATTATCTAGCTATTTGAGGCTGTAGAAAATTCTCTGATGCTCTTGGAAATTTGTATTGTGTCCTTGTCTAAGATGTGCGTTTCTTTTTTTTCTTGTGTGCCAGGTTCCTTGACAGGGTAATATTTCAGACCTCGGGTCCAACACATGATTACTGTAGAATAAGGAAGGGGAAAAAATTAAGATGTATTAGTAGGTGCTTATTGTGAGTATATATAACCTAAAGAAAATACAGAATGCAGTGTGAAAAAATAATGAAACACACAAAAAAAAGTATTTCTTTTGTACATAAGGGCTGTGAATTTCACAGTTTTTCTGTGACGCTGGATTCATAAGAATATAAGGCCGACATCTTGCCTTGAGTGACCAGATTGGAATAAGGCCTGTTGGCCCACAGTCCTTTGTGTTCCAGCAGCTCTGAGAATGGAAAAATTGCACTAGCTGAGAAGGCTGGGCACTCTGTCTGTATCTAAGGATGAGGGTAATGAAAGATTTATCACTCTGCGCAGCATTTGCTAAATACAACTGGGGGCTGATTTCCAGAATTGAGCTCAGCTATAATGATCATAACACTGCTGTTCTCCAACGTACTGTACAGGGCACAAATATTTTGGATAATACTCAGAAAGGTTGTTTGGCAATGGTAATCTATATCTCCTAATGAACTGCATAATATCAGCAAAGCAGAACATGCAGTGCAGCTTTCCTGAAGTGAAAATGCAAAGCGTGTAAAATGTTGTGTAAAATGTGTTTCTTTTGAATGTCTTCAAGCTGAAAGGCGAGAGCTTTATGAAGTAGAATTATTTTCCCATCACCAAAGATTAAACGAAATGTGCTCAATAAATCAGACTTTATTTTTACTACCATTGTATAATGGTGTGCGAAATTGAAGATTGCAATAATCTCCCTCACTTCATATTTCCATAATGTTTTTGGTGTTGTGTTGCCGTTATAAGATGTTTGTCTGCAATAAATTTTGTAGATATTTTCTCCTATATAATGTTATGTTACAAGAAGCCATGAGCTAGAAAATATTGCATTTTGAGGCTATGCATTAAAAGCTTTGATGCCTGTTATTGATTACTCTCTTGAGTTAACGAAAGGTTACCTTCAACAAGGGAGACCTTCATTACCAGATTAATATGATAAAGTCTGTCAAGATTATTTACTGGAGCATTCCAGCAGTTAAAGTTTGGATATTGCATATTTGTGAATTCAAATGCGTAGATATAATTTCCTGATTTTAGTCATCAATGTGAGGCATGTCATCCTTTTTTCTTCCACAGCTTTACTGTTACACAAATAACAGTGTATGTTACCAACCATGCCCCATTTTAACCTATTATTTTTATGATGAAATCATGTCTGTTAAAAGAATCTTCTGGAACAAATCCGTCTACTGTTTATTCTCAGGAATTAATACACTGGGTAAGGAAACCCCAGGGACTACGGCAGTGGGAAAGAGGTCACTACTGCAGGAGAAGGAAAATGATGCCGCGTCTAAGAGACCAAGATCAGCTGAGGAGAAGATGGCCAGCAATGAGCAGGTAACCACACAACACACAAGCTTCTGCCTGTAGAAAACAAAGGGTTAACAAACTCCACAGTGAAGAAAAGACCTTGTCCTCTCTACCGTATTTAGGTAAAATACCTGGGTTAGCTCCCAGCCTTTGGATATCTTTATAAAATATGTATTTCTAAATTAAATTATGAAGTATTAGCTTGTCTTGAGTGATGCAGGTCTGGGTAATTTCTGAAATGGATTACATTAAGAGAGGTGGTGGGAAGCTCCAATCTAAAAGTACTCCTTGTAATGAGGGTCAAGATGAGACTGAAAGGGTGCACACCTTTGTCATTTGTAATCTTCTGATTAGAATTTCTAGCCAATCATGTTTTGCTAGTAAAATTGGTAGAAGTGAAGACTTAAGTGAATTACATGAAATCAGCTTTATTTTCATTTTTGCAGAGTCTCATTTGTCCAGCTTAAAAATTTGACGTTGGGGGCAAAACGTCTTTTACCTTAAATACTTAATGCGCGTTTCTATTTTGGCATGCTGTACCACAAACATTAATGGATGTAATGTGAATGAATTGGCCATGACTTCACAACCACTATCTTTTCAGGTCCAGCAGTGCCCATACTGTAACTACAGTAGCAAGGACGCAAACCGCATCCAGATGCACGTCATGTCCCAGCATTCCATGCAGCCTGTTATCTCATGCCCCTTGTGTCAGGATGTCCTCAGCAACAAGATCCACCTCCAGCTCCACTTAACCCACCTCCACAGTGTGGCTCCGGACTGCGTGGAGAAGCTGCTCATGACTGTACGTGCTCACTGCTTTTTAACTGTCTGTTTTAAGTCTTGACCTTTAAACCCATATAGTTAGTCATGGCTCTCTCTCTTCTCTGAAATCCAGTGCGGGCTTCAGCCAACTCCCAACTTAGAGCCGCTCTGTTAAATGTTTCCCATGCATTCAGCCCACTCCTGAGGGAATTTTGCCATAAATATAAAAATATTCCTTTATTAGAATAGCCAGTGCTGCTTTCGAAAATATACTTTTCATTGGAGCTCAGACAAACTTTTAAGGGGACATGTAATTGTATGTTTATTAGCACATTGCTAATTTAATTTATTTTAATTTGCAACTGTTTAAATGTCTTTTAAGTTGGTAGCAATTTACTTCTATGTGTGGTTTTTAAAAACGTTATCATATTTAGAAAGGGTGGGTTTAGTTACAAATGTACATATTTTGTGAATGCTTTTGTTGAAGGAATCATTGTATTTATGCTCTGTTTCTTTTAGTGTTTTATTTTGCAGTGTAGCACCCTTAGCAAGTGACAAGCTTTTTTAACAATCTTTTAACAACTGCCTTTTTTAGGTGCCAGGACCAGATGTTATGATGCCGAATAGCATGTTGCTACCTGCAACTGTACAAGACAAAGTCCCATGTCAGATGGACATGTCAGCCGTCACACTAGAGGGGTCTGGTAAACAGTATGGTAAGCAAATTTGTTTATGCCTTCAGTCAATTTTCTGGCTTTGACATAAAAAAATAGATTGTGTGTTATCTTTTCTTTATTATGTTTCCAGTGACTGTGACATTGTACAGTATATTTAAGTGATATCTTGATCCAGGTGATTTTATCAGACATACCTTAACTATATGGAAAACCCCAGTCAGACTTCGGAATTGTCAGTATACTTGGTAGATTACAGAGTCCCCCTTCAACACCATGACTGTTGATAATGTCCAGATTATCTTTCATGATAATACTGACTTTTTGTATAATACTATAAAAAATTGTACAAAAAATGTTGGTTGTACAAAAAAGGTTGGTTGTACATTTAGTGGTTGTATCAAAGTTTGACATCTTGGTTCTGGGTTGCGTCTCTAATGTGTGACCCTGTTAAATGAATCTAGAGCAGACATAGATGTTTGAGTGTTTACAAAAATGCCTTCCTTTAATTCTCTTCCAGGTGACAGTTCAAATGATGAAAAGAATACCACAGCACAAGAGAAAGGTGAACTGGAGCTGCAGAACGAGGAATTCAAGCCACCAAAGGAAGCTTCAGAAGCACCTGATTGGAAGAAGAGCTGTGGCCAGGAGCTGAAGAACCCAGACTCCCTGCAGGAGCACCTGAGTGAACTGCAAAAACGCCAGCAGCTCTCCGTCTCTGATCGCCACGTCTACAAGTACCGCTGCAACCACTGTAGCCTGGCTTTCAAGACTATGCAGAAGCTTCAGATACATTCCCAGTACCATGCCATCCGGGCAGCCACCATGTGCAGCCTGTGCCAGCGCAGCTTCCGTACATTCCTCGCCCTCAAGAAACACTTGGAAAGCGGCCATCCGGAGCTGAGCGAGGCTGAGGTACAGCAGCTCTGTGGAAGCTTCCCCCTCAATGGGGACTTCTGCTCTGAGAGTGAGGCCAGGGCGTACGAAGAGGCGCAGGCCTTCGAGCAGGAGATGGACAGGGACGAAGACCTGGACCAGGAAGGGAAGGCCAGTCCCACTGGGAGTGACTGCAGCTCTCTGTTAGACGAGATGGGCTCCGAACCAAAGCGGACTTTACCGTTCAGGAAAGGCCCAAATTTTACCATGGAGAAATTTTTAGACCCCTCCCGTCCGTACAAATGTACAGTGTGTAAGGAATCCTTCACCCAGAAGAACATTCTTTTGGTTCATTACAATTCAGTTTCACACTTACACAAGCTGAAGAAAGTTCTGCAAGAGGCCTCGAGCCCAGTTCCCCAGGAGACTAACAACAACATTGATAACAAACCATATAAATGCAACATTTGTAATGTTGCTTACAGCCAAAGCTCAACCCTGGAAATCCACATGAGGTCTGTGCTCCACCAGACAAAAGCCAGAACTGCCAAAATGGAGACGAGCAGCAGTACTGCGAGTGGAAACAGTGGAATGGCACCCGCTAACAGCCCAGTTTCTATTAGTCAAGGAAATGTAGAGCCTGCAAGCTTACCAGCGTCAGCTAGTAAAGAAAATAATGTAGATGCCAAAGAAATAAACAAAAAGCAAGCTACTGATCACATGACTCACCAACCCTCCCAGTCACCAGCGCAGCTTCAGATGCAGCTGCAGCACGAGCTCCAGCAGCAGGCCGCTTTCTTTCAGCCGCAGTTTCTGAACCCAGCTTTCTTTCCCCACTTTCCGATGACTCCCGAGGCTCTGCTACAGTTCCAGCAGCCTCAGTTCCTCTTCCCTTTCTACATTCCTGGCACTGAGTTCAACCTCAGTCCCGAGCTGGCTCTGCACTCTGCAGCATTCGGAATGCCTGGAATGACCGGCTCCTTTCTGGAGGACCTGAAGCAGCAGATGCAGCAGCAGCACCAGCTGGGACAGCAGCAGCTCCAGCTCTCTCAGCAGCAGGCCCAGCAGCAGCAAGTGTCCCAGTCTCAAATGCAGCAGAAAACACAGCAACAGACAAGCAAGCTCAAAATGGAACAAAGCAGCATAACAGTCGCAGAGATTCAGATGTCCAGGGAGGCTGAAGAGCATTTTGAGAAACAGGAGACTAAGTCCAAGCAGGAGTATTCAAATGAGGGTGACAGCACAAAGGACAAAGAGTTCAAGAAATCAAAACTTTCAGAACCTCTCCTGCCCCCACCTCGCATTGTGTCAGGTGCGAGGGGTAATGCTGCCAAAGCCCTGCTGGAAAACTTTGGTTTTGAACTGGTCATCCAATACAACGAGAACAGGCAGAAGAGCCAGAAAAAGAACCGAACCGAGGAAGAGATTAGCGATAAACTTGAGTGTGGAATGTGTGGAAAACTCTTCTCCAACATGCTCATCCTCAAAAGTCACCAGGAACATGTGCATGGACAGTTCTTCCCATATGGAGAGCTGGAAAAGTTTGCACAGCAGTACAGAGAGGCTTATGACAAGCTGTATCCTATAAACCCCTCATCTCCAGAAACTCCTCCACCCCCACCACCCCCACCCCCACCTCCACCTCCACCACCCCAACCAACCACCACCTCTGTAGGCAAGGCTACAACACCTTCTCCAGCACCCCTTCAGGCTCCTCCACCCCCACCACCCCCTCCGCCACCTCCTCCACCTCCCTCTGCACCTCCGCAAGTCCAGCTGCCTGTATCATTGGACCTTCCGCTATTCCCCCCTCTGATGATGCAGTCTGTACAGCACCCAGGTTTGCCACCCCAGCTCGCTCTACAGCTGCCCACAATGGATTCTTTATCATCAGATCTCACACAACTTTGTCAGCAGCAACTGGGACTGGATCCAAACTTCCTCCGACAATCGCAGTTCAAGCGTCCACGCACTCGAATCACCGATGATCAGTTGAAGATCCTTCGAGCATACTTTGATATCAACAACTCTCCAAACGAAGAGCAGATCCAGGAAATGGCAGACAAGTCGGGCCTTCCACAGAAAGTCATCAAGCACTGGTTCCGAAACACGCTCTTTAAAGAGAGGCAGCGGAGTAAGGATTCTCCGTATAACTTTAGCATTCCACCCATCACTACATTGGAGGATATCAGACTAGATTCCCAGTTCAGTACGCTGGAGTACTACAGAACCGATGCCACTCTGAACAAGAGGTCATCTAGGACTCGCTTCACAGACTATCAGCTGAGAGTACTGCAAGATTTCTTTGATACCAATGCTTACCCTAAGGATGATGAAATAGAGCAGCTCTCCACTGTTCTGAACCTTCCAACTCGTGTGATTGTTGTCTGGTTCCAAAATGCCCGCCAGAAGGCGCGAAAGAGTTATGAAAATCAAGCAGATGCTAAAGACACTGAGAAAAAGGAGCTGACTAATGAACGCTACATTAGGACCAGCAATATGCAGTATCAGTGTAAGAAATGCAGTGTTGTTTTTCCCCGCATTTTTGATCTAATTACTCACCAGAAGAAGCAGTGTTACAAAGACGAAGATGAGGAAGGTATTGATGACATCCAATCTGACGAATACATTGATGCCAGTGACCTAAGCCTACCTAAGGGCTTAGGCCCCACAGATTTATCAAGACATCCCCTTGTAACTGCTACCAGCTCTGGGTCAAGCTCTCCTTTAATGCCTTCGCCTCGACCTGACATGGGAAAGATCTCGCCCAAACCTGACATTACCACTGAAAAACCAAAGCTAGCTGAGAATATTCCCTCTCAAGTGGCAAAGGCCTTGTCAGAGCCAAGACCTTCCAAGGCTTCAACTCCGCAACCACCACTACAAAAAGCCCCCCAAGCACAGATGGCTAGACCTCACTCTCAGCCCCAGTCAGCAGCTGTCCCGTCCAGCCCTCTTTCCATTGCCCTCTCCTCTCTGACAAACAGCCTACCTCCTCAGATGTTACAGTACCAGTGTGACCAGTGTAAGATTGCCTTCCCAACTGTAGAATTGTGGCAGGAGCACCAGCATATGCACTTCCTGGCAGCCCAGAACCAATTCCTACATTCACAGTTCTTAGAAAGACCCCTTGATATGCCCTACATGATCTTTGACCCAAACAACCCTCTCATGACTGGGCAGTTGCTTGCAGGTGCCCTTTCCCAGATGCCAACACAGAGCAGCTCCTCCTTATCAACACCTCCTGGTTCAGGCTCTAGCTCCTTGAAACGTAAATTGGATGATAAAGAAGAGAACAGTTCCAATGATAAAGATGGTGGAAACAGCAGCGAAGACCCGCATAGGGACAAACGCCTCAGGACGACCATCACACCAGAGCAATTAGAGATCCTCTATGACAAGTACCTACTTGATTCAAACCCAACTAGGAAAATGTTGGATCACATTGCCAGGGAAGTTGGCTTGAAGAAGAGGGTGGTGCAAGTCTGGTTTCAGAACACTCGTGCCAGAGAAAGAAAGGGACAATTCCGAGCTCTAGGGGCTGCCCAGTCTCACAAAAAGTGCTCTTTCTGCAGGGCACTCTTCAAAGCAAAGTCAGCACTTGACAGCCACATACGCTCTAGACACTGGCATGAAGCAAAACAGGCAGGCTTTAGCCTGCCCCCTAGCCCCATGATGCTACACGATGATGGTGGAGAGAGTCCAAACAAGTATAGTTTCTTTGAATATCCACAGCTGCCCACTAAAATGGAGATGAGTGAGTATGAGCTGCCAGCTGCATCCTCAACTCCAGTCAAACCATCTGAGTCACCGCTAAAAAACTTCTTGAGCCCTTCATCCTTAAAAGCAGAAAACAGTGATGAAACTGAAGGGCTTATTAATTCTGCAGAGGTTTCCTATGACTTAAACAAGACCGATTTTGATGAGACCTCATCCATCAACACAGCTATAAGTGATGCAACAACCGGTGATGAGGGAAATAACGAAGGGGAGAGCCAAACAGGAATTGGAGGTGAAAAGCTGGGTGAAACCAAAATTAATCCCTCACTAAACCCAGAAGCCTGTGAAGAAAGGTTCCTGTACAGCCTTGTGAGTCCCTCTTTGAGTTACTCCGGCAAAGACGGCAGTGAGCACTATTTCTCCATGCGAGAAGATGACTTCGATGATAGTGCAGATCGAAGTGAGACCTCAAGCTTAGCTGACCCAAGCTCTCCCAGCCCTTTTGGAGGTAGCAATCCCTTCAAATCTGGAAAAGGCAGTGGAGACAGGCCAGGGTACAAACGTTTCAGGACCCAGATGAGCAACCTGCAACTGAAAGTTCTCAAAGCTTGCTTCAGTGACTACCGCACGCCAACAATGCAGGAGTGTGAGATGCTGGGTAATGAAATTGGACTCCCAAAGCGGGTTGTCCAGGTCTGGTTCCAGAACGGCCGTGCAAAAGAAAAGAAATTCAAAATAAACATTGGAAAGCCATTCATGATAAGCCAAGGCTCACCAGATGGGCTAAGGTCTGAGTGTACTTTGTGCTGTGTAAAGTATACTGCCCGGATTTCCATTCGAGATCATATTTTCTCTAGGCAGCATATTGCTAAAGTGCAAGAAACACTGGTGAACCAGGTGGACAGAGAAAAGGATTACCTTGCTCCCACCACTGTGCGCCAGCTGATGGCCCAACAAGAGATTGACCGTTTGAGGAAGGCAACAGATGTCCTTAGCTTGCCAGACCAGCAGCAAACTGTTGATAACAATGCACTTCATGGCCTTAGCCTGCCAACTGGTTACCCAGGAATCTCTGGCCTCCCACCTGTACTTCTTCCTGGTGTAAATGGCCCCTCATCCCTTCCTGTTTTTCCACCGAACACTCCTGGTGAGTTAGTATGACAAAAGGAAAACCGAGTAGTAACATAAAAGCACAATACATTCTTTAGATCTACGCATGACCTGACTTTTTATTTTACATCAGAATGCTTTTGTGAACAGTGACTTCCGTCTGTGAAGCAGTGGGATCAGAATTATGAGGACCTTTTAGTGCATGCATTCACCCCAGCAAGATGGAATCTTTTTATTGCCTGTTCAAACGCTGTAACTAATGCATTTTCTATCATTGTTTTTTGTTTTGTGGTTTTTTTTATTGGTTTTGTACTTTTCCCTTTTTTGGTATTTCTGTAAAGCGCATGTAACAGTTTTGATCCATAACAAAAAAAAGAAAAGAGAAAAATCAAAGAGAACTATATCACCATATTATAATGCAAATGGTTGGTTTTGCGAGTGTTATTAAGGTAAACATTTCAATATTATTTATACCACTGTATTTCAGCTTTAGCGTCTCCTGGTGCTGGCATGCTTGGGTTCCCTACTCCAGCCACCCCCTCTCCTGCCATGTCTCTCAGCAGTGCCCCAACCAAGACTCTACTTCAGACTCCACCACCTCCACCTCCTCCTCCTCCTGTTCCTCCTCCTGTTCCTCCCACTCCTATGGCAAACCATCAGACTGAGCAGCACAGCAAAGACCCAGAGAAAGAGAGGAAGTTGGAAATGCCTAAGAAGGTCAAGGAAAGAGAGGTTGAGCATTCCCACCATGAGGCTCCCAGTATTAAGAAAAGGGAAAAATCCTCGCCAGCGCTCTCTGCGATGGGCAAAGGTGGGAGTGAGGCTCATATGGACCTGGCACAACTGCAGGCACTTCAGAATGCTATTGCTGGTGATCCAGGGTCCTTCTTAGGGGGACAGTTCCTGCCTTACTTCATCCCTGGTTTTGCATCCTGCTTTTCGCCCCAGCTTCCTGGCGGAGTGCAAGGGGGATATTTCCCACCTCTGTGTGGAATGGAGAACCTTTTCCCTTATGGTCCAGCCATGCCGCAAGCCATCGCTGGCCTTTCCCCCTCTGCCATACTGCAACAGTACCAGCAGTATCAGCAGTCCCTCCAGGACTCCCTGCAGAAGCAGCAGCAGCAGCAGCAGCAGCAGCAACAGCAGCAGCAGCAAAAGCAGCTCGAGCAGCGACAGCAGAAACCAACACCTGTGAAGAGTGCACAGCGTGACACCCACAAACCAAAAGAGGCTATGGAAACTAAGGAAGATAAAGGCTCTTCAACAGAAAGCACAAAAGAAGAACCACAAACAGATACCAAAAGTACAGACTTTCCAGATGCTTTTATTGTACCGTCCATCAAGCATGAGTTTATATGCAGAAAGTGCCAGATGATATTTGCTGACGAAGAGTCAGCGGTTCGTCATCAGAAGACCTTCTGTTACTTCGGTCAACCTTTTACTGACCCGCAAGAGACGGTGCTTCGTAAGGCAGTGAGCAAATATAATTGTCTAGCCTGTGATGTGGCTATTAGTGGAAACGAAGCACTTGGCCAACACCTTCAGTCAAGCTTGCACAAAGAGAAAACAATCAAACAAGCAATGAGAAATGCCAAAGAGCATGCTAGATTATTACCTCACTCAGTCAGCTCCCCTAATCCTAACACCACATCTACCTCGCAGTCTGCAGCTTCTTCTAATAACACCTATCCTCATCTTTCTCGCTTGTCCATGAAGTCCTGGCCCAATATTCTTTTCCAGGCCTCAGCCAGGAACGCTGCTTCTTCCCCCTGTGCTTCTCCTCCTCCTACCCTCTCCTTGCCTTCAACGGTTACCTCAACTTCGTGCAGCACCTCAGGGGTTCAGCCCTCACTACCCACCGAAAGTTGTTCAGATGAGTCCGACAGTGAGTTAAGCCAGAAGCTGGATGACTTAGATAATTCGTTGGAAGCCAAGGCTAAGCAGACCTCTGGCCTAGATGGTAATTTCAGTAGTATCAGAATGGATATGTTCAGTGTGTAGGAGTGAATACAGGATCCCTTGCTTAAGAAAAAAAATAAGACTTTAACTGCAGTTCCAAAGTTTCTCTAACCCAAAAAATTACAGTACCAAATGATTGACTCAGGATTGTTTTTCCCATATTGATATGCTGGCAAGATATTGATTGATTTTTGTTATGGACAGAACTGTTGCAGATGCTTGACTGAGCTTATATTGTATACAAAAAACATGGAGTAGGAAAAAATCTCACAAGCTCTTTTGGAGCTTGTTTCAAGCCAAAAACTCTCACGATAGCAAATTGCACCTCAGCTGGATTGATTTCCAAATGCTAGCATGTACTGTATGGGATGATGATCCAGAACTTTCAAAGAGAATTTCTCTTAGTTTAGTTAGGTGTAATTCAGTAGCTTTAAATTCTCAGGTCAGAAACATAACATTTCTCATTTGTTAAAGCAGCAAGAAGCCTGGTTAAACTGTGGCTTTACCAAAACATGTTAAGCTTTATTGGAAGCATTTTCTAGATGTGTGTAGTGTACCAAGAGACGATATAACTGTTACTGGACAACGCGCATATCCTTTTAGTTTGCCCTGCAAGACAGTATGGTTTTACCACTGAGGGAATTTAGAATGGTGAAGTAACGTGTATGCCCCTGTGTTTGCTGGTTTGTATTGCCACAAGCTGTATTTATATCCAACACCTTTTGTTTCTTGTAGAATATACTAATGATCTGTGCCAACTCTTACCTTCTCACTTTTACCTCTGACCACACCCTTTTCTGAAGAGGTAATAATTCTAGTTTTGATAGACTCTTGAGGATTATGTGAATAGGACATTTTTCATTTGTGAATTGCTATACTGGTAAGGTACTTGCTTGTGTCTGGACTATAGTGCACTTATAATTTTTCTTCTCCATTTTTTTTTTCCATTTGGTAGATCATGTGTTAATTTAATAGACTGATTATTTTGTTTGTTTGTTTGTTTCAGTTATTATTTGTGTGTAGCGCAGCAGCAGTTGGGTCTACATTTGTTAGAAGTTTGACTCCTAGCGATCAGAAGACCCATTTACCAATTGGTGCATAAATGAAAGTAGTACTGTATACTTGAAACTGTCAAAGTACAAGTTGGACAAAATATTTAAAAAATGTTATAACTATTTGCTTCTTGTAAGCAAAGAAGCTGCTTTAAAGGGGGACTAAAGCATTTGTTTTGTATACTGAAAAGGTTTTTTTCCCTGTGCTTGTAGGACTGAATCCAGTGTTACCCCTATACACTGCCGTTTTGTGGATAGGTAATTGTACTTCCATTAATACTCTGGGCACTTCTGTTGATGTTCTGTTATGTAATTTTAACATTTTATTTCCTGTCATGTTTAGTCATATATGCATTACGAAGTATTATCTTATAACAACGTTTTGCTGCTACTGTGTAATATTATTTTGCTTGCCATACATTCTCAACTTTCTAGCAGACAGAGAACTGACTCATGAATTGCTTTGCTTTGCTGTTTCTTTCGTTTTGCTGTGGAACTTAAAGAATGTGAAAGCTGTCAAGGGTGTTCAATTTTACGAATCACTTTCTTGTTTGGTAAGGTAGGACAATGTGATTCATTCCAAAGTAACAGAAGGCTATTTGTATGAAAGTAAAAGGCTTGTGAACAAAGAAAGCTAAGCTGTTGTACATATTTGTAGTTGGCTGTGCATGGTACAAATTTATTAATATGAAGAAATGCAAAAATGTATTGCTTTTGGTATTCCTATTCTGAGATGAACAAGTAGCATGTAATGCAACTGTTTGACAGGTTAAATCAAATCATGCTTAAAATTGTTTCAAATGATGAAATCAAGTAACATTTTCATTTTACTTTTTATTACTGTACAGGTTGTTTTTTCAGGTTTTTTTTGTTTTGTTTTTTTGTTTTTTTTTGAAGTTCAAACGCTAATGTCACAGCAGTTTTTAATTCTCTTGCATTTTTACGTGAACTTTTTAATGTTCTTATTTGGATTTTTAGTACGTTAACATTTATTTTAATCCTGAAGACACTTTTTGATTGTGTTTCATAAGAGACATCTTGGCCTCCTAAGGTGCAGTCCTGCCTCTTTACAAGTATGAGCTACTGTCTGATTCCAAAGGCTTTCAGAACATTGCTTTTGCCTTTCTCCTGAATGTGGATCAGCATTGCAAGACTGAGCTGTCAGCTAACACTTTGTGCAAAGGTGTGTTGTCGTGGAACAGGATGCTTCCCACACAAAGGACTGGTAAAACAAAGAAATAAAACAAAACAAAACAAAGGATGGTCCAATAACTTAACTGTACATAAATGTTGCAACTGCACAGCAGCCAAAAACCTTTTTATGGATGGATAGTGTCAAGCATGAGAGGACAGCCTTCAAAAGGTTGAAATTGGGATTGTTCTTCTGGATATCAAAGGGATTCAAAGGGGATCACGGCGCAATCATATTCTACACAATATGTACTCTCAACGCCTGGGTAACATAGGAAATGCACCCTGAGGTTTTAATAAAAAGCCCCTATGGCTAAAACTTTAAATAAACTAAACCAAAAATGTTATTGATGTTTTATATATAGAGAGTAGTCTCATTAGTTTTTGTTACTGTAATGTTTGAAGTCTCAACTGTACCGTATTACGGTAATAACATGGTTTTGAAACTTTTTTTTATTTTGTCACAGACCTGTTGTCATAGTTGAAATGACGTTTATTGTAGATGGTATTTGAACAACTTCTTCTGGAAATAGTTCATCAAGTATGTTTGTTGCTCATTGTTGTGATACATTAAAAACTGTATCTGCAAACCAGCTAAGTGTGAATTACCAACATTTTTATTTACCATTTATTTTTCCCATTCATTGAAATTCATGATGCACCAACATACGTCAGAAACTTCATTACCTTTCTGCAGCAAATGCGTATGTGCTTAACAGAAGCCCTCATCCAGGCTGGCAGTACAGGCATTCCGATGTTGCTCAATTTCCAGTACATAAGACAATTGTGTACCTTCAGTTTTATAGGAGCAATTGAGTTAAAATACCTCACTTAAATACAACAGCTGCATCACCGAGGATTCAAACCCTTAACTAGGATTCAACCCCTACCGCTCTACGATTCTACCCAATTTTTTAATCAAGTAGACATTTTTCTTTAATATTTAATACAATATTTAAAAAAGAAAAATATTTAGCTTGTTTTAACTTTTTTAAAAAAATTGTCTTAGCCCATTGGGGAAACCTGAAAGTAGTACAACTCCTCATTGGCAATCCCTTTGTCTTATTTAGCAAGAAATAAGATTTTAAGTCTAAATGTGAGATTTACTTCTTTTTTGGTTTTTGCAGTGTAGCCTGTTGTCACCTAGTGCATCATAAACTCAAACCCAACCTGTCCCTGGCGGGTCAAAGCTAATTATGTCCTGCTGTGTAAGACTTGTGTTCATAGGTTGCTGCAATGTAGGGTCAATATAGGGCCCAGCCTGAACCTGTGATGAGGGGCTTTACTCACTGGGTCAGTCTGACAGTCTGAGGCCTATCTGCCACCCCTCTACCACCCAAATAATTTCAAATATTTTATATTTAAACAAACAAAACACTTATTGTTTTGTGAGACATTTTGAACAGTCATTCAATCACTTGCTCTGCTTTCATTAGTGTGAATATGTGCAACTTTAGAATACCGATTCCCAGGTTTGCTATCTGCCTAATGGAGATAAGCAGTGTGTGTAGAGGTGAGAGTTACGTATTTATAAAAATGTTACACCTTTGTGCATTTATAAAACAGACGGTTCATAAAATGCTATTCCACAATTAAATGCTCACCCTCACAAAGATAGTATAGTCAACAGGTTGGTATTAACTACAATTGTAACCATATATCTAAAATCAAAATATTTTTTGAACCAGACTGAAATCAAGTGATCCTGCTTTTCCTAAATTAAATTAGCCCTAAATTAAATTTGAAGGAATATTGTAACCTATCTGATGAAAAAAAACTTTTGGTTAAATTAATTTAATTGATTGATTAAATGTTTTTACATCAGTTTGTTTAATTGATCATGCATGACTTATTGTGACAAGGTAAAATAAGTTACTCTTGCATAAGCATTAAATGCATAAGTCACAAAGACGATTGGGCTTGAGCAAATTTAGCCTATCCTTTAGAATATGGTGCTTGTTGGAAATCAGAAGTCTCACCAAACAACAGTTTTTTCAGGTATGAAAGAGGCTGGACAAGGTAAACACAAATTAGCACCTTTCTAGACACGTCATCCAAAATGCAGCCTGTCAATGGCAGGCCATGAGAGACCAAAACCATGCATTGCCAATGTGATCATCATCCCTTCCCAATGTCATTACAAATTGCAGGTTGCCTATGTATTCATCTCATATAAATTTACTTTGATATGTACAACACGATGAAGCTCTTTATTTAAACAAAACTATCCAGATAATTTTATCACAAAGTATCAAATCAAATCAATATTTATTTATATAGCGCATTTTCACAACTAGTTGTCACAATACGCTTCACAGCCTAAACCCCCATATAGAGCAAACCAAAGGCAACAGTGGCATATCTGCACAATATGCATAGTCTATAATGTACAGAATTGCGGACAAACTTGTGCTTTTGTCTGTAACACATAAAACAATGAGATGGTCCTGTGGATCATTAAGCAACACATAATTAATATTGGTGACATAAAAAAAAATCCATAAGGACCACATCTACTGACTGCCACATACTGTATCAGTCAAGTTGAATCACATTTGTTCCACATTACAGGGCAAACACCACATGTACACAAATCACATCTAGAATCAAGTAGCAATTTGAACAAAACGAAATGGCAAACCAATAGAGCACTACAGGTGCAATATTCAAACAACCCAACTGTTAGTGTCTCCTTAAATAAATTGGTTCATTTTCTTAGTTCTAAATAACATTGTTGATTTTGTGAGGAAAGCACATTTCTATTCAGCATAGTATCCAGTGTTTGACATGATATTTTGTTGTAATCTGGCTTTAACCAAATGCAGTGGATTATCCCTTGAAGTGTCAAATAATCTCAGGGGTCGGTGCGCATGTATTTTCATTTTCATTAGTCCCTCCTCCCATGATAGAGAAAAATACACATGAAATGTCTAATCTATTAATCACTAACCTGATCCGTATCCACATAGTAATATATATATATATATATATAAAAAATTTATAATTTTTAATTTTTAATTTTTAATTTTTAATTTTTTACAATGTCAAAACTAGCTCTTTCAGATGAGCTTTGCTGATAACTGGGATCATTTGCCATTTATATTTATATCTCTGTGAATATATAACATATGTTTGGGGGGTTTATTTTATTTAATCTGTGATCTACTCCATATTCATGCTTCATGTTTCAGTTTAGGCCCATTCTTCACTGAGTTCACCTTCCAAGAGTACAACACAAGGTACATTTATATTTTTATATGTGACATATTACATCATTTGTAGTGCACTTAATTTCATTGCTACATCTACTCTTGCCTCATTTGCATCTTTTCTAACTGGAACGGGTTCTATTTTTCCCCCAACATCAAAATAATTCTTGAGATTCAGCATTCATCGCTCTTTGTCCTTATGCTAGATCTGAGTGACATTTGAAGAAGCATCACATTGTTACTAGACTGCATTCTACAGATTCAAATCTGTACTGACTGAAATTAACCACAATATTTGATATAAGTGTCTAAAATGTTAAATATGTGCTTTAAAAAAAACTGTCAAATGAATCAAATTAATTTCAAACTATTTAAACCGGGTCAATATTACCTATCTAGTATGAAGTCAATTGTGTTTGGTTTGAACAAATCTGCCCAGTGATGAGTGCACGTTGTTTGAAATACAGTAAACCAACATAGCTACAGAACAGTATATAAAAAAGATATAAAAAGTACTGGAAATCCCTGATAGTGTAGAGAGCTGAATGTATTGTAAAATATATTAGCTCTGCAGCAAAATGCAAACAGTAACCAGTTCATAAAAGTAGCTTCCAGCTTTCAAATGTCCAAAACTGTTGATCTCACATCTAACATTTTCACAAAGTCAACATGCGCTGCTATGTGAAAATGATCATTTCTATATAAGGTATCATACAAAAAGGTCATCATTAATCAACATTCAATTGTTGCGTTAACTCATACTAATGGAATATTGTTGTTTATTAAAAGATTCAGCAGCTTTTAGGTAAAACACAACTAAGATACACTGCAAGCTTTGACTTTAGTTTACCTCAGTAAATAAAAAATACATTTGGTTTTTAGCAGACACTCTTATCCAGAGCAATTTACACAGATCATTTATTTATTTAACATAAAATCCATTTATACAGCTGGGTATTTTACTGAAGCAATTTGGGTTACGTAGCTCGCTCACGGGTACAACAGCAGTGCCCCAGCTAGGAATGAGCCCGAATACCTTTGAGTTACAACCCCAGTTCCCTACCCGTTGCATTACACTGCTACTCAGTTAACAGCCAATTCAGTATGAGAGTGCTGTGTTTTAGCACACCTAAAATGTGAACAACAGATTGCAATATTTTTTGTATCAAGAGAATTGCTTGCTGTGTATGCAAACGTGTCACTACCACTACATTTTTTAAAGCAATAAATGTAAGTGTGACAACATGACTTACAATAGCTAAGTCTCACCTTTCTGTCTTGATGTTGATTACAATGAACAGATATTGCAGTCATGCCGAGACCAAAGGTAGGCTACCTAGCCGAGACCAATGGGAGAAGCAGGTTTAGGCATACTGGAGAATGTGTGATGTCATGATGGTCTGAAGGATCAGGGTAGAGAAAGAAAGAGTGGAAAAAAGATAAGAAGCTATTTATTTATGTATTTATTTATTTACAAGAACTGAGACCTCTGGGAAATTAGATTTTTTTTCTGTAAGGAAAGGGCAGTTATGCAGATACCCAGATACCCTGTAAATTTATAATCCACTGGTTAGCACATCTTACCTTGCCATTACAAAAATGTAAATTTGTACATTAATTAATAAGCCATTTCAGCTGTTTAATCTATAATATAACAAAAGGTCATAACAGGGATCATTCTTATGATGTTATGTTTTATAAGAAAAAAATGTCAAACCAAAGCATAAATCCAAGTTCTTGTTAGATCTTTGCTTGTTATGTGTCATTAATATCTCAGCATATTGAGATGTTTTGAAACATGCTCCTCTGGGAGGGTAAGGCTCGCACTTTGTTCAGCCTGTTCTAATGCTAATCACTATTCCCAGTATTCTTTGCAAAGGCGTACATTTTCCTGGTTCTGTGGTGGGCTTCTCTATATGATGTGATTGAATTGTATTTGACCTTTGCTGAGAACAATGGTAAAAGACATTAGATTTTTTTCACAGCCTGTACCACTTCCCTGCTGCATGAAAACTGCACCCACCACATATTCACAGTTGTTTAAACACCCCTTATCTCATCACAGCTACAGCAGAAATGCAAGGCATTTTTTGGAGAAACATTCTGTTCTTTGACCATAGAACAATAAAGGTCAGCTGGAATCTGCCTCCTGAGCTCTGGAACTGCAGTCGTCTCTATGTAGAAACTGGTAACTTTTACTTTTTAAGGAATGTCGACAATATTTGGACCAATAACAATTCTAAACCTTTTCTAATCAGAGTATTTTAATGATTGTGTCATGTTTAAGATTATATTGACCCCCTTATAATTCTGGCAGTTGCCATCCACTCTCCAGTGATCTTAATTTGTCATGTGACCGCTTTACCCTGATTGATGATTTTATGGGAATAATTTAGATGTGTGCTATGCTAGGTTCCCTTTCTCTCAGGGGCAATAATTTGTCCTCTTTTTATTTTGTCGATATTTGATGATTTATTTGTCTTTTCCTTCCCAGCAGCCGTACAAAGTGACGATTCCCGCCTATTTTAAGGATTTTGTCAGGTCTAATTTTGTCACACTATGGGCTAACTGTATGTGGATAAATGGCAGTCTCCTGTGGTGCTTTGAAGACACAATGCATATATTGAATTACGAATACTACTGTATGTTGTTTTTCTCCATTTTGGAAACACTGTGAATGCGTTGTCATTTCAAGTATTACAGAAAGACATTGATTATCACCTGCCAATGCATTTTAAAAAGCTATCGTGGTTATCCTAATCATCAAAATGATATCACAAAATCTTACTGATCCAGACTTAAGATAATATTTGACATTCATATATAGTTTGTAATGTTATTGTTTTACTTGTTCTATTTGTCAGGATTCGTGGTAGAGAACTGAATGAAAAGTGATTGGAGTTTCACTTGCCATTAAATTCCCATGTGCAGAATACTAATTCCTGCATTTAGCTCACTGAAGCCAGGACTTTCAATTTAAACTGATTCTGCTCTCATTAAGTTCTGCACGTGGGAATGTATCATTCCTTGCTAATCCCTAATTCAGTGTCCCAAACATCACATTATCCCAAGAAAATCCATTTGCTGAGGGCTATGTAAAAGTGAATTTTTTCTTCTTCTTTCTACTGTTGCCTCTGCTCTACTCCACAGGCTATCGCCATGGTAATGATGTCACAAGTTCCCAGATGTGGGATCATGTGAGAAAAGAAAGAAGGGACGTTGGGATCCTCTGACACTTATCACATTTATAGAAAATATACCTTCCTAAAAATGGTTACTTCTCCATGTGCCACTGCATCTTCCATAGATGGGCCCATTGTCAAAGCAGGAAAGGGTTGGGGTGTTCATCCATCAATTTGTTTTTTTCAGCCGCCTGTTATTTCTGTTCCTGCAGTACTAACTAATAAGTGGTCTATATTAATAGCTGAAAGATGATTTACACACCAGCCCCATTTCAAACACCTGTGTTTCATTTAGTATAACACACCTGGAGAGCCAAAGAAAAATGTAGGGCTGGTCAAACAGCTACAAGTTAGAAACAAGTTATTTTATATAATCTCCATTGAGAGATAGAGGTTAGTTTTAGTGTTCTCTCCGAAGTATTATCTGTGGATTCATGTGCAGACCAATGCCATACCAGAAATGACCATGCTGTTTATTTCTCACGGTCAAAGTGCACTTAGTGTAATAGTAAAGCACCAAGTATTAGGGATTTTTAGTTCTGAAACTATATTCTCCAGAGAGAAAAGATATTCAGGGTGTTATCATTGTAACTAAAACTGAATTTGATCAAAGATGTCAAACAAAACAAACTCACAGATCACCTCCGTCTCAGACTAGCAGAACCCACCTGGTGATTGACTATATTTTTTATTTATTTACTTTGAGTCTTCCTAAATATTACTGAGATATTTGATAACTTAGCATATAACCAGACTAAAGAAGAAAGGAAAGAGGATACAAATGTATGAGGTATTATCGCATAGCTGCAGATCCATATGCTCATGATTTTCCCTTTATCCACTGTCGGTTGCATTGTCAACAAATGAAAGTATCTAAGTGTATGAGTGAGGAAACCGCTGAGAAATCTAAATTAGCTTCAGTGATTCGCTACAGAGTGGAAAGACAGCAAACACTTGCAAAATGTGCTGTTTTTAACCCTTTGGGATTCTCTGAGCAGATTGTTCTTTTCTGTTTTCCAATATGTTCAGAAAAGCACAGATCCCAAATGGTTAAGGATGAAGGTGGGAAGGCTGTATTGCTTAAGACAGATGAAACTAGGCACATGACGCCCTGTCTTGTGGAGAGAAAAGGCTTATTTCCCTTGTTCAAAACAAAAATATTCTCATTCGGTGAAGTTCAATGTGTATCTTGGTGCCAGCCGTGCATCTAAGGATAAGTTGTAAAATCAGGGCAAATCCAAAATTTTAAACAAAATATATTGGCTCTATATAGGTTTTGAGGCAATGTCCACAATGAGCAGTAAAATAAATTTGTTTTAATTGATGATGCAGAAATAGATTTATAGGACCATTGTCTTTAACCCCTTAACTAACACCGGCCCCAAAAGGAAGTGGTTTAGTTTATTTTCATTCATTGCATTTATTTTAATTCAGTGCATTATTATTATTATTAGTTGTTATTATTATTATTAGTATTATATCTAATCCAGCAGAACAATGACTAAAGCTCTCTCACTCTGTGCATGTGTGCATGTGTGCATGTGTGTGTGTGTGTGTGTGTGTGTGAGTGTGCGTACACATTTCAACTAACAACAGATGGCTATTTTATATAACACTAACTGTGTCCCACCACTTAATGTGCAATTTCAGTGGGTATGTGTCCAGTAGGCCATTCTTTGTCACTACAGGAGAAATGGGCAGCCCTTACTGTGCATCCATCTGTGAATTGTCTGAATCTTTAATGGTAGAGAAATCACTCAGAGAATGAGGCACAGCTGCCAAATACACAAATATATCTCAATTATTCTGCTGGAAATTAATGATGTTAAACTTTGCCTAGTTTTTGTTTACTCGTCTGCACAGAAAATGTTCTTGTACTGCTCACAAAACTGCAGCAATATCAATGAGAACATGAATTATTTGTAATCCCTTATTGGTCAAACAAATATGGCCATATATTGAAAACTATATGAAATAATACATTCAAATATAGGAATAATAGACTCCACATATATTTTGCAATGCATGCCAATATATTTGTTGTAATATATGAAATAAAGCTGCCTGGCAGCAGTGTTCAGCCATACTTCATTGTGTGCGCACGCACAAACTGATGCATCCGACCAACCCATAAACAAACTGTGCACGTGAATGTAATGCACGTGCCAGGATTCTTCTATTTGAGAATCAACACCAAGCATTCTACCACAGGCAAAATTATTTCGATTTAGCTAGCTATATAACATCATCATTTTTACTATTTTGGCACATCTGCTTTTTTTAAATGTTGGAACTAGCATCCGCGTCCTGGACCGATGGGTCAGACAAAAATTCAGTTAGCATTGTCAAAACTAAATGGATTTTAGATTTTGACCAAACCAATACCCCACCCTCGAGGAATTATCTCATTGAGTGTCGAACAACAGGAAAGAAGCCCACCACTGGATGGACGTTGAAAGTGCCAGACTACTGAAATTGTCAGATGAGTAACATAACTTTAGTCAACACTTAACTTAACGTTAGCTAGCTAGCTAGCTAGCTAGCTAACATATGCATGTGTGTTAAGCACATTGAACAGAGTGCCAAAGTGAGAGATAATTTTATTCAGCATTATGTTTCAAACTATTTTTAGACTATAGTTTGAACAACAACAAAAAATATATATACCATGAAAATATACAGTCATATTCTACATGTTCCTGTATAATGTGCAGATTTTTGGATTGGACTTGTCCACTTTCTGTTGTCATTATTCATTTGTTAGTTTTTGTTAGTTTTATACTATAGGTGATGTCCAGAGGATACACCCATCCGCCAAAACTGGGGAGATAAGAAAGGCCATTAATATGCGCATAATGTAAAATAAATAAATACATATATTTTACTAAATAATTAATATATTTAATTATTATTAAATAATATTTTACTGTTGTCGTTTGTGTTGGTAAATCAGAAACATGGGTTTTACATAAGGAAGCACCAATGGGATTTTTTCAAAGCCAATACCAAATATTTCATGAACAGTATCCGGCAAGTGTCGATACAGAGTACTTTAAATATACAGTCAAGCCGGAAAGTCTGAACACCCCTTTCACCTTCTCGACGTTTTTATTACATTACAGACATATTCTACAATAGATTGAGTTCATTTTTTGTCTCAAAATTCTACACAAAATAGCCCAAAATGACAAAGTGAAAACAGGTTTTCATGTTGAATTAGTAAGTGAAATGCATTATATGACAAAATTATTGCTTATTCTTTACGAATACATGGCAACATATTGATAGATGATAAAAAAGAGCTACACAAAATATGGGTATTTATATTTCATATTAAAAGTGAAAGTGAGAGACACATTTATGACTTAATTTCAAAATTTTTAAAAATAGTTGAATAAATATTATGAAATGTGTGAAAAGTCCAGACTGGGCATAATGGGTACCCAGTAGAATTACACACAAAAAAATATATATATATTTTCGTGTAATTAAAATCATTTATACAAGTACTATTTTCTTCATTCCCTCAGCGGTAGCAAGCTACCAGAAAAGATGAGCAAAATGTCGGCATCGGCGCATAACACTGTTTCTGGCGCAAGAACATAGTACTTACCGGATCTATGTTCCAAATAAAATACGAAAAAGCCAGGAAAGAGCCCTTTAATTTTCTCAAAAAAAATGGTAAGAAGACTGGTTATTGTTTGTATAGACAGAATCCACTTTGTTCACGTTCGTATAAGTGCTAAAAGTGTAATTTTGAGATCGTTTTAGCTATGCTATAGAAGTGAATGGAGAGCGACAATTAGGCCTACCCTATTCTGGATTATCCAGAGGGAGCACAGAACAACTAATGCACATATTTCACCACCATCTGGACTCATATCATGCCCAGGTAACTATACAACCCAAAGTTCTACCAAAGTAAAATTCTGCTTTCAGCTCTGCCCAAAGAAAATCCGCACCTGCATTGAAGCAAGACATTGGGCGCGCTAAGTAACTGAGCGACTCAGCTTCGCTCAGAGTAAAGAACGCACTTAACGGGTTCCTCAGTTTCACTCACTCTGAGCCGCTCAGAGCATTGCTGAGCACCTTTGGATGTGGATCAGAGAGGAGCAATACGGAAGTACATCGTTAGCTATGGACCCAAGTACACAGACAAGGCCATTTTTCCAAACTCAGACAGTTGTTACGTAGAGCCGAACGTTAAGTGATTAAAAAATCTGCTCAATGCTCACACTGAGTATTCTCACCGTGAGCGCTCAGTTACTTAACGCGCCCATTAATTGTTTTGTTCGCAACGCGTGCCAAATCGAAAGTCCTGTACCGAAGGAAAGTGGAAATTTTTTCCAGTCTTGACAAAATAAGCGCTGATTCTTTTCTGATTAGAAGGCCATTGCTTGTCTCTCCCCTGACTGAGCGTAAGTAGAATGGCAACAATATACGGGTGACATGGGCTACTATTTTTGTTACACAGTGGCACATGTGAGGTACTGAGGAACAGAGTGGGGTTCAATTATTTGGGGATAACCCTGCATGGAAACATAAAAATAACATAATTTGAATATATATATAACATATATTTGTCAATATATTGTTCATACTTTCTACAAAAAATGAAAAATGAAATGGCAATCTCTTGTATATTTTGCAATATATTGGTAATACATTACTGCCATATATTATAGTTTGTCATGTTTTGAAGAGAAATATGCCATTTGTTTCATATCCAATACATATCCATGTATGGGAAAATATATATTTGTTTCATAAGGGAAGAAAATTAAAGTTGCTGTAGAGGCTTCATCTAGGCCTAAAAAAAGAGATTGTTTTTGAAGTATATTCCCGTTCATGTTCTACTATTTTTAAGCACACCTGAGTCTTCAGGAACTATATGTTTCCCTGGGGTATAAATATGAGATGACACACATGCCTTAGTCATCCATCAACATGGGGAAGATCAGAGAACACACAAATAAAATTAGACAAAAGGTTGTTGAACTTCATAAATCAGGCAATGGCTATAGAAAATAGCGTCATGTCTGAAACTGCCGCTTTCCACCATTATGGCAATAATAAAGAAGTTTAAAGCAACTTGAGAGGAGTTGTTTGCCCCCACACACAGTGAGGAGGATGGTTTGAGAGGCAAAAATTTGTCCAAGGATCAAAGTTTGAGAATTCCAGAAGTGGCTGCATCCTGGGGTCACCAAGTCTCCAAAAGTGCTGAGTCTCTAAATTAGATGCCACCTCTGAGCCAATAAGCTATTTTGAAGTCTTGCCAAACTAAATTCTCTGCTGTCATCACGTAAGCACCTGGACTTTGTTAAATGTTACCGAAATTTACATTGGAACTGGGAACTATGGTCAGACAAAATTAAAATTGAGCTTTTTGCAATAAATACCAAAGGTGGGTTTGGCGTAGTAATAGGCATAGTCACACAGAAAAGATCTGTATCTCCACTGTGAAGTATGGTGGTGGATCTGTGATGTTATGGGGCTGTTTTTCCTCCAAAGGCCCTGGGAACCTTGTTAGAATACATGACATTGTTTCATCAAATATCAGGGATGTGTCCCAGTCAGAGCCCTATCTACTGTGTCCTGTGTACTGTTTGCTGCATACTGGTTAGTAGGCGACTTGCAGAATGCAAAACAAATCCATTAAAAATCCATACTATTTTTCAACCATACTGTAGAAGTGTCGTAAGACGTCCCGCCCTTGCGCAGCCATGCTCACATGTCATTGCTGTTCAAGAGAAATGTCAGCAAAGCTGCGCCTCATTTTTAAAGGGAAGCTGTGCGTCGTATTTATGGAACCAAAATGTTTGTTTGCTTCTTGAAAAGTATTCTGTCGAATATACTCAGCGAAACCCCAGAAATAAGTATATCATCTAGGGATTTTAAGTACACTACATTTAGAGAATATTTAGCCTACTTAATTTTCTCATCAAGTGTACTCAACAAGCAAACAACTTTAAACCCTCAAAATTCCAATGCAGTATTGCTAGTGTCGCCGCTTGTGCATACAAAACCTGTTTACAACCATCTTGCCACAGTCAGACAATAACATGCATAAAATGTACCGTTTCTACACACTACAAAAATGGTTGTCCCGATATGTAAGCAATAATCCATGACGAGGTGTGGATTACAGGGTTTTAAACCGCACAATGTTGAGGTAAAGAACCACCCGAAGACAGGTTGTGAAATTAACAGGCAAGGTTTATTTGTTGTGTATCATAACAATGCAGCCTATGAGTGTAAATAAAATATTTCTAAATATTCACGTGTAAGTAAGAATATCGCTAACTGTTTTTCCATGTTACCTACATTGGAGTTACTCAGTAATAACCTCTTGTTACCAAATTAGTTACATTTAAATATGTATAGGTGCAACTTAATGTAAAGCGTTACCACCTTTCCTTTAAAACATAATAATAATTGGGATATAACTCCAACACATGCTGCATCAACGCAATATGAACATGAACACGCAGCCTAGCCTATACGTTAAGACATTTTATTCCCGGTTTCCCTCGAAATGCGCACTTCTGCACAGCGCCAGTCAGAGTAACGTCTCTAGAGCAAAAGGGAGAGAAAACACGTTCCCTTCAAGTAGGCCTAAAATAGTTTGGCTAGCAACATTTCCGATTAGCGAGTCTAGAGACGGTGCTGCAAGAGTATTGCTCGTTAAATTTGTATTTGTAACTGTACTTGCTTCGATTTTTAATACATTTGCAAAAATTTCTAAAAACATCTTTTCACTTTGTCATTATGGGCTATTTTGTGTAGAATTTTGAGACAAAAAATGAACTCAATCTATTGTAGAATATGTCTGTAATGTAATAAAATGTGGAGAAGGTGAAAGGGGTGGGCAGACTTTCCAGGTTGACTGTATGTATGTATATATGTATGTATATATATATATATATATATATATAGAGAGAGAGAGAGAGAGAGAGAGAGTTACTATGCGTCTATAAGTCTACTG
This sequence comes from Ilyophis sp. 1 JC-2022, assembly GCA_022702515.1. NCBI lineage: Eukaryota > Metazoa > Chordata > Actinopteri > Anguilliformes > Synaphobranchidae > Ilyophis > Ilyophis sp. 1 JC-2022. The sequence goes on from CM040403.1 coordinate 113,601,659, forward strand.
ATGCAATGACAACGCTCTCAGTAGTCTGCAAAGCTGAAAATGGAGTTTATGCTAATAGACTGACAACCATTTACCATTGTCCAAAATGACGGATTGGTCTATTTCTACAAAGAATAAAGAAAATACATGCCCCACACCGCAAAAAGGTGAAGAGCACTTTATTCATGAGCACAGCACTTTATATGGGTATATTCATTAAATACAAACGTAGAGGTTGTATTGTACATTATGGATGAGAAGTGATTTGTTATTTATTCAATAAAACATTTTACTGCAAGCAGAGAGGAAAGACAGACAGACATACTGGCTCGGAATTCTGTTTTGACATTCTGTACTTCTGTTAATGATCTGTACTTCAGTGAAGAAAAGCTTTATTCATAACTTTTATTAGTTTTACTGAAATGGTTTTACTTGACTTGTTTCAGGTATACGCTAAAGTTAGGTCAATAAAATACAACTTTATTTATCCAATGGGACAATTATTTATCTCCTTGGGGCAGGTCAAATCTTCTTTCACATTATGTTTTACTTCATTCACACACACAAGCATGCACAAACATGCACGCACAGACACACACACACACACACAGCACACGCACACACACACACACACACACACACACGAGTATAATGAGGTGGGGGTCAGTGGAGGTGTGTTCATATGAATTGAGACCAGGCCTTCAACAATGCAATTTTATATTTAATTTGTTCCCTGCACTGGAAACAATAACATGGTGACAGCAATAAATATGTCACCTTTTATAACTCTGCTTTACATTTAAAGAGTGCTCAACAGCAAGCCTGAAATTTTACAAGTGTCTCTGCGATGGGAAAATGAAGCTCACATGAGAAGTGCAGGACCAGATGTGAGAGGAAGGGCACATTTCACCCCTGTGTGTACACAACCCTCAGGAACAGTTTATCACCACTGAAACAGGGGAACTCACTTGTGCCCGCTCGCTCTTTCAGACAGAAAACACACAAGCTCCTGAGAGTGGTCTCAGTACTCCCAGCATTTGAGACGGAACCGTTTCTGCATTAAAAACGTTCAACTTAAAAGTGATAAAAACAATTTTTTAAAAGTATTTATTATTTGTTGTCGGCACAATGTTTTTCTGAAAAGTTGTTGCTTTTTGAAAGTAGCCTAGCTGTAATAAAATAGCCATCAGATCATAATGCTGCTTTCCCAAGATGGAAATAGAGCTCGGAGTACTCAATGCGTTCCCTCATTTGTGCATAATTTATTTTGATAAGGTGTTGTTTCAACTCTTCATTTTCATAAGCAAACAGTGGTTGGGAAGTCTTAATTGTATACAGGAAGTTTGCTTTCTTACATTTTTACATCTTTTTGCAATAGCATGTTTCTAAATGAGGCCAATTAATGACAATAGTACTACCTTCAGAATTTGCCCTGGCGAGACTGTGAAACAAATGAAACAAAAATAAACAATTTTCTGTCACTCATCATCACCATATTAGTACCACAGTCCATATATAATTATGTTCTCATGACTATCTCTTGCTTTGTGAAAACAGCTCAACTTCAGCGTTGCTAACTATTTTATAAAGAAGTGACTGTAAATGCCCTGCTTATGTTAAATCAGTTATAGCTTCTATATCGTCCAACCACATCATTCTCGTACCTAGAAAAAACACAACTCCCATGTGACCATATCTGTCTAAAGATAGAAGTCAGCCTTCATGATTTCCTTGAATATTTACAAAGAGTCAAGCCACATAGAAATCAGTGCGCCATGAATGACACGACTGTCTGGTCCAAAAGACCTTCTGAATAAAAAAAAAAAACTTTAAAAAATGTGGGACTTTGATTATGGTTATCCTCCCCAATCTGTTTACTACTCTGTTAGATGTGGGGTGGTGAGGCTCTAATAACACGGTCTAATGTGCTGCTAGGCCTCTGCAGAGCACCACAGAGAGCATACGGCCATGCCACCTTCAACCCACCAGCAGCCCCTGTGATGCGTCCATTCTTTTCTTTTGCTAATGAATGAAATAAAGGAAGAAAGTTAGTGGGAGAGAAAGGGGGAGGGGGTGATGGAGAGGGAGATTCTCTTCTTCTCCCCTTGTCAGTTTCTACTTACCTGCGATCATCTAATCTGTTCAGTTTCAAATATTTTGTTAGAGCTCTTATTCGTTGTTATACATTGCTTACCATGTTTTTTGTTTGTTCCATGTATATTTAGTGCTTTATGTTTTTCATTTATTCCAGGCTAATCATCACAAAGATGAGATTTGTAATTCAATTTTGTTCTGTCTTGGCAGCTGTGTTCATTTTAAAAAGTTTAAATGGGTAGTTATGCTTGACTGTGATATCTTCATTGCCATCTATGAATGTATCAAACATTTCCAATCTGAGCATTTTATTTTAACAAAGCTCAGTTCATGTACATATTCCCTTGATTTTATTTTCTGAGCAAATGCAAACCTTTCCACCATGTATGTATGACCTTTTCAAAAACATAATTATTAATATATTTTTAGTCTTATAGTCACTATAGTTGGGAAGTGTTTTCCTAATTGACTGCTGTATACCAGTGGCCTCCTGTTTTTCCTAAATTCCTAAATTCCTAAATTCCACTATTATTGGCACCCCTGGTAAAGATGAGTAAAAAGGGTTATAAGAAATTAACCGTTTGGTGAATTAGCTTAATCTCACACTGAAAAAAAGAGAAAAATCCAACCTTTAATTGAAGTACATTTATTATGAGAAAAAAAAATCCCTCATCAAGAAATTATTATTTTTAACAAAACCATGTGTGCCACAATTATTAGCACCCCTGCATTTATATATAGAATAAAGTAATCTTTTAATTTTAAAATATTTGGTTGCATATCCTTTGCATGCCATGATGTCTGTGATCCAACAACATAAAAAAAACTCTTGATATATTATTTTCTGGTACTCTTACAAGCGATACTATAACATCTCTGCATTTGAATGAATCTCTATGAGAATTGGGGGGTGGGACTACATTTAGCTGTAAATTATGCTGGAACAGTATGGAATACATGGTTGGCTAAATGGCTCAAAGTCATCAAGGGTCTGGTGTATCAAACAAGCCTTAAACCATCACTCTGCTACCAGAAATACAGTAGATATGGATGGATAACGTGAAGGGTTTCTTCTCCTGACTTATTTTTCCTTAGAGTTCAATAGGAATATTTGTCAGGAGAAACAACCCTTAAAGTGATCCATCCATACCTACTGCATATCTGGCAGCAGAGTGATGGTTTAAGGCTCGTTTGACTTACAGCCATTTTACCGACCATGTATTCCATAATGTTCCAGCATAATTTACAGATAAATCTAGTCCCACCCCCCAATTCCCATAGAGATCCATTCAAATGCAGAGACGTTATAGTATCGCTTGTAGAGTACCAGAAAATAGGATATCAAGAGTCTTTTGATGTTGTTGGGTAACACAAAGGATATGCGACCAAATATAGAAAATTATTACTTCATTCTATATATAAATGCAGGGGTGCCAATAATTGTGGCACATGTGGTTTTGTTAAAAGTAATTATTTCTTGATGAGGGATTTTTTTTTTTTTTTTCATAATAAATTTACTTCAATTCAAGGTTGGATTTTTCTAATTTTTTCAGTGTGAGATTAAGCTAATTCACCAAATGATGATTTTTTAATAACCTTTTTACTCATCTTTACCAGGGGTGGAGGGCACTATATGTAGTTTAAACAATGTCAGATTCATAATTGTCAATAGCATGTTTCAGATCGTATTTTGGCCAAGAATGAGGGATTAAGGACAAGAGTAGGCTAACACCTTAATTCGGCTTGGCGACACCGTTTGTGAAGCATAGAAGCAAAAAAAAAGTTACTGTCTGTAAGTCATAATAACAACATTATTCCAGCATTAAACATTCTGCAGCTCCGTCCCGATGATTCTGACATCAAACTGCCGCTTTTATCATTGATCGCCATAACAACCTTCTAGCTGCTTTCAAGTCCGCTCGAGTTTTCTGCATTTTCATTATATGAGCGCTCCTGTGTATGTGTGTGGAAACACGCATGTCACTTCTGTTTAAAGTGAAGAAAAATACATGCATGGAAATAAAGGCCTTACAATGCCGTCTTACAAATACGTGACACGCTTTGTTTGTTTAATCACACGTTATAAAATAAGCCATCGTAATTATGTTGTCATTTTATGACTACGACACGCTCAAACCGTGCAGTTCAAGCAGTTTTTTGTTGTTCATGCACATTGCTTTAATTCAGGCTATAATGTGCTAAAGGAACATTTGTTCAAAACACAATATGTCAAAAAGAGTATTTCTGCATGTCTAGACTTTTCAAATAAAATTGAATTGGCAGGCATCTTAGGTCAAATTATACTGTGTCGCAGAATTGGTTAAATGATAGACTATCTTCTAGTTATTTTACAAAAACTGATGAGACAGCAAATAATATTCTGTCCCATTAAAAATCCAGAGCAGAATCACCCCCCCCCCCCCTCCCCCTTTTTCCACTCCATGCACCAGGATTGTGTGATATGGGCCCCACAATCTAGCGTGAGTGGAAATTACAGGACATCTGCAATGAAATTGGTTTTCTGTGGAAAACTGATGGATCACTTACTGCCTGTGACTGGAAGGAAAGGGGCTTGTTTATGCCTTTATATAATGAATTTTTATGAGCCACAGATTGCTGTTTATAGGAAAATACACTTTAAGCTGCTATAGATGTAATCTAGGATTCAGAATTCTGAACAATGAATTATTGGACCAAACCAATTGCGGTAGTTTCTACTGACTTGGGGGGGGGGGGGGGAATTAATAAATAAAAAAAGGCTACAGTGTTACTATGGAAATAATGAAGAAACTGAACCATTTTCTTTTTTAGCGTTAATGGATGCACCGTGTTAAATTAGCATAAAGCACAAAATTTAAAAAGATGTTTTGAAAAGATGCTTAAAAAACAGTAACGCCTAATCAAAAAACATATCATAGTTCCCCCTCAAGCATCACCAGATGAGTTTAGTTAAAATAAACACATTCTGATAATTTTGTTACTTATGAGAAGCTTGCATGTGTAGGCTACCTCGAGTGCGTGCGTGCGTGCGTGTGTGTGTCTGTATGTGAGATTATCAATAATCATGTACACCTGTTTTTTAGCCAGTTTATTTTGTCATAAACCTCTAGGAAGCTTCAAATGGCATTGGAGGGCATTCGGTCACCAAGTTGTGACCCCATAGATCACGTGTGCATGATCTCAGCCTGAGGATTATATCTGCATGGAAAAGACTGCTTTTCACATGATTCCCATTCCATTCATGCTTTGAGGATTTACTGTCCTGTTTGGTCATAAAAGTGGGAGTAGAAGCACTCTGCGTCAGATCATGCTGCTCTCCTCTCTGCTTTTATTCCTTTTGATATTCCATTCTGTGTTGTCTTACACACACAAGACCCCAGTCAGGTATGGTGGGGCCATCCCTACAGTAAATAGTGAGGCTTTTTCATTGTGATGGAATGATCTTGTGGGTTTCTGTCTGCTGTCAGATCGTTCATGCAGAGGCAAATATAGTCCTTGAGACAACACCAGGCCCAGCAGATGCCAGAAAGAAGCCCATACCGTTTCAGTACTTATTGCAGTTCCAAATCTCACCAGCCCTTGCGACAGTGTCACAGGTTCTCACCCCGCCTTTCAGTTGTCCCCAAAAACGTACCCCGAATCCCACAATCAAAGTGCCGTACTCCTTTCGACTGTGAAGAAACATCTAGCTTGATTGGTAGAGGCACTGCTCCCAGTGGTTTTGCAAAACATTTCATTTAGTATTCTTTATCATGTGTTTGATGGTTGCATAAGGAATGATGGATGTGCCTGACACAGTTACAACAAAGCATTAGGCTAATTCTACGATGCAACATGATCAGTCACAGATATGTGTGCGTACGTGCATGAGTGCGTGTCTGTGTGTGTATGTGTTTGTGTGCCTGTATGCAACATTAACAAGACAATATTACTACAGCATTGCAACCACCATGTTTATTGATATTGCATATGCATCATTCAAGTCATATCATGACTTCTTGATCCAGGCCTTTAAGTATATCTGTCAAATCAAATACTTTTTAAAGGACTGACAGGACAGCACTTGCCTCTTCCATGCATCATTTATGAGAGGATTACTGGTCATTTTCAAAAAGTTTAACATTGCTTGCTCCCGTCTTTGGAAGCATACGAACCGTGTGACGCTGTGGCTTGACCACATATTATTGATCGAATCTAACAATGAACATAAAAAGGCTTTCCAACTTTTTTGTTTACCAGATAATTAGACTGATTGAATTGAAGAAAGAAGCTCATTTAAACAGAGGCTCTTGCGAACCCTTGAAAAGAGAATGCTGCAGCTAATCACTTATGGCCTCGGAGCAGGGGCTCTACATCCATTAAAATCAGTATGCTCAAAGTAATTAATTGGGACATGACCTCAATTAGAGGGTAGATTACTACGCTTGTGTCAACTCGCTGAATGCAGGAGGATTCAATTGCAACCTGTGTGTCTGCAATGGTTACACTGCAGTCAAGAACGGAGACGGTCTCTGGGATGTACTTTCGGTGCCTAAAGCTGCCCTTAGTGTTGTCCTCAGCGGCACATAACGGGGTCCGCTCCCAAATGTGGTGGCATAATGCTCTTGGTTATCCCCTGCTTTATTGCCACCGGTGCAGCTGTCACATTCAAATATTCATCAGCGGGACTACCAGGTGCCACCAACAGGAAATCCTGTAATTGTATCACTTTGTCTTCCTCAGCCAGAGTCACCGGGAAGCAACAGTACTTTAAAGCGCACAATTACAATTGAATAGGTGAAAATAACCATTAAAATGCAAAATTACCAGATGTGTAGCGGTCCTGTGCTAAGTCTCCGTTTGATAAAGCACCAAGTTGCTGGAGCTGAAATTCACAAATGGCTCAGAGCAGGAAGATGGTTTGGAGCGCCAGGCATGGGCTGGGTGGTAGACCATAAATCACCCATGGGTAAGGGCTTTTTAATGCTGCACTCTCTGCTCACAACCTACATTTTCTGACGCTGCACAGCCACGTAAAAGATGAGATCCCCCTAGGGGAATACCAGTCTGTAACACTTCAGGTGTTGGGTTTTTTTTTCTTTATCTAATGTGTTCAGATAAATAAATAAACAAACAAATATATATATATATATATATATATATAAACACAATTTCAATCTTTCCTTTAGGTTTAATGATGTGAATATATTTATTTCTACTCAGACTATCTTTCGTTTATTTTCTCGAATATGCTGACCTCAAATTTAAATGTTGATTGTGGGAGAATATATTTATCAACAATAGGCAATGCCATGAGAATAGACCTTACAGAGCGTGTGACTAATGTACTCCTTCTGTGAAAATACATATGTATTTGTATTCTGACTTTTTCATGGTTTCTAACCTATGAAGGACCTTCCAAACATTTTCTTGAAAGTACTGTACATTCTGAAGCATTCAAATCATGCCATGATTATTGAACTATTCTCAACTGCTTTCTTAGGCTCTTGGAGGTCACAGTTCTAGCCCAGAAAAACATCATTTTTAGTTCCATTATTAGTCATGCAGTTGCAACTGGGCAACTTACAAGTTGAAAGTTATGAAAACCATCTTTTTGAATTTCAATGATTTTTATCATTGATGTCAGCACTGACAAGCCCAAGATTATGAAGGGCACTTTAACATTTGAAAGAAGTGCTAAGATTACTGCTTGACATGGTGGTTAATAGGCTCTGAGTGTCTTCACTTTCAACTATTGCTGATGGCTTTAGAGACACGGTCTGAAATAACCTTGAAAATGAGATTTCTTAGGATAACATAACAAATTTGTAGCTCAGAATATTGAGCGAGCGTACTTACAACGCATAAAAAAGACACATATGTTTAATTATTGCACTAAATGGAATGGGGTGTTGATTAAGCCAGAAATGAATAATTATGAAATGGAAATATATCTTGTCTCCTGTATTTTTATGACATGTAGTCAAACCATTTTATTCCTAAATACTTTTTATTCTTAAGTAAGAATAATAATATTTTTATAATTTTAAGATTCCCTGTTTTGTCAACAGACATGCAACATATTGGGGATGGGGCACAATACTCTTTTCATATGATGATTTTAATTTTCCATTTGTGAGTAAACTGAAGGTCATATTTAAGCTTCCTCACTCCGAGTGAAAATCTGAAGGTAAGATGTCCAAAGTTCCTTACCGGATATGAAAAATCTTGGGAATTTGCAGACATCTGACAGTGGTTAATAAGCAATATTTCTCCATTCAGACATCAACATGCAATGTCTCTGAGTGTCACCCACAGTCCATTTTCCGGAACAATCCGAGTCTACACATCAAAACTGTCATTCCTTGATTTTTTGATCCATAAAATTATAATGCATAATGAATTACTGTCATTCTAAGAATATCTACAAATACATATTTACAAAGCTCCTAACATAAAATAAATAGCATTTTTTTTTCAATTGCATATGTTTTCATATACACATTTACATATGTGCTGTATTGATAAATCAATGTTAGCTGTTCAGACCTGTATGCTCAAGCTTTGCATGTTTTGTGCAGACATTTGCAAACGGCAGATTTCCGTTGTGCAGGTTAATCTCTGCAGACCTGTTTGGTTCACTGATTTCCAAGAGGAGTTCAGACTCGGGCACCTTTGCAGTATAGTTTCCATGGTAACAGGAAAATGATTTTCTCTGCAAGCAGAAGATTCTGCTCTGAAATACACAAGGATATTGTCATTATGTTCTGTGCACATTATAGGTTAGCCAGTACCAGCTTGTTTGTTTTGAATACTAGGCATCAGTTTGCACACACATATAAACGTCATTAGTCTGGAGTCGTCCCTATTGACCAGTTACATTTCACGGATATACATAGCTGTCATTTTACTTTATGCATTTCTGCCTGTTTTACTCATTTCTGCTATTGTATTGCAATAATACAAATACAGCGGGGTTCAAAGTGGTTTCATATATAAAATGTAAAAACATAAAACAAGCTATGCAATCCTATATCAGTAAAGATTCCAGGGCAATATCATCCAGTGTTCATATGTAAGATCATGATCGTGGTGATCCCCACAAAACAAAATATTAAAAACAAATTAAATATTACTAATATTATGTAACGATTTATCAAAATAATTGCACTGACGGTAGCGAAAGGCAGACAGACAGTAATAGAAATATTCCGCACGTACAAAGTACATTCTGTCCACGGATAGGCTCGAGCGTCATAGCTGCAAGAGTTAAACAATATCCTTGTGAAATATATGCCTCATTCCTAGACATGTGCACGGTTTCAATCAAATTTGCAGAAGTTATCAAAACTTTCAAAGTACTTAGATTCGGTTTAAGCTGCAGGAAATTCATGGGGACATCTGGAAGGATGTCTGAAGATTATTTGCAATTTTGTATGTATTAGACATCAATGAGTGGAGAGCCCTGGACCTGGCTGAAACCCGCTTCACCTCAGGCTCATTACTGCGCAGACAGGACTGTAATCCCCAGTAATTCCCTGTTGTCGTTAACTGATTCACTGTACTACTCATCCCCAGGCCTAGCCAATCAGAACCCGTGGCACATGGACACGCAGGTACTGCCTTTTCCACAACAGCATGTATCCTCCCTTTACAGTTTTTACTCAGGTGCAGACACCTAAAAATGTCCACTATTCGTCTATGACTTCATAGCAGGCTTAAATTCCACAATAATTCCGATTTGCAGTCTGCCTGGGCCAACTGTGTTAAAGAGAAGCAGCTCTTCTCAGCACTTGCTTTGGATGACATGCATGCGAATCGTGAAGTTTCAACAGCATTGCCCACCATCGCATGTACCATGTTGACTAGCCTAAACGTGGACCTATTTTTGAAGTTACAAGAAGCAGTCATGGTATAAACAGAATTTTACGAATGAGGTGGAAATAACGCATGCTACATTTTCCAGAATTACTTTAAAAGCTGAAATATTTGACTGGTTGCAGACTTGCAGTCCAATTAAAAAGACAACTTAACATACAATGACGTTCTGCTGCATTGACACTTTGTAAAGATATATGTGTGCAGAATTTCCACCAATCCCCCTTGTTGCTGCTGATAGAACTCAACCTGAATGCGATCGCACAGTACTGAGAAAAGGTTTTTCTCAGCTTGGAGCCCTGGCACACTGCTAGGGGGTGCTTTCTGAGAGTAGGAGAAGCCACTTGTGGTCTATTGTCACTTGCAGGCTAAGTAAAAAGAAGAGTGCATTGGAAGTGCCAAGATGCCACTGAAACACAGGCCTGCTTAGAAGTACTGAGGTGGGCTCAGCTTTACTGACGGCTATTATAGACTGTAAAGAGTGGACAATGAGGATGAATGGTGGGTTACTGGGCCCTGGCGTATGTGCAGGGGACAGATTTGATGAATGAGGTTGCCCGTCAAGATAAGGCATAGTACACGGTCTTCCAAGGGGTCACCTGATAGCAGTCTAACCATAGCTGTAAGTTGTACATTGGGTGGCAGTTCAGGGTCGCAAGCTTCCAGCTGAAGTCCCAGGTGGGCAATGCTGTTGAAACATTTTTTTGGCCCAGTTGGCCCAGGCAGACAGCAGGGGAAGCTCTTGCGCAACAAGGAGGGGGGGGGGGGGGGAAGTCCAGCCGAATGAGACCCTTTTTCCCTGGGTGACGCTATGGCTAATCGTGCAATGTCCCATGGAAATCCGGGCCACAGTCGGCACTCGCACAGGCTCAATTTGGGTCAGCCGCTGCATCAAGAACAGGCGTAAGCTGGATGTGCCAGCAGGGAAGCCCAGCACTGTACCCTTGAGCAAAACACTTAACAAGATATGCTTCAGTAAACATAACCTCATATTTCAACATGTCAAAATATAAGTCCTGTAAGTCACCTGGGAAAAGTAATGTAAATAATCCCTTTTTACTTGAGAAACAAAGATGCATTAAAGATGGGTTTTTCATATGGATAGATTGTTAATAGTATTATTTTTTAAATTGCCATCACTGCTTTTTCAAAAAGGCTCCAAATGTATGACAAGGTACTCATTCACAGATATTACATATTTGAGTGATAACCTGAACAAATTATCTGAAGGATATTAGGCCTTTAATTGAGGCTGTAGCTGGGAATTTATCGCAAATCATTTTCAAAAAACGAAACACTATAAAGATAATTTTTTTTCCATTTCATCTTGTGTCAAAAGAATATTCAGTGCAGTGAACTAAATATGTTTGTTAATTCAGTGCAAAATAAGATAATTCACCTAGTAAGTCTATTAAAAAAAAGTGTCTAAATCTCTTATACAGGACACATTAGTATTCTTACACATTGTGAAAACCCAGAGCCAAGTTTCAATTAAGCAATGCCCACACACGTCCAATGGGTACAATAGGTAAGTGCCGGCATTACCGGGATTAAAATAGAGCTCTTCACTGCTAAAACTAATCAGAGAAATCAACGGCTGACATCAAAGGAGTCAGAATGTAGGACATAATGGGAAAGATGGCTCATCAAAGTGCGAATCTCGTTAGGATTCTCCACCATAATGCAAGTCTTTTAAGGCTGCACGAGGAAGACATGGGGCAATTTGCAAACTAAATGATCTCAGAATGGGCAGATTACACGCGGAGCCGGTGGAAATCAGCACTATAAAGAGCAGAGGTGCTGTAATTCTGGAGAAGATAAAGAATAACAAGTGAGATACCTGTTACTACCTGTAAACTGTATTACATTCAGAGGAATAGCCCACCGTCTTCATTGTGAAGGATTTGTTTTGCATTTAAGATTAAAGCAAAGGTCAGTGCTTTCGGGATTGCATAAATGGGGACACTGACATTCAGGTCATGAGCAATGTTTCTGGCAATCATGTTGTTTTGTACTGTAGCTACTTTCGATGACTATTTAAAAGAGAATACGTGTCTGTTCATGTAGAACTATAGGTTATAAACCAAACTGAGTACGTCTCTCAAACATGTTTTCATATAAAGTTAAATGCAAAAGTATTGTGACTCAATTTCTGTTGTTTTGGCTCTGTACTCAAGCACATTGGATTAGAAATAAAACCATGACCACAGGGTTAAAGTACAGACCGTCAGCTTTGATTTGAGGGAATTTACATCCACATTGTGATCCGTGTAGGCTTTACACCCATTTATACAGTCCTCCAATTTTACGGGAGCAAATTTAATTGCACAGTGTGTCTTTTTAAGCACAATGACGCTAACAAAAAGTCTAGAGCTGATTCTAGCGTGGAATTTGCATTTGGAGCATTTTGTCTATCAACATGAGGACCAAATAAGTGACCATGCCAGTAAAGCAGGCCATCCATGAGTCTGAAATAAGAATACATTGATCAGAAATACAATAAAACACCATAGCGTGTGTCAAAATCAACTGTTTGATACATTGTTAGGAAGCAAGAACGCACTAGAGAGCTCAGCAACAGCAAACAACCTGGCAGACAACAGAAGACGACCGTAGTGTATAACCGAAGTGAACCGAAATTGTAAAGAAAAAACAAACGGATCAAGAACACTCCAGGATGTAGGCATAGATGTGTCAAAGAATACCATAAAGAGAAACTACACCAGCAGAACCTCAGAGGGCTCACTGCAAGATGCAAACCACTGGTAAGCCTCAAGAACAGAATGGCCAAGTTAGAGTTTGCTAAAAAGTACTTTAAAAAACTGTTGAGTTCTGGAACAAAGTAAAAAAGTGGAATGTTCTTGACTGGCCAAGTCAATCACCCGTCCTGAGTCCAATGAAACATGAGCTTCACTCGCTAAAGACAAGACTGAAGGCAAAACACCCCAGAAACAAACAGGAACTGAATATGACTGCAGTACAGGCATCTGGTGATGTCTATGGGTCACAGACTTAAGTCATCGAATGCAAAATATTTGCAACCAAATACTAAATATGATGACTATATTTTAGATTATCGTAATTTGTCCAATCACTTTTGCTCCCCTAAAATGGGGGGGGGGATTATGTATTTTAAAAAGTGCTGCGGATCACCCAACATTGATGTAATTACCCTCAAGTTAAAGCGGACAGCCTGCACTTTAACATCATAGTCAGTGTTTTATTTTAAATCCAATGTGCTGGAGTGCAGAGACAAAAAACAGACGCCCTGTAATGCCAAATATGGAGAATCCTTCTGACGTCTCCAGGTTCGTGTAATAAACTCGTCATTTTTTATCTTTCAAATTAGTGTCACATTTCTAACAAATAATCCGCATTCAAAAAGAAAACATTTGTTTTCTAATGTGTCAACACACAGGAACGACCATAAAATCTCACCAGCAATGACTAATTTAATCTATGCATTATTTTAATCCTTTCATGGTTTTCTGAAACATGATGCACATTAAAATAACGTTCAATGGATAAATATGAAAAAAAAAAAAAAAACATCTACGGGTTTACACATATGATGCAAGGTTCATTAGTACAATGTCCATTACATAAGAGTGGATTCAAACCTTGCATAAATATGTTTGGGTTTCTCTCTGACAAAAACCATGCAAGAGTCTTGCAGTCTTGACTATTAAAACATAATTTCAGAAGTTTAAAATCTGAGATTTAAAAAAAAGATTACCAGAATACATATCAAATGTGTAATTATTCCCCAACATCATTATACATCCGTTATACATGAATTTAATAAAGCTTTCACGTGTCTTGCTCCTCTGTGGATTATTTTACTTAACCAATGACATTTCTTGCACAAACATTACATGCATTTCTGCAATAACCTTTTCAGGTAAAACCCTCGAAGACATATAGTTTCTGCTCATTAATTGACATGCTCATTACAGATGGACAGACTTACACAGCCACTCAGTAAAGTGGACGTTCTAGCAGCTCAGTCGTTTTCATCAGCCCGTTCAAAACTGCACGACATCCAACAATCAAAGAATATCGCGCCTTGAGATGAGATTGATCGCTTTCGCGATCCGTAATTAAGCGAGTGATCAAAAAAAAAAGGTGGGACTTTGTAGTAGGTCTCCGGCTACTCGGGTGCATTTCGCCTCAGGCGCAGCTCATTCGAGAAGGTTACCGCCAGAATAAATAACCATCTTCGGAGTCATTATTGGGATTAGTGCATAATTCTCCACAAAGTTGCACAGCCCTACTAGGGTTTGTTACAGTTTACGGCCGTATTAAGGAGGGCCAAGAAGATTACCGCGGGATGTCTGTCAATCGAAGGGCCCCACCCCTGCTGCCACAGGTTCCCCTTGATCTTTTCTAAATTACCAGGGAGCATGAATGATGGAAATCAGAATGTGGCAGCATCTGAGCAGTGTGCTGTATTTAAATTTTAGTCCATTTTTATATTCGTAACTACAATGATTTCCAGCTTTCAATGTTAGATATTGAAATTATTTTATTTATTTATTTATTTTTAATGTAAATTTATTGTATCTTCATACATTTTTGGCATTCATTTTCCACTGGAAAAAAAATTTATTCATATTTATATGAATCAAATGTGTAATAAATACCAGCGCATGTCTTTATTTGACCCGTTCATTTTTATTTCTTTCACGTGATAGGCTGGAGAATATTAATATAAGCCTACTATTGCCGCTTTTGAAGAAAGCAGAACATCACGTTGGTGAAAGTCCAAATCAAGAAGCAGCGTCAAACACGACGAGTCTCCAGTTTCACAGGTTCCAGACTCTTGACCTCTGTTCCGCATTTTGGACACGAGAGGTACATATCAGCTATGGAGTGGCTCTTCACACAGTAGTAGCAGAAGACGTGACTGCAGCCGATGGTGTGCGGCATGGTCGGCCACTCGCCACAGAGGGCACATTCGGTGCAATGGGCAGCTTCTGTGGAGTCGCCGCCCTTCCCCTCTCGGGGTGAGAACAGAGAGCACACGCTCGCTTTCAGTTTGCGCGTGTTAACGAGGGGGAAGAGGAAGATGAGGAACTCCGCGAAGCCGTGCCAGAGCAGCTCGCGGTTCATGTACTGAAACCCGATGTCGCGGGCGCCTTGGGGCCGGCTGAAAACCGCCCTCACCCCCAGGAACCGTTCGCTCAAGGTGGGGAACCGTCCCTTTTGAAGGAAAATCAAGAAATTCAGGAGGCTGGCCACTTTGGCGAAGCCGTTGATGAAGGCAAACGCGTGCCGGGCCTTGTGAACGCGAGACTCGGCGGGACGGTTGAGGAACAGGCTGTGAGACCTTTCTTTAAGCCACTTCTCACCGATGGTGCACAGGGCAAACCACAGCTTCTGCCGCCGGCTCATCGGCCGGTACCTCTGGGCCTGAGAGAGATCATTTTTGTATCTGATGTTGAGCAGGGACTGCCCAACCGTGGCGCTCCGGGAATAGATGGTGAACCTCCACAGAAGGAGCTGTAGGAGTGCTTTCAGCTCCGGTTCAAAGGGGGTTAAATGTCCAGGTTTGAAATGCTGGAAACACTGGGTGAACTGTGACCAAACAAGCTGTTCCAAAGCGCTATCCAGTTCAAAAGCGTCCAGCTGACTTATTCTCAAAACCGGAGTTAAAGTGCTTGAACTGTCCTCCGTGGAAGGGTCTCCTCTGGTTTCATCTACGAGCAGAAGAAGAAAACGCATTATGCATTTTTGCATTTCAGCCGAAATCACTTTTCACATGTAAAGCCCGTAGTAAAAGCCTTTTTAGCTCTGCCGTGCACTGGCACAGGAGGTCCAATACCGGTCCCTCTGGAGATTTATAGTGTGGACAAATCACATCATAGAAGATTATCCAAACAGCACAGGCTTGGCAACGTGGTAAACATCCGCCATGTGGAACTACTTTACTTTGGATCTCTGTGCTGTGACGTCCCACAATTCCTCATCGCTTACGCTTCTGTCACTTATTTATTTTATTAAAACAGAGATACCAACCTCAGTTCAGTTGTTCCAACCATAATTACAATTCCTGTAGAACAAGCTGCCAATTCTTTATTTATTTAGTTTTATTACAAAGAAACAGGTATTCATCTCACACAGAATGAGTATTCCACATTAATTTACATACTTAATGGATCAGGCGGCTAAAGCTTTAATGTGCTGTAACGTGCTCGGTTTGAAAGGGTAGACTGGTAGACCCACAGCTGAAAGTGTTAACACCTGTTCGTTGAATGTAATCCACTTGTGAAAAACGATGAGTTCAAAAACAAATCAAAAAGGTAATGGGCCAAATGGACCCGAATTGTGTTAAAATCCGTTCAACCACAAAATTATGGAAGAACTTATAAAACGTGCTTTCAGTGACCTCAATTGATCAACAGATTAGCTGGAACAAAAACCGGCATACACAACAGGAGCCCCAGAATCAAGGCTGGTTAAGTCCTGGTTTAAAATAAATAAATAAAAACCACACATGGTCAACATCAGTAGTGTTATTCTTATAGTTACAAAAATAAATAAAAAGAAAAATAGTAAATAAAATGTAATTCTATCAATTGCTCAGATTCAACATGTTCAAAAAAAACCCACAGTATAACATAACGCAAAGAACAAAAAACAAAATGAAAAGCAATCCAACATTTGTACCAAAATTGTTTGTTTGCTCATGTATACAGAAGGAGCAAAACGCCAGTAAAAAATTAAAATGCAGAAAAATAAATCTACAAAAAAACAAAGGCCAATTCATAATCTTTCCTTAACATTTAAAAAAATCCCATCATAGTGCCACATAGGGTCCTGTGACACTGCATTTCCCAGTCATTATTACTCAGACAACACTGATACTGCCGTTCAGGAAAATCCTTCAATGCAGAGAGGCGCTGGACTAGGTGAGACAAATTATAGCTCCAATCCACTCTAGGGATACAAAGTCTTGATATTCTTTTCAAAGCTTTTATTGAGCAGTTTACAAGTTATGAATGAATATGTTTTATTTGGGAACATATTATTGACAGCAACCTATCAATAGTAATGTGACTATTGTCGAGGGCCTGTCAATATTAATGTAATTATGATTTAGAGCATCACATGGATGTTAGCTGGGGCAAGTAACATCTCCTACAGGGCTGCTATCAATACCAGGATTACTATTGACAGGTTCTTTCAGACTCATGGTACTTGCCAGATATATTACAACTAGACACTTCTGTCAATGTGTGCTGCCTATAAAAATTAAGCATTTAAATTTACAAGGCTTTAACTACAGAACTGGAAATCTATGGTTCTTAAGTAATCATCAAAACTTGCAATCGATGCCTGTGTTTACTGAAATTGTAAACAAGAGCCATGCCCTGCACACAGAGTTCATGCGATTCACGTACAACCATTGCCCATGAGACAATGTCTTTATAATTCTCACATCTATCAGTACTGGGAAAAGCCTTTTTGGCAGGTTGTGCTCGTCCGCTTGAGTGGAGCTTGAAAATACGAACAGATACAGCCTTGCAATCAAAATCGCCTTTCACCTCGGATTGCGGTTATAGGGAAGTTCTTTCTACAATAAAACAAGAACAATTAAGCAATCAGCCATATTGATTTGATCATTCAAATAAAGACAAATGCCTTTCAATATTAGAGATTACATTTGAACAAAATCCTGCGCAGGTACCGCCAATGATTGCCATGGAGCACTGAAACAGAGAAGAGATGCGGTCCTGAATATCTCCAAATACAGGGGGATTAATACCACGTGTGTCCTGTCAAAATGGACGGGCAGTACACTACCGACGCTGAACACGTGAGCGAGAGGGGCTTTGATAACCTGCGGTGTGTGACACATGACTGACAACGGCACAACAAATCAGCCATCATCCCCTCGAAAAAAAAGAGCTTCCTCTAGGGTAAGGCCTGCAATGGCGGAAAAGATAAGCAGAGAGTCAGCTCGACCTTGGGCGTCGCACCACAGGGGAGACGGGACAGGGACGTCCTGCAGCAACTGGAAGATTGGGAATCCTGGGAATTCAAGGAGGCCGGGCTCTCTTGACCTTGGGTTTAGTCATAATAACGCCAGTGATCATAATACACAGAGGCCCTCTAGAGGGTCCTCAGTGTCCATAAGACTTTGGCTAAAATGCTGGTTTTGTCGGTGTCACCGACGCGCACAGACACGTTTACTTTCACAGGCCACACATTCACTCCCGAACGCTTTGAGTACAGATGAGCTGACATCCTATGTAAATCCAAATGACAGGACTAAATACATTTATGGTAAGCAAGCCATGAAGGCCTATAGTCTGACTACGAAGCGAATTAAATGTACCCGAGAATGAACATTTTCAGGATGGCATCTTGAAGCTACGGTCATTTCCTCATAAAGGGCACAGCAGTCTGCTAAAGCAATAATGTAACTAATAAAATGACTGAGAATGAAAAGAAAGATTTTCCAAAGCTGAAATGTTAGGGAAGAAACCCTGTTTTATTGGAGTGAATTTTGAAAGTGATCACCGATACAGCTGCTGCTGCTAGAGACTAATGTATTAAATATAGGCCCATAGACTACACTTGTGAGGTACGGTTCTAAAGTATTCTACTGTATCACTTAAACACTCTGCAATCAAGTGCCATTTCAAAGATATCGCATGTAAATCATTGTCTATGAAGACCCATTAATTGAACTAAACAATGTTGTTTTTTTTATTTTTTATTAAAGTAGCAGCAAAATGGATTTATGCAAGAGGTCAAACCTTAAGCTATATTGAGTAACTGGATCGTCGCCCTTCTTTCTCACCACAGTCTCGGTAACGTTCATCAGATCAAATCTGATGAGAATTCCCATTTTTGAACTTTGAAAGTGATGTCATTCTGAAAACAGCTTACAGGGATACTAAAATTATCCACTCAGTGACCAGACTAATTGTTATGGGTCTGTATCATAAAAAATGGATGTGTGCAAATGCATTGGGGTCCACGGCCCTTGCTGTCGCACGCTAATGCTTTATCAAGGCAGCCCTATTTCCCTAATCACCAAAGAATTCTGAAAGCTGGAGGGTCAGGGGTAAGTTAATGTCTGAAAAACATCCTTTAAAGCATGGCTGACACAAAGATATGTGCTTTGCTTAATCTAGTTTGCCGAGAACGTAAATAATTTAAAAGAATTAATTGATTCTGTGAGTATGAAGGTGGAAGATGCAAAGCCTGTATAAGTAATAAGTACAGGGGTTCTCAGGAAAACAACTTAAAAACTCATAAAACATTTAGTGGCTGAAGGAGCACACTAAGACAAGAACAGTTAATAAACGAGAAAACTGCAAAGTTGTACCTAATAGGCTAAATTGAGCATTGAACCTCTACATCATGTAAATAGAAATGCCTCCGCATATTTAATACTTTCAAACACACTCCCATTATAGACATTAATACTTTCAAACACACTCCCATTATAGACATCAAGGCACACACACACAAAATGTGGTAAAACAAAATGACGACATCAGAAAATATGATCTGCCGAGTACATCTCCATGAACAAAAATACACGTTTTAGTACATACAAGTCATTTTCTGTGCATTGTTAAACAATGGCGCTATGATTAAAACGACAGCGCAAATGAAGTACTGAGTGGGGTTATAAGAAGCCTGTGTTTGCCAAACACCTTGTGGTCCCCTGGGAAACTAGGTCTATAATCACTATGCAGAACACTGATCCTACGCAAAGATGGCAAATGTTAAGTCTGACGTGCTGCATAATAATCCAACATGAAAACGGCTAAATGTTCCATTTGCCAACCTTGGCTTCTTCGGTGAGTTACTCAATTCATCTTGTTCGGCTTAATGAAATTAAACTTTGTGGTTAATTGATATCCACACTGAATGACATCATTATTCAGTGGGATCGCTTCCATTCAAATAATGCTCTTCACCTTTGCATGCTGAAATATACCTACTTGGGATACAAGAGAGGCATAACTCATTTCACATGTAACCAAGTTGCCTTATGTTACAAGGAGATGAATTACCTTCAAAGCCCCCCTGCTCCCATCAACTCCAAACTAATATAGGCTTTCCTTTCACATACAAGACCTAACCAGATCTTACCAGCTGAACTGGTACAAATGTTAACATTTATAGCAGTCTAACTCATTAACTTTAGTGGAGCTGCATCATTCCTGGTGGAGTTTTCTTTGGGAGATATGTAATATATGCGTTGTCTGAATTTAAGATGCATATGCAACACATGACATAACAAAGGTCATAGGCGTAACACTGGGGAAGCATCACATTAGCCAAACCTAGGCTATATGTTGAAAAATAACTTTACTCAGAAAAATAACGGGAATCCTTGCAGATTTGGCTGCCAAATAAACACGAAGTTCAATTCAATCCTTTCCAATTCTTCTTTTGGAGAAATCTATATACAACCCTTTGACCCCAGCTGAGATCATACAAGTCTAACTCCATTTCACTGATTCTTTCTAAATCCACTCATTATGTTAAGTGTGTACTCTACAATTTGAGCTCAATAATCCTGAGTTATCAACTCCATGAAATTGCACTCAATAATAACAATACCAATTCTTGAACCTTGAGTTTCTTATACATTTTGTACTTTGCTTTAAACACGTACTTCTGCTTTACAAGTCAAGAGCAGGCAGACCATGATAATTACAGTGAGAATTAGGCTTGAATGAAGTAAGTTGTAAGCGGACTGAAAAAGGGAGATAAAAGACAATGATTAAGTAGGGTGAGTTGAAGTAAGTGGAGCAAAGAAAATCAATAACGTCAACTTTGGTATAATGCTTTGCCCACACAGACTAGGGTGTTTAGATGAACTTTGATCTCTACATTTTGAGACCGTTTCTATTCATTAGTCACTTGCAGTGAATGGAGTACTGCCAGTAATTTGAGCATAATATGTGTGCGTGTGGATGTTTGTGAGAACGGGCCTGTGTGTGTGTGTGTGTGTGTGCAATATATTGTGTGTATGAGGCAATGTTCACAAAAACAGTTCCAACCGGTGGAAATTAAACTGGTACTTATGGTATAGCCTAATTTTCAACAATAATTAGCAATATAAATACACACATTCATTCGGTTTAGATTGCTCAATTGCCAAGGCTTGCAATACGATTACTGCAACTGCAACGATTGCAAGGCAGTTTTTATATTTTAGGCATCCATCGTAAACTTGAGGAAAATAAGTAAACACCGACTTCTACATTGATGTCTAGAACACAGTTAATTCCCAAGAATATACCTTTCCATTTTTGCGTAATGTTGCTCATTAAAGGGTTTGTGGTTGTTATTAATTTAGCAAACTATGACAGGGGTGCTAATGTGCAGAAAGTAGCAGGTAAATGTTGCATCTTGCAACGAATTATAATGCGCAAGCTCATTGTAATGGTTTTGCTTGGTCGCGCAGAGTTAGCTTGTTAGCTAAACGATCTAACTACATATTGTGCGTTTGCTAACGTTGACCAAATTGCTAAAGTGAA
This sequence comes from Ilyophis sp. 1 JC-2022, assembly GCA_022702515.1. Lineage (NCBI taxonomy): Eukaryota > Metazoa > Chordata > Actinopteri > Anguilliformes > Synaphobranchidae > Ilyophis > Ilyophis sp. 1 JC-2022. The sequence continues at coordinate 113,623,102 of CM040403.1, forward strand.
TCGCGTTATGTTCAATTCTTTAGCTTGTACGTATTCCGACATTATTATTAGTAGTCTAATATGAAATATGTGCGTCGATGTTTCCCTGCAACTACTGCTTTAGATAAGCATAGCAAGCCGCATACTTCGAAAATTCCATAGAGCAACACCAAATCTGCACAAATAAATAAATAATGATAATGACAAATAATTATTTACCCATGTTCAAGCTCGTACACGAATGTGTTCAGATCCTCTTGCTCGGAAAGCATACATTTCCGGGATCTCGCATGCTAGACACGCCTCTAAAATATGCAGACCAATCACATGTTTCATTGGCATTGGGGCCTATGACAAACATGAAACCAATCACCTGATTCAGCGAGGCAAACACAAAAATCAAAGCGACGACCAGCAATGGGAGGGCCCTTCAGATTGTTTACTAAATCTCAACCTAACCCCTGACTGCATTTTGCTTGTAATTTCAGCCTATAACGGCATTGATATGGAAATATAACCAATCGTATTCCGCTTGTAGGCGGGTATTATAGAGGTAGCAGGTTAGGCATAGCCATGCGTTTACAGTTGCTGTCCGTTTAACGAAAACGGGTCTTACCACTGAATACAAATGAATGGCAAGTTAAAATCGAATAGAATCACAATATGTTTTTCGCGAATAATTACAATGTATCTCCCAATGTGATATAGTGAGCTACCATTGTTGTTTATAAAAATATATATAATTATTTTCGACAGATTCGGTCTTACTCGCTAGTCAGTAAAACTTTGTGGCCATGATAATGCTAGGTAACATTAGCTTGTTAGACGGAACGATAAAGGAAGCTACAGTGGTTAGCATTACCAGCGAGCTAACGTTAGTTACATTAAACTAACTTACGTTAACGTCACTACCAATACAAAGTGTGTTATGCAACCCTTAGGTTTTCGCTGGCTTTAAAAGTTGACTAGCTAACGTTATCTCAACTGTAAATTGACGTTAATTTAAAACTGTTTGGAACATGGAGAAACGATGCAAGAATATCACTGAATCCCAAGAAAACATGAAGCGGTCAGTAACGTTATGTGACAGTGATGATTTGAAGCACAGCATCTATAAAGTGCCTCCCTCAGAAGTGGGCGAGGGGAGATCTCCCTGCCCTGTAACCAGGAACATGAGACACCTCCTGGACGAATTCAAGGGCTTGTACGAGGAGAGGCTGAGGCGCCTGGAATTCCAAACGGGAGGCGGGAGCCATGAAGAGATTTTACGGGTAAGGCATCATTGCGAGTGGATTCACGTTAATGGTGCCTTTCATAAAATCACCATAAACTATCTTGCAGTATGGCTCATGCATTGACCTAACATAAACTGTTACTGTTAGTGTGCCTTTCAGTAAAAAACACTCCGTTAGTCCCTGCACTTTCGATACTAACTAGATGCTAGTCAACTGAACGCTTGTTTCGATTATTGCTGCGCCTCACAACCGTCAGGTCGTTGGCCAGCAGTTAAACCGCAAGCTGTTGTAGCTCAGGGCGCAGTAGTGCAAACATTGTAGCCTACTATTTAATGCAACTAGAAAGGCGCATCTTTGATAGAAGCAATCTGGTAGGCCTATTATAAAGCAAATACACAGATCCCAGTCATATACTTATTCGAAATATGAAGTGTTGAATGGTGCCTGCATAAATACGAACATTATTAGCTTGTTGCTAGGAGCAATGTTTGCACATTAATTGCGTCAGCGCAAAATTACTTCGCTATAGAAATGCGCTATTCATAGTCAATTTGCGCTTATCAGTTGGTAATTCTATTACTCTTACATCTTCTAACATACATCAAAATACAGGCCTTACAGATACACATGTAACATGCTTCTAATAATTTAAATTGTCATGTGAAATCATTTAGTTACAAACTAGAATGTATAGCTGTACACCAAAACAATTATAACAAGGTTTAAGAAATAAGGCTTGGAACTTAATGTTGTTTTGCCTTTGGGGTCTAGATTGAACCTTTAGGCAAAGCTTTCAGGCAAAGCCACCCAGTCTTACAGTATTACAACCAAACGATCTTAGGAAGCCTACTGCACTCCGTAAAACTAAGAAATACATTGTACTATACCATATTAGTAAGCACGCTCATAAAGTTTCTCTGCTGTTTTCCTCTGAACATTTCAGCTGAATAAAATATCGTCGTTACCTTTAAGGGGCCTATATGAACAATGAACAAAATCTGTTGTAAGCAACCTTCTTACTAGCAAATGCAGGTCCAACACATTCCCCATATAGGCCTTGTGGTTCGGCCTAATTATCAACATATTGCAAATTAATGTAAGCATAATGCTTACATCATAATCAAGCCAAATAAATTGAATACAGTTGAAAGGAAACATGAAGGTATTGAACACGTTTTGAACTACAGCTTAATTGTGTGATGCTTGATATTTAGCTTACTTTACAAATAATATATTAGAGTCATTATTAAATTTCAGCACAGATGAAGATATGATTATCCTATCCCTCACTTTCTTATTGTGTTGTTGGTAAAAAAATGTTTTTATCAGTTTCTAGACATAGTTTAAATGATTATATGAAAATATTACATTTGAGTCAGGCAAATGTACCAATAAAATAAAAAAAATAAAAAGAAACAACCAGGCAAAGATAAATTTGAGGTGGCCTGCACATTAATTGAGTTGTGTACAGAGAGTTGGTCTAAGCAGCTGGGAGATGGGCAGCCGGGAGTTTAGTGATAATGGTTTTGGATTTTGTGAATTACGGGATCAAATAGTCCGGGTGCGAGATGATTTTTCTCAGACGAACGCACCGTACGGAGAGGAGGGTGTATCAAGGACCAGGAGCAGAGAGAATACCGCACAAGCACTGTATGATGGTTCCATGCAGGTCGTCTCTTTACACAGGAGACTGATAGCATATACCCAGACCAATACAACGTCTCAGTAAAGCAAACAAATTACTTCTAGAAATTACTGCAACGTAATTGCTTGGGTGTTGTCCTCCAAGCCAAACATCATTTTATTTGAAATGCTATTCATGGAAATGTTTCTTTTTCAGATGGTAAACCATCCAGTCTGACCTTAGGTAAAAAAAGTTGTTATAAAGTGCATACCTTTTTTTTATTTTAGATGAAAGTACGCATTCTGAATTCCTATGTGAATGACCTGAGTGACCAAAACCAAGTTTTGATCCAAACGGTGGAAGATCTTGAGAAAGAAGCCAATGGAAAGGTTGCCTTTTTGGAGGCGAAGATCCACAGTTCTGACCAGATAATTGATGTAAGTTAATGTTCACAAATATTTCATTAGAAAATAGTCTGCTGCATTATTACTTTCCATTCATGTATAGTATCCATTGTTCATCCAGTATTATTATGGTAGAATTATCAGATTAATTAAAAATGTTCTAGTTGTCCATTAATGTTTTTTTTTTAATCCATTTCAATGTTATTTTGAAAATTAATGATTGGGTGCAGAATGTGTGCAATTAGAACCAATGGGTTAAGCAGCCTGTACCTTTTTGGGTTGTTTGTTTAAAACACTCTTAGCTGACCCCAAAGGCAACTGTGACAATCAACTTGTAAAGTTTCACGAACACGCCCCTGCAGATGATGAATAATGATGATGATTTCCAACGATTTATTTAGGGAAATGTGCTTCAGATGTTTTTTTATTTAAAGACGTGTCTTTCAGCACCAGCTTGCAGTGACATTTCTCTACCGTTCATGAATAAATGTAGGAGGATGGTAAAGGCACAATGATCGTTTGCTAGTTTCAAAACAGAAAAGCCAACAAATTGGGGACATTTCTTTCTGTATGGTATTAAAGGATACTCTGTGGCCTTTGTGCTTCTCTGCACTAAAGAACATGGAGGGGATAAAGGAATAAAAGGAGTATGTATGTATGGCCTTCACATAAAGGCTTAGCATTTAAACATCTGTAACTGTCTGCTTATGATTCTCACACTCGGTTGATCATTTGTATAGGTGCTCTGTTTACCAATTCTCATTGTATTCCTGCTTTATTTGTGTCTGTGAGCTTTGTGTTTTTTGCTGATATGAAAAGCTGAATGCATTTCTTTTTTTCACGGTTATAATTTTTTTTTCATGAAGTCCATCTTATAGACTGACTCATCTTAAGAAATGGAAAAAATGTGGCTTTACTGTTTAACAAAATTACGCCATTTTTTGTATATGGAATGTTGTAATTATTCACAATTTATCTACATTGAATTTTTAGAGTAGTTTAGATTTTTCTTCTTTGAATTGTGGTAAGTAAGGTGGCTTTTTTGGTGAACGCATTTTATGGGTTCATTTACCACATACATTAAGACAAATAGGCATTATCGGGAGGGTGGAAATGGTAAATAAACAGAGATATAAGACTTTCAAAATCAAGACAGCTAAAAATGATGAAGGACGATAACCCACAAATACCCCAGAACCTGACCAATAACCTAATCCTATCATCCTCTACCAACTAAAATATGAAAATTTGAAAAAAATTATTGTGGGCTCTCCAACATTTCAGGTTTGCTTTCTTACAAGACATCATGCCTACCAATAAGAAAACAATTGTGTCACAGGTAATGTGGGAAGACAACCGTTATCACTCAGGGTACCAAAAGATATGGACTCTAATAAGAGAAACACAAGCAACTTTAGTATTCCATGTCTAAAATGTCGTGTGCAAATATATGGAAACATGTATCCATATTAATTTTCTCATCATGTAGTAACTGCTATTTAGGGAATTTTACATTGATAGATATTTTAAATAATTGATTAATCTCCATGTTAAATTATTCAGGCCTATACAGTATTTGGTTATTGATGTAGAAAGATTGTAAGGCTTTGCCTTTGTTTTGGAATAAGTAAAGGGTCCAAATGGTACACTTCACATTGATAAGTGTTTTTTATTATTCAGCCACAGAAAGCTAAGGTTCCTAGCTTGTCTTTTTTTTTATTTTGCATCAGAGAAATGAATGAGGGAGTAGTGAGGGTTCAAAGGAAACCAAATAAGGTTTATAGCACAATATTAATGAGTACATTATTGCATTTACCTCCCAGTTTATTGGTTGGTGTGCTATATTTCAATTAATCTGTCATGGATGCAGCCTGTTTATGTCTCTCTTTGGAATCTGGAATAGCAGGAATTTGATTTGAGTCAGGAATGGTATTCGCCTGCTTCAGAGGCATATTACACATTTTTGTCCCAAGACTGTACTGAACATTATGATAATGACTATAATTAGAAATGAAATTGATTCAGAGAATTTAAAGCTACCTCTAGCTTGTAAAATGATAAAAGATGCAATGGAGTTGATTATATGGAAGTCGAAATGCCGTAATAGACTGGATCTCTTTTATTTTCAAATGCAGAGCATCAATATAAACCGTTTGTGTGCAACACAGTGTTGATACAGTGAGCGTTCTGATACTAGTATGGGACGTTAAGGGTTAAGTGAAGGGCATAAACTCAATATTATTTTTGGGGCCTATTTAGGTGTCGAACAAGAGCTCTTACATGATGGCACTTACATGAACAGCGAGTTATCTTTTAACGTAGTCGCTGGAATACAGTAAGAGGGAATCGGGATGGGGACACAGATTAAAATGTTCTAAACAGACAGATGTCAGTACTTTTGAAGTACAGAGAAAGTATAAAGTTTGCTGTGTGGTTTTCACAGGATTTGGGCTATCAGAACAGGTGCCTGGAAGGGAACACGGAGAGCCTCCACAGTGAGATCATGGATATGAAGCTAGACATCGGCACCCTCTCCAGACTGGCCCAACAGGCTCAGCACACGCACAAGCTGGATGTGAGTCACGTGCCGCCATTTTGTTTTAACCCGCAACCCTCCTCCTCTAGCATAGAATTTAGTTTTCTGACTGCGGCTTTCCTGGGTCAAGCCGTCCTCAGCAGTCCGCCTTTGATCCAGTCATCTCCCGTTCCTCTCATTTCCAATCGTTGCAGTGGTCCCGGTCAGCGGGTTCCACTTGACCTCTTTGGTCAGGAGGGGCCCTCCAGACCGGTCCCAGAGGTCTCCCTCCAATCAGAGCCTCTGGAGCCCTCATCCGTCTCTTTGATCCGCGCGGCGCTCCGCTCGCGGGACCGTGCGTGGCCTGTTACGCGCGGCAGGCTGAGCCCGCGGAGCGAGGGGCGAAGGCGTTGAACTCACGCCAAATCATATCCTTGCCCACAAGTGAATGCGAATTAGCCTGAGTGATTACTGCTATGGGACGGCCCTGCTGCCGCGTGCCTCACAGGGCGCTGGTCAGCACCATGCTGGCTCAGCCTCAGCTATGACAGGCTGCCAGCAGGGCAGCGTGCCGCTGGCTTACCGGGGCACAGTGTGGTATTAACAGTCACCGGGAGGCCGTAGACGGAAAACAATGTCAGCGCTGCGCCACCGTCTTTCAGGAAAGCAGGCCACTGAGCCCGAACACAAACACTGAAAATTGACTAGAAGGCACAGTTTAAGCTGAATGGAAATGCATGAAGTCACAAGTAAGCAAAATTGTATGCTTAGTGATTTCTAAATGAGCCCCTCCACAGTGCACACACAGAGGGATCAGCGAGCACTAAGAGCAGTGGGAAGCGCTTGGATAAGATGTGTGTGTTTGTGCGTGTCTGCTTGTCCATGCGTGTGTGCGTGCGTGCGTGCACGTGTGTGTCCACGAATGAGTGTGTAGTGTGTAGTGTGTTTATGGTTGAGGACTGATGAGGGGTCATGATTGCAGACTATGCTAATACTGTTGTTAATGACTTCCTTTTGAGTGATAATTGATCAGCTTCATTACCATATTAAGTCCCTAATCATATGTCACTGGAGTAGAGCCCTGTAATAAATGCTCTGTTTGATTTTTGAAATAATGAACTAATTAGACTAATTAAAATCAATATAGGTGCCAATACAAGGTTAGCATTCGGAGTGTGGTCTCTATCTGCGTTTCGTAAAAGTCACCAGCTCAGTGAAAAAGGAGTCTAATGCTGATTTATGAGTACTTGACGGTCGTTAGTTAGGATAAATTGCTTGTAGTAGCAGAGACAGCATTATTCAAGTACAAGATACTAAGTGCATTGTAAGGTCAGCAATAAGGGCAAACTTACATATGTAGTTGTATGGCCTTGTAAACCCACGTTAATATATCAGTTGGATGGCATACCGTACCTCTGAATACAGATCCTAGGATTACCGCAGGCAACTTCTCCCGTTTCACTTACAGAAAGTGATGAGTGCAATGTTTGAAGAGATCACAGCTACTGTACAGATTCTTTGATAGGACCAACTATGTTAGACTATATTGTTAATTTTATATCATAAATATAATCTATTGGTTTGAGTAAAAATAATAGACCTAGCAATGTGTTAAGGGCCTATTTATATACAGTTTAAATGCATTTAAATGTATAGTTTGATCCTATCGCAATTAAAAGCTATTTAGTTCAAAAGTTTCTGCCTGTATTGAATATGAAAGATTCTGAACCTTATGAAAGCTTAATTAATATTGTACTTAAGGATTATAAGTACAATAAAACATATAAAATAAGTCCTGATATTTGAAAGTACTGTGTACTGGTCAGTTTTTATACCAGATATATTATATTGCGTTAATATTTGCATGCCATGCATTGAAACGTGTTCATTGGTTGGGTTAGTATCAGTATATGAACCAGCTGCAGAGCATATCTGCGCTTGTGGATGAAGTGCAGTTTGCTAGTGTACCTGAGCAGGGATTTGTCTCAGGGTAAAACGCACATCTACAGGAGCCAAAGGTCAGCGGAGGGGTGGACCCTCTAATGTGGTGGCGAAGCAACGAAACCTCACTTCCCTTAGCATAAGGTACCTGCATATCTGTATCGCAAATATATCATCAGAAAAGGGCTTTTAGCACAGCAGGGGCCTCGGTGACTCCTCTGCCAGGACTCACGCTTCTTCTCTGCTGGAAACGCGTAGCAGGCTAAACCCAAGGAAACGGCAGGGTGACACACTGTCGTGGGTGTTCATTTATCTTACATTAATGGTTTATTTTTTCTGTATTTCTGTATTTATCTATACCCTTTGTGTAAAGCGATATGTGCATAAAAATAGAGATTGAAATCATATTTTGTTGTTGAATAGGTAGGCCTATACAGTTCAGAAGTAGACCTTGCATTTGGGAATGCGTTTGTTATTGTACACAACCTGCACACAATTAAGGGAGAAAGTAGAAATTAAGCACAAGGTTGCCAAACTCATTGTTTGCTGTTCTGTTTTGCCAGCTGCAATTGCCAGAGGGTTCTGTCAACTTTTGCATCAGTTCAATGCAAGTAATAGGCCTATAACTTTATTACAAGTCTTCAAGAGTACACTGTACAATATAGTTAGCACTTAAAGGGAAAACGGCATGGTTGCTATATAAGCAGCAGTGCCAGGACATGAGCGTGAAATGCCCTCAATTCTGATAACCACACTGACCGTTTTCCTACCTCTAATCCTATGGCAATATGCAAATATGGTTGTTCTCCCAACCCTATGTTTTTATTGGTACAATACTATTTGTACAATACTACATCTCGTCTGCGCTAATGCACAGCAGACTACTATTTTTGAGCCAGGAAATGGCAAAAATGTGCGTGCATTATTTGAAGGCACACTGGTGACCCACATTTGTGTGTTATTGTGAAACGTCAGTGTTGATAATAGCAGCACAACAGTCCATTTTGTGGCTGCTTCATCACGTTCTGTTGAGAGAGGTTAAGCTGCCATGCCTCTTAAGGTATTTTCTCATATTTTAGTTATATTAATGCATCCAATTACCACAAGAAGTAATTTGTTTGATGCAGCATCCATGTTTCTAAACAGTTATATATCAGTACCGCCTTAGTGTGCATGTTGATTTTATTTTGTAGGGCAGTTGACCATTACTTTAATAGTATATTTTTCACAAGCTTTAATGATTGAGTTGTATTTGTGCCAGCTTTAGCCATTCCTCTAACAAATTAGCTCACCGTGGTCATAATCTTCAAAAAGCTTATTACCATAAATTGCAAGCATTTTCATAAACCCTGAAAGTAACGTTGACTGATCGCAAATGGGACCTTATTCTGGACACTCAGAGACCTGCTAGTAAATTATAACCTCTGTTTCATATACGTTGTTAATCAGCTAATGTTTTTTATTTCTATTATTCATTTTGCTTATCATATTTATTTAAATGATACAGTTCGTGGACACATTAGTATTTGGTCCACTAGTGCTTTTCTGTCACGGAGAGGGAAAAGGCTGACCCTCTCTACTTAAGGAATTGCATTTGTAATAAATTGACTCACACATTTTTCATTTTCTTGTGTACTGTCAAGGTATCTTGTGTATCAGTTCTAGACTCAACCTCACAATGTAATTGTTCACTATTTTTGGAAAGATAAGTGTAGTGAATGTGTTGTTTACTACTCGCGACGCCAATGTGAAATCTAATGGTCGACGGCAATCTCTTTTCTCTGTCGACCCAGATTAATACAACTCTTGTTTTTCTCATCAATGTTTATGAATTTTCAGTTTCAAAAAAGTCAAATAAAAATGTAAATGTCCAATTTCAAGAATTCAAGTTGTAAATTGTTTTTACATAATTAAACGGTAATGCCATAATAACATGCTGAAAAACATAACCATGTTATCAATAAGTACAGACGGGGCTGAGGCAGTGAGTGAACCTGTGGACTACATATAATAAATTATAAATCATACATTAATGCTAACATTAAATGTATGCATTATGCATTGGTGCTTTATTATTTTCTTAGGGAAAGTTACATTTATCCTTTCTTAGTGGAATGAAGACATTTTTGAAGAGATTATGCCATGGGAAAAAGTTGAGTATGTAAATTCTGAATAGCATAGCAAGTACTTTTAGCAAGTATTTATACAAGGAGATCAGTGCTCAGAATCCTGTTGAATACAGAGCCCTTTACCTGTGCGTTTAAAAAGGGATGTCATGTTGGGTTTGTTTTCAGTAATTATTTCTCTGGTGACAGTTCAGTTGAATTTCCAGTTGCAGTCAGAAGACTTAATGGATACATCGCAGGCCAGCTGATTGGTCTTCTCTTCAGACCTTGAAGCAACTGCACTCAAGTCCAGAATCTTGCTTTTATTGTTTTATTGTTGCTTTTGCAGTCCATTTCCCTCAATGCATTCCACTGTTGAATCTGCTTCTGGTCCCTCTTTGAAGAGGAAATATTGACTGTACATGCTGAAAGAGCCGTTTTTCTATAGCTCAGATGCTTCTGTTAATTGGGTACACATTCTCACACATACGCACTGGTTATGGGCCTCTTCTTCACATTTAGTAATAACAAAGCTCCTTTTCTTAATGAGAATAGCTACATTTGTACCACTTGGTTGTGCAACACAAGTCTGTCTATTTGAATCTCAGGCTAATGACATTAAACTTTATTTAAACTTCCCAACTAAGAAGAGCAGTACCCTAGCCTGCTGTGTACTTCACTTTTTTAAATTTAATTGAATTTAATTTTTTATTTTTTTTGCATTTAAGGGCGTACATTTTTGAGTTGCACCCATTCCTGTGAAACATGTACAATTGCGAGCCAATAACAGCAGTGAAACGATTCATTTCGGGACCTTACAGACAATTGCTTTTAATGGATGAGTCCCCATCTCCTCAGATTGCACACAGATTCATGCTTGAGGCAGGCTCCTCATTAATGCACCCACCTACGGTAGTTGTTTATATATCACGCGGTTCATAAAAACACATGGTCCCTCGGTGACTTCTGGACAAAGGAAATGCAAAACAAAAGCCAGTACGTGTTTGTTTGGGGAGGGGGGGTTGTACTGTGCTGAAAGGGCACATGAAATGGGTCACGAAGAAAAATAGTGACTCGACCTGTGAGTAATTAACATCCACATTGATTTCCTTTTTCCTGAGTGACCCTTATCACCATGTACTTGAGATGCACAGTTTGCCATATTTCACGAACCTGACTGCGAAAAGGAACGGGGTCTGTGAAAACTTTCTAAGCGCGAGGCAGGTGGGGCGGATTTTTTAAAGCCAAATATGTAAGCGTAGGCCCGCAGGCGGCGTATTTCGATTCCGACGAGTGCCATTGGTAAGCTCAACAATCAGACCCTCCCCTCCCTCTTGTACTTCTATCCTGACATTTTTATTCACCTTTTTGTTTTTGATTGTTTTACTTGTATGCTTCCTGGGGCGTATTTCACAAAGCAGGATTACTGAGTTCACTGGATAACTGCGTATTTTAACTGAGTAAAATCCGGAACAGCTCTTTTTCCTTTAGTCCACGTTCCAGATTTGTGAGGGTTCTGGGTTTTACTCAGTGCCCTTATCCAGCTAACTCAGTAATCCTGCTTTGTGAAATAACCCCCTGGTTTGTTATCCTGGAGCATTGAGCGTGTGTTTCCTTTTTTCCCCTTGACTTTGACATGTGTGAAGTCGACAGCTCTTCAGTGGGTCCCTGTGATCTTTGGGGATCTTAGGCCAGAGTGAAAGGGGAAGATCCCACAGTGTAGGTGCATTCACAGACACCCCCATTAAAGGACTTCCATTCATAATTTCACATTCATGCGTTTACTATAGGTTTGGGGAATAGTAGTCTTAGCATGTACTAAAGAGTCACTGCAATAGTATCAGCTTTGCCTTGTTTGTATGAACACTGTGGGGGCACCTAAGGCTAGTGACCAAATTAAATCAAAACTTTAACCAAGCTACTAATGACGAACTGGGGACTCTTGGTTTATGGTGGATTTAGGTGAAAGGAAGCAAAGAACCCAATTTCAAAAGCCACTATTCAGAGCAGGACTGTAATTCCATGTCAGTGGTTATGTCAAAGTTTTGATTTAATCCTCAGGGATGAGACCGATGCATAGCAAAACATTATTAGTGTAACTGTCTTACTTAAAACACCTTTTTTTTTTTATTTTTTTAAATCCTTTTTTTTATTTTCAGTTGTCAGTCTTCTATGCATGTCCTCTTAAGAAGTAATCTAAATTGAGCAATCATTGTAGCCCTTCTACATTTAAAAAGTGCCAAGTTCAAATGCCAACGCTTCCCCAATAGTCACGACTTAACACATCTTGATTGTTTAAAATAAAGTATCAAAGTGTTTTTCTGTTTTGTGCCACAGGTTTCTGGTGTTACCCTCAGGACGATTCCTCTGGAGCAAATCGCAGAGCCGTCGGTTTACAGTCAGCGCATGTAAGTCAGACATTGGTAAAATTCCACTTTGGGTTATTGTGTTTGATGATTTTTATTAAACCTTTTTATTTTATTTTAAGGTTCTGTAACACTATACAAGAAACATACCATGTTTACAATAATATGACATTGAATTCATGTAGATTAAGCCAAAATACTTCATAATGATAAAAAGGCAGCATTTGTTGTCTGCAGTTCTAATGGGTATCGATGCTGCTTATAATTGTTGTTGAATGCCCTGGAATAATTCTTAAAACGGAATGAATTGTGGGGAATGTAGCCTAAAACAAACCTTTAAAGAACTGAAACCATAATGTTTTGGCTGCGATTACAATAAAACACGCCCAGGGCATCATATCCACAAGTTTGTCTCTCTACCTCGCTGCCTTTACACTGCGATAAGCTGATCAATTTTTGCATTTTAACTGAGCATCAAATTGAAGCTGCAGGCATCCAATCACGTTTGTGTGAGGAATAGCTTTCGAGTACCTTTTCTTCTACCCTGTACGCTACTAATGAGAGAGGGATGCACTTTTTCTCAGTCCACCTGAGGGACACGGTCATTCCTCTGGGAGGGAATGTGTTCAGAGCACGAGGTGCTACTTTTATAGGAGTGGTGCCTTCACAGGTGTTGGCAGAATACGCCTCAGCCCGCATAATTCTCGCCCTGTTGTTTTCTCTCACAGTTGACTCTCGGAAGTTTGTTCACAAACTGCACAAAAAAAAAAAATGCTAATAATGTTGGCACAAACTCCAGCGATGTAAATATGAAATGTAGGCAGCTTTCTGCCATCAGTGCAGACACTAAAAGGAACAGATTGAAATTGTCCTTAGGGGTAGTATCGCTGTGGTAGGTGATGGAATTTGAGTCTTTTCATCCTGTTTTTCCTCATTTGCATTCTCTTTGTTTATCATCTGCATATTTATTTATATATTTACATTCAGTTAAAATAAGTCACAATAAGGCACACCGCTTTATTAATGTCAGAGCTTGCTGCAATGCGCTGTTCTTTTCCCCCCCGTAATGCGTTGTTCGTAATCTCCTGCGGGACAGATTCAGGGAGGTAAAATGGGATGATTTTTTTTTCATTTTAATTTTAAGAAAGCAGAATGAGGGCAACGTTGTGAATTGATTTGATGACTATTGCAATGTAGGCTATCTTATTAAAATATAATGCACATTATTCATGTAGCAATTCCTAAAAAAATAATTATGACTTAAATTAATTATATGCGTATTACTATTTTGAATATACATAATGTGCATTTAGGTTCTATATATATTATATGCATATAGCTTTATATGGGGCAAAAATAAACTTAATATTCAGATATTGGTTTTCGCCGCTTAGCCTTGTAGTAAAGTACAGACTAATAGTTTTTTCTGAAACCATGCTCGGGTTGTCTGTTAAACTGTAAAATATGTCACTTTGTGGTGAAGCTTACATGGAGGCAGATATAACAGTTTTCCTTTATCCACTTTTTTAGATTTTGGTCTTCAGTGAGCCATTCTCTTATTAGTGAAGCAAACAAATCAATACGCTACATCAGTGGTGCCCAACCCTGTTCCTGGAGATCTACAGTACTGTAGACTTTCATTTCAACCCTATTTTAGCACAGCTGATTCTACTAATTAGCAGCTCAACAAGATATTTAGCTGTTGAATGAGGTGTGCTTTGTTAGGATTAGAGTGAAAACCTATAGGACATCCTGGTAGATGTCCAGGAACAGGGTTGGGGACCACTGCACAACATGGTGACCTATGACCTAGGCCCACAGTCACAAGTAAAGGGAGTCTGTAGCTGCCATTACCTCCGATATGCCTGTGCATTCCATTTCTCTTGTTGGTTTTATTTTATACTCTACTGTTGAGTATTCTTATTGCCAAGTGCCATTTATCTACTGGCTGAAACCCTGTGAAGTGCATTAATGTTACTGTTCATTAGTGTATGTGGATTTTCAGTTGCAATTAGTTGACTATATCTTGAATTTAACATTTGATCGAAAATAACACGTAATACTAGTTCAAACTAGTTCTAACTATAATTTTACTGCTGTTTAGCGTCAGCAGCTCACGGCTTTGCAGATATAGGCCTGCTTCATTTGTGAATGCCAAAAAAAGACAAAAGTCATTCAAAGGTATATTTGTAAATACATTGTCTCCAGGCATGACCTTACTTGGTTTTACCGACTAGAGAACACAAAGTAGTCAGAGAACTCTTGAAATAACTGAGCATCTGTGTAGAGATACAGTACACCTAATTGCTCACACTCAGCACATCTAACAGGAAAATACTGATGCATTAAAAGCACTGAAAATAAGCCTGGAAGACTTGAGATTTTCAATGAAAAGAATTGGGGACAGCCAGCGGCAAAGAAAAAGTTGGTGATAAAATGGAGTTTCAGAAAGGTAACTTGTCACTTAGCAAAACAAAAAGAGATTATAATGCTGTGGATTCTGAAAAAAAAATGTGTGTAGTTATTTTAATATGTCAAATAGTTTCAGCATGGTCCATTCTTTACTAAGGTGACATAAATAGGACCTTGCATAATGTATATTCAGTACGCTCAGACTGCAAGGATTCAATGGAGAGACCGTATCTCAGAGTGGGGACTATAAACATGTTATACTGACCAATACTGAAGTGAAGATAACCTCTTTAATCTCCCAGGAACAAGTACAGAAGACACCCTCAGTTTCCATGAAGGTGTATTTTTTTTGTTGTGGATTCTACACACAGATCTGCGTCGCTTGGCTTTAAAAAAATAAAAATAAAATAAAAAATACTGCCTATCAAAAAAGCTTTCTGGACAAAAAAGAGTAAAAACAGAAGGGAAGAAGCGCTCTTTCCCCCGGTGTGGTCACCGCAGGTTTATTTTTGAGTTTTTTCTCTCCCTTTGTCTTCCCGACGTCGTTTCTATCGCACGTCAAAACTCGGCCGTTTTTGTTTTGTTTTGATCAAAAGCAACAGATCCTATAGCCGGGAAGTGGCTGCCACTGCTGGTGAGCACCGCCCCCTCCTCCTCCTCCTCCTCCTCCTCCCCCTCCCACCCCCGAACACCCCCCCCAACCCCCCCCTGCCTCTGAAGTCCTCCTCAGCTGGAAAGTTTTGACATCTGCTGGTTTGGGACACGGCTGAGCAGCTGTCAGCGGTGGGGGGCGCCTTTCAGGAGCAGTTGGCGGGATGGCTGGGTGCCAGCTTGTACCATCTGCGCGCCTGACATTTCCTTCTAATTAACAGAGGGGTTAATTGTTCTGGCAGGCTCAAATGTAGTGTCTAACATTACCCAGGGGAGACGTGTACAAGTGCCAGAGTGGCAAGGTGCCGGGACGGCGTGGTTAATGCCGCTATTGTCACACAACGGTTAACAGCCGCCGACGGTTACGCTAGCCGGGCACACGCGATACGGCCGAGGTGTGTTTTTTTTATTATTCTGATGAATTATGCCAGCCCGCTGTAATGATGTAGAAAGAATTGGGTTTAGAACGGCCAAGACCACTGCCTAGGGGCAATTGGGAGGGAACAATTTGCATGTTATTACTGCATATTCATAACTAATTGTGTTAGGCTTTGCTAATAGAGCAGAATGACAGTATGAAAAATCGTGCGGCCGTTTTATAGCCAACAAAGCAGACTGCTTTTCCTCCTCCTCTCCAGCCCTATGAGTGCTGAATGATCATTAAGACACTTAGTTGCTAAATATAACAGGTCCTACCATTTGTCAGCCTGACATAATATCATTTATAAAGTGTTCTAATTTTATCTGTATGCATGGGCTTAATTTTTTATAGCAGTTACCATGGCTTGTTTAAACGGATGACTGTTGTGAAATTGTATTTTTTAAACGAAACCTAAAGGTTAACCTATAACATGAATATACATAGTATTTAAAAAAAAAATAATAATACAAAAGTGCTATCATAATACAGTACCTGCTTACAAGTTTAATAAGATTGCCTGATGCAGTTTTCTATGGCAAAATAATAAATACAAAAAAAACTGCATTTAAGGTATTTCTCGGTTTAAAATGTTAAGGTCACGTCTAGCGTAATTGTAATATCTGCGGACGAAGAATGGAATTGATATTGGGCGGCAGACAGGAAATATCATTGCATGCTGGGATGTTTGGTGTTGTCGTAGTTTTAATATAATCCACCCTAGCATGTGTGTGCAGTGATTAATCATTAATTGTGTATCATGTTAACATTAAAAGTGGCAGGGCTAGTGATGTGATGACATTTGGGGTGTGCAGCGTGTTGTGCAGCGTGTTGTGCAGCGGTGATGGGGTAAATGGATGCCCTCTGGGTGTGGGGCCGATTTGCACGCTTCCCTCGGCAGACGCAGATTGACTGCCTGTCAGGTCGAGGAGCAGAAAAGGATGTTACATCCGGCGAGGAAGGCGGCCCGTTTTCACCCAGCATGGAGCGGGGAGAACGTTTTCAGAGGAACAATCCACTATTGGGGAAAAAAGCAGTCAGCATAAAGGAAATGGGATGAAAATGATGGCAGTTAGCGACCATTAAAGTTTTTTCAATTCAAGATTTTCATTCAGTGGCACTTGCTTTCTGTGCAGTTCTTAAAGGGATAGTTTCCTTAGGGTTTTTAAAAATATATATTCTTTCGGTTTTGTGTATGTCTTCCGTTGGCCCAGGTGCAGTCGTTTTTGCGTAATTTGTCTTAAATATTTACATGCTTAAAAATGGCAGATATGGGTGCATTAGGGGGTTTGTGGTCTGGCACAAAAAAAATGCACTTCAGGTGACTACAGCAGCTTGTGCCCCGGAATTATGTTCCCAAGCTGTGCATATGATCGCATTAATTTTACAGCGTTCACTCACAGTTATAAGCATAGTTATGTCTTTATATAGTGCTGGTACTTGTTTTCTGGAGCACACCGGTCTCAGGTTGCACGTACCACTTAATTTTTTGAAGAATAATCAGTAATGTACACACACAACCTCTGGAGGCGTGATGTCACTGTGCAAGCTGCTTTGGAGTTAATTAATGTGTATTTTCTCATTGTAGACCATGAACTCCCTAATGCCTCTCCAGCAGCCATTGCGAAGCCGGCAGGCCATCAGACGTTTCTGTAAATACCTTATCCTGCATTGCACAGAGAAATTGTCTGGGTCAATCAAAAACATAAACTAAAACTGAAATCATAAAACCGTGGAAAGTGAAATGTCCTTTTAAAAAAATATCACATACTGATATTTTAAGCTGCCAGTAAAGAGTACATAAGTGTTGAAAGTAATAATTTAAATAAATAATGAAGAGTGTTGTAGTGCAGCAGATGGCCCTTGCAATATTCCCAAAGGCACAATTGCTTTGTCTTATCAAACTACAACTATTTTTGAACTCTTTTTTAAAAACATTTTTTGTATTGAAGCTTTTATGTTTGTAACATCGTCTACAGATGGCTGATCTTTGCGGTTCTCTTGTTTAGTTCACCTTGTTAAAAAGGTGGAGAAAAAAAAACCGCTTTCAGGAATACTGTTATTTCTGCAAGGACTTTGAGATTCCTCAGGTGTTTCTCCCGTTTCAGAACTTTGCTCGAAATCCCTTCTCTGTTGTGTGCCCGATGCCTTCTCTTCTGGTCCCCTCAATCACTCCCTCTGCTCAAATTCCCATCTCCTTTCTAAGAACCACTTTGTATGTGTAAAGCTGCAATTTACATATTCAAATACGAGACAAGCCAGATTAGTTTTTTGCAGCTAAACAATATTTATGGGAGCTTGCTGTGATGTGGGTCTTTTACCACCTGATGCCTCGGTGCTTGGCAGCTGTCGCTTGGAGCTGGTGGGGAATCGAATTCTTGATTCCCGACTTTCAGGCGCGCGCTACTTCTGTCAGCAAAGTTGCGTTTCTTGTACTTTGCCGTAACATCTCCGGGATGGATGTCTCGGAGACGAGAGAGCGCGACGGCAGCCGACTCCGCAGAGCCTCCGTTGCTTCAAGGCTCCGGTCACAGCAACACCCTGTCAGAGAGTGCGTCTAAAGTCCCAGCTCTAACTCTTCATTTCTAACAGCCCCATCGCGTGGGCAACGGAACAGCCTTCATACTCCGCCTGACCGCGGAGCCACACGCGTCCATCCCCCGCAGACTGCCGACGCACAGATTGTCCCCCGCTTTCCCATATATATTTTTAAAGAATTAATGAATTTGTTAGCCCGTGTGCCGTCTGAGCATGTGCCTGTTAAGATGATGCCGAATCCCTGCTGTTGTACTTTTCACATTCGAAGAATGAAACATTTGCACTGGAACAGGTCTTCGGCCTAATGACTATCCTTATATGCTCTTGCCTTCTTTTCCCCGTTCCATTCTTATAATTAGACCCAAGGAGAGACATTTTCTGTTCACCATCTCTTGTCTAAAACACACCGAGAGAATTGTCTGCTAACTAGACATCTTCCGGGGATCATTGCATTGCACCAAGTAATAGTTGACATGCCAACCTTGTTGAATGTACAGGTGTGTGTGTGTGTGCGCCTGTGTGCCTGTGTGTGTGTGTGTGTGTGTGTGTGTGTGTGTGTGCGTGTGCGTGCGTGTATGTGTGTGAATTGGCTATATTGAAAGGCTGAATTAAATTTTGGTTATCATCCAGGTGCACAGATTAACACCACCTCCCTGCGACAGTCTGACACAATAATAGGGCAGTGTTTAAGAAAATAAGACACAAGGCCACAGACCATAAAGAATGTACAAATCGGTGGGCATAGTAATTACGAGGCTCACTGGGGGTTCAGAAAAGAAAAAGTGTTCAATACAGAAAGGGATGTTCATTAAGACTTCCTCATTAGTCTCCCATTACAGCCTAAGACTAACAAAAGCCGGAGAGGTACCATTAGGCCTGGGATTGTATCTCAGGTAATTTCATTATGCTTTCCATTCACTCACATTAGTCTTTATATATAGATTTTCTTTTTTTAAGTCTCTATACCAGGAAAAAAAAGTTTCAGAACAAAACCTTTTCTCTAACTTTTTTTCTTCTATTTTCATATGTTCTGACTTGCTTTTGAGTATTATAATTTTACTTTTTATTTGTCAAGTGTTATCTTATATGGGTCTTTCATTTATAAAAAAAAAGAAAGGATTTTTTGCTCACTATTTTGGCTGTCGAGTTTGAAGGTTTTTAGGGCTTTCTGTTTGAAGTTGTTAATATTCTGCTTGGTATCCTTCATATAGCCCAAAGCCAGAAGACATTATGAAGGCACATGTCGATGATCTTAAATCCCAGTTGAAGGCCAAGGACAGGATTATTCAGAATCTCAAAGAGGAAATTAAGCAGAGTTCACTTGAAAGAATACAGAGCGAGAACGAGGTATTGTGCCTTTTCTTTCTTCTTTTCTGCAGATTAAAACAACACACCCTTTTTTCAGCTGCAGTAGAATTTTACGATATTGCTTACTGCTTGTGCCCATAAGCTTTACACATGTTGTACATTAAACAATGTTGTCTGCATGTGCTGAATTGCTAGCATTTCAGCCCTCAAGGTTGAAATAGCATTTCAATTGAAATGAAGTTTTACAGCTTCCCACATCACCGTATAGCATGTCACAAAATTAAAAACTGCTGTTTTATTGTTTGTGGGTTATGCTATTGCAAATGAGATAGATGCTAGTGGTAAGCCAATCGTCACAAGTATTTTTTCCCCTAGAACAGCTGATGTAATAACACAGTCGGCGTTGAAAAAAGGGGGAAGGAATGTTACATGTTTTTGTTAATTTACAAGCACAGCTAATGACACATTTTCAACTGGTTGAAATGTGCCGTTGGAAGGACCTTTAGTTCTAACTTCCGATCCATGTTGAGAGTGAGCACAGTTGGTGCTTTGCTTTTGGTGAGAGGATTATTTAAAATAAATGAATACATAAAACTGATACATTTTAGTGAAAATTGTCTTTAATGGTTGTAACTGATAAGTAAAATTAGTAAACTATTTGTAACAAATTAGATTTGCTGCACTGATAATGTGTTATTTCTCTCAGCCTTATTGTGCACAGTTACAATGCTGTTATTTAAAATGTGTAATGTGATATAATTGAACCTGCCCCAGTCTATCACATATGAACCATTAGAGGTGTTTTTGTGTTTTTGTGCCTCCGTTCAGCCCTCTGAAGAAATGGAGACCATCGTATTCCTGCAGACGCAAATAGACTCGCTCCAGAAGCTCCAACTGGAGAAAGTGACCCAGCTCACGGAAAGAGATATCACCATCGCCAAACTGAACACTGAGCTCCAGCTCGCCAAGCAAGACGAAAGGGACGTGCAAAAAGAGGTGATCGTTAAACGCACAGTCCCGGTGGGCCGGAGCGGCTGAGGAAAAAGCCCTTTGTTCACGTTTTCGTTGTCATTCGGGGGCCAGAATAATGCGCAGGGGCCAAAGTCTGTCTCACGTACTCTTCAGGCCTTTTCTCTCAGATGACCAAATATTGTGATCGTTCATGATCAGAAGAGAAGAGCGATTGATGGTGTCTTTTGTTCCCAAATTAAATATTTATGTTTCATCTGTCTAGTTGTCCAATCAGAGGGAAAAGGTTAATGAGTTACATGAAGCGCTTCGACAGCTTAAGGATCAAATGGCAGCCAAGGACGTGGGGAGAGGAGCGTTACTCCAGTGCCGCAAAGACACGGAGGAGAGAACGGCAGCGCTGACTGCAGAGGTGAGCGGGTGGGGTCCCGTCGTATTGGAACGCCCCTAGCCTCGCTCTGCATTATCTCTGCAGAGACAAAAGAAGTATTCGAGCACCGTCAAGTTGGCATGTACGCTCGTGTTTAAAATCTGTTTTTCATGATTTACAGAGTTAATCGGCCCTTGTATTAATGCAAGGTAACGGCCAAAGTAATTTGTGGTAATCAGTTTTTGTCACGTAAAAGATACAGGTGGAGTCAGATAACGCTTTGATGTTCATATCTGAACACTGATTCTCTTTGTCCACAAATGTAAACCCAACTATATCAAGCAGGGAAACAGGATATTCTTACTCTCTACAATATCAGACATTTAAAAAATATATATTTTTCCATTCTTGTGCATCTCTGCCCCTGGTGTTTGTCCTACTTACTTGGGGAAGACTTTATCTGCATATGTTCAATGCCAGAGTGATGAACATAATTCTATGACGATAATGCTGCCATCTTGTATCAAGAAAGGAAACCAGTAGTAAAGGGGCTGATGACGTAAAACTGTCTAAAGTAAAATTAATGGTAAATTATGGCCACCTATTCAGACATTCCTTAACTTATGGGAATGGATATGATCCCTCCCATATGCTGCTGTAGTCATGCATCTAGATAGTGTTCCCAGAGTTACCTGTGGAATCAGCAGGTAGCTGTGGTGCTCTGTCTATGACGGTGGAAGTGACTGCCATTTGGGGTGGGGGGGGAAGGGGGGGTTGGTGGAGTATTTTAAGAGAAAGGGTTCCTTACGGCTGATGTAATTTGAGTGGGTTGATGTGCATTCAAAACTTTTTTCAAAAACTTCATTCAAAAAGTTTATGCTTATGACCACGGCTTTTTGACTTAAAACGGTTGCGACTTACCTGCAGTGCTGCTCCTGCGTGTATTTTATTTTTTTTTTAAGTGGTTGACGGAAAAAAATTGCACTGGAATGCACATTCCCCCATACAATTCACTCCTGTTCCGGCACAATGACAGCACTGCGTATAACTAGTTCTATCTTATTAACTTTCATAGACAGATTGCAGTACCCCCGGATCCAATCAAATTCGGTATCAATAAACATAGTCTAGCTGGCCAACTTATAAGTCATCACTAGCTTTGCGTAAATGATTAAGTGTAGGGTTGGGCGATATAATGATAGTGTGGAATATCGACGATGATTGCCAGCTGTCGCGACGGGAGCTGGATATCGTGATTTACAGAAGATGTCTACTTTGCTAATTTCGCTCCCACCTGCGGCGTTGCACCTTCAAACAGTATAGTCACGCATAGTGGAATGCACAATGAAGCGCCACAATGATTCTTTGGCAATAACCTGTTCAAGAGGGTGACATCTAATGTCCAAAAGAGACAAGATGGCCGCCATTTGTCGCTTTCCTGCTCACTCAGTCTTAGTTATTTAGGTATTTTGGGACTTTCGCAACATCATCTATTCCTGAAGTTTTTTTTAAAAGAAAGATTTTTTCATTTTATCTAATCTTTTCACGTACCGTTTGGCAGTGCCACCGATAAAGCCTCCAACACTGCCCGAGAATTGACAACGAACCTTATATACGCTTCAGAAATAATGTAAAAATGGTATTACCATTTTTATGGGAATATTACCAGTGGAAACCCTGATGTTCCAACATGTTATCTCTATTGCATGTTAAAAAAGTGAATCGTAACAATGACTGTTATCAAATTGAATGCAACATTTCTGTGTACCAACGGCCTAATTTTAGGGTGACATCCCTAGTGTATTTTTTCAAGCTGAATGGCAGAAGGTTATTCAAGAGGCTTTGGTAGTTAATAGGCAATGGGTTAGCAATTTTCATCTTATAAAGGCATTGTAAAGCCACTGTGTCACTTAAAAAGCCTTTTTAATAAAGTCTTAGAAAGTTGCAAACAAAGAATACTGTCCACAGAGTGATGAGAAATAACGTTCCCTTTAATCTTTGTTTTCATTCATCCAACTTTGCAAATGTATCCAGCTGTGTTCAGTCTTTGTATTTATTTTCTTTCTAATATGAAAAGATGTTTAAGTGCATGCATCTTTATCAACAGAATGTCAAACTCACATTTTGAATCCACCATTTTCTTTTTTGATATTTCCCTTTCTTCATTGGCAGTCTAGTTGTGATCTTTCCTGTGGTTCTCTCAGACAGCAAATATAAGCAATGCAAAATGGTTTGCAACCAGAAGCTTTGTTGAGCCAAAACATGTCAGTTCTAATAGGTCATGAATATACATAAAAAAGTCAATAGTTTTTCAAGTGCTTAGTTTTTGCTTATTTATTATTATTTTCTCACCTTTTTGCTCAAATTTGGATTGCACATTGCTGTCGCCTCCTCTGCCAGTTTGGAGAATGTTCTTTTGAATTATGTTTTGTCAGTTGCCACTTTGTCAGCTCATCCTCACAATCAGTCAGAGGAGGTCATTTCCTGTGCATCATATGCAAGCTCTGTGGGTGCTGCGTTGATCAGTGGAGTTTACTGGTGCAAAATAAGACGTGTTCATCCTGCTGACTGAATCCTTCCTTCCCTGGGTACTTCTGTGGCCTCAGGAGCACAATTATTTATGAACAATCTTTAATTTCTTTCACTCTGAAATCCACCAGCTCAGCTGTGTGCTTACTGCAGTGGATGAGTATGCAACCGGTGTTGCTGTTGCAGGTAGAGTCCATTGATGTGGCTTCATAGTGCTGACCTCGGGGATACCTGACATCCCAACTGACACTGGCCAATGATCAGCCTCAGTAGGCATTGGTCACTGGTTTGGCGATCACTACTAAGAACAGGTGTCTGGATCTATCATCAGAAGAACAAACATGCCTAATTGATGGCCGTTTGAACGTTGCTGTCTGATGAATAATATACATTCAAACTTAACTGGTTACCCCTCGGAATTCAAGTTAATATGTCATCGGGAGTAATTGAAAGGTTGTGTATCACTTATTGTGATAGAGCCATGTAAACATAATTTTGACAGGCCTTTTAAGGAAATGACAATTATTTGGCATGTGAAGCCTTATTTGGCTGTTAATTTTGTTTGATAAGAACTTACTTGTTGTATTTTGGCATTTACAGATAAAGCATGTTGGATTCTGCCATACTGCTTGATATGAATAAAGAATTACACAGCCGCACCATTAATATCTTTAGGTTACTGTCGTAACCCCGGTTCTTTGAGTAATATGAGCGAGATGTCTCGCTATGGGATGTGACCCTCCGCAGCCCTGACAGAAGTACCTATCTCAAATAACCAATCCTGATTGGTCAGAGAAGCGTGTCCCTCCGCTGCGTGATGTAGTCCCCCCCACTACAAATACCGCAGCAGGAGGACACGCCCGCCATTCTAAAGCCCGAAATTCCTTCTCACCGCCCAGCAAGAAGGGTTGTCTGGCGAGACATCTCGCTCATATTACTCAAAGAACCGGGGTTACGACAGTAACCTAAAGTTCTTTTTCATAATATGAGCTCGATGTCTCGCTATGGGATGTGGTTACTCCCGAATTGCCAGACAGCTTTATCGAACAGCCACCAACCGATGGGAGGGTCCAGATGTCCAGATGCTAGGCCTGAAGGACCGCGCTGGCAACGCACGGGCCCGACACATCCAGCATGTAGAATCGAACAAAAGTCAGAGGCGAAGTCCAACTCGCCGCCGCACAAATGTCCTGAATAGACACCCCCCTGAACAAGGCCCAGGATGCAGCCATGCCCCGCGTAGAGTGAGCGCGCAGGCCCGCAGGCGGGCGCAACCCCTCATTAGCGTAGGCCAAAGTTATAGCTTCCACCAGCCAGTGTGAGAGGCGCTGCCTCGAAACAGGCTGACCTTTCCTGGGATTAGCCCAGGAAATAAAGAGCTGATCGCTCCGTCGGAAGCACTGAGTCCTGTCCACATAACAACGTATGGCCCGGACCGGACACAATGTATGAGCCCGCTGGTCAGCAGCTGGAGCTGTGAACGCAGCGAGAGTAATCGGGGAGCATGACCCCACCACCTTAGGCACAAAGGCTGGGTTAGGTCTCAGCGACACCCTTACGTCCCCTGGGGCAAACTGAGTGCATGATGGATGCACCGAGAGTGCATGAATATCGCTGACCCGCTTCGCGGAAGCGAGCGCCAGCAACAACATTGTCTTAAGAGACAAATGCTTCAAACTAGCACCCTGTAAAGGCTCAAAGGGGGGACCCTTAAGCCCCTCCAAAACCACCGTCAGATCCCATGGGGGCATAAGCGGCCTGGAGACTGGGAGCAGTCTACGGGCACCCTTCATAAAGCGGCACACCAGAGGGTGCTGACTCACTGTTTTGTCCCCAAAGCCCACGTGACTGGCGGCCATTACACTTTGACTGTCGAGAAGGCTCTGCCATCATCGATGAGGCTCTGAAGAAATGATAAGACCACCGGAACAGAGCACTGAAAAGGGGTGTGATTCCGATCATGGCACCACCGCTCAAACACCCCCCACTTACCAGTGTACAAAGACCTGGTAGAGGGGGCCCGAGCATTCTGAATAGTGTTAATCACACTCGGAGGAAGGCCCGCAGTGGTCATAGAGAGCCACTCAGGGGCCACGCCCACAGTTGTAACCTGTCCGGGTGTGGGTGGAACACCGTCCCCCCCCCCTGTGACAACAGGTCCCTGCGTATTGGCAACTGCCAGGGCCGGGCGCACAGCAACTGATAAATCTCCGCCAACCAGTGCATCGCCGGCCAGTGTGGAGCTATCAGGATAAGAGAGTGTCTGTGTTCCCTCACCCTCGCCAGGGTGGGAGGAACCAGCGCCAGAGGGGGAAACGCATAGAGCAGCTCGTGAGGCCAGTCGTGCGCCAGAGCGTCCAGCCCCAAGGGGGCCCCCCGGCTGTGTAGGGAGAAGAACAGCTGACACTGGGTGTTCCCCTCCGACGCAAACAGGTCCACTTTGGCGCGGCCATAAATGGACCAAATCTGAGTCACCACGAGAGGGTGTAAAGTCCATTCTCCGTATACGGGCGCACCCCTGGACAAGAGGTCCGCCCCCACGTTCAGGGTCCCCGGGACATGCGTTGCCCTCAATGACAGGAGACGCACACTGCTCCACAGGATCAGTTTGCGTGCCAATATGTGTAATTGACGTGAGTGCAAACCCCCATGGTGATTTATGTACGCCACCGTGGTCGTATTGTCCGTCCTCACCAGGACATGATGACCCCTGAGGAACGGGAGGAAATGTTTCAGAGAGAGAAACACTGCCGAGAGCTCCAGAAAATTTATGTGATGTCGCTGGAGACCCAGGCTCCAGCGGCCCCTCACAGATCTGCCCTCGTGAATGCCGCCCCACCCCTGGAGGCTGGCATCCGTAGTGACCACTTTCCTGGACAGGACGGTGCCCAGGGGCACACCCTGAGTCAGAAAAGAGGGTGCCCGCCAGTGACGTAGGGCCAACACGCAATCCGACGTCACCAAAATCCTCCGTGCGCCATGACGCACGGGGTCCAGCCTGAGCGCAGCAACCCAGCGCTGAAACTCCCTCATGTGGAGGCGACCGAGGCGTATTACGTGTATAGCCGAGGCCATCAGGCCCAGCAGGCGCAGACACACCCTGAATGGAACGTAACAGTGTCTCTGAAAAAGAGCAAGACATGCCTTGAAACTGTTCGCCCTCTCCTCCGAGAGGCGCGCAGTGAACGGCATTGATAGCAGCTGTAACCCGAGGAAGATTATTTCTCGACCCGGTGAGAGATTGCTCTTTTCCGTGTTTATCACAAAGCCCAACTCTGACAGATGACGTGTGACAAACTCCGTGTGCGACCTGGCCTCCTGCTCCGAGCGCGCTAGGAGAAGCCAGTCGTCCAAATATGTGGCCAGGCGTATTCCCCCCCGCCGTAGCGGGGCGACCGCCGCGTCCGTACACTTCACGAACACCCTCGGGCTGAGGGAAAGTCCGAACGGGAGCACTCGGTACTGATAACACACTCCCTGAAACGCAAACCTCAGATACTTTCTGTGGGCAGCGTACACTTTTATATGGAAATAAGCGTCCCTCAGATCCACTGATGTGAACCAGTCGCCTGGTTTTATTAGACGCAACAGAGATGCCTGTGTCAGCATCCTGAACTTGTATTTCCTTAAGTGACAGTTCAGAGCCCTGAGGTTCAAGATAGGGCGAATTCCTCTCCCTCCCCGTTTGGGGACGAGAAAATATCTTGAATAATACCCGGATTGACTCTGCTCGGGAGAGACGATTTGAATAGCTTTTTTGTCTAAAAGAGACATTATCTCCTCCTTTAGCACGCCAGCTAAACGTCCCTGTGCTCGTGACTGTATTATGCCGGAAAAACGAGGCGGCACAGTGTTGAACTGCAGCCGGTAACCCCGCTCTATCGTGCGTAATACCCACGGATGAGCCCCTATTTCTCTCCACTTTTGAATGTGTAAACACAGTGAAGGGGAGAATAGCGGCTGGGGCTCTGCCAACACGGGAGGGCTCATAAGTGGTGGTATGGCTCCCTCCAGTGGCAGAGCGAGAGAATGTCCCTCGGGCCGTACTGCGCATGCGCGAACTCGCACAGCAGCCTGGGTAAATTCCTCCGTAGCCGGAAATGGGATGCCCATCGCCGGCAACAGAGGGACAACATGCCCGGCGGACATGTTGCTTATGTGCAAAGCATTCATTTTGTTTTCGGTATTTTTTACACATTTTGTTTTCAACTTTATTTCTTTACCCTGCGCAGCTGAAGCGGCCGGTGGAGGCGGCGGGGCTGCGGGCTGAGCGCCGGGGGAAGGCTGCTGCTGCGGCCTCTTCGGGACCTTAAATCGCGCAGATTGAGCAGCAGCCTGGGCGAAAGATTTTCCCCGGGGCGGGGGAGACGGCGAGGGGGCTCTACGCGGCAGGCAGAGCGCAAACGCCTCGTTGTCTTTCTTCCTCGCCTCCGCTCTCTCCTGCATGGAGGTCAGAGCTGAGCCGAAGATACCCGCATCCAGGATGTCGTCTCGCTCTCTGTCAGTCAGCCTGGCGAGATTGAGCCACCTGGCTCGTTCCTGGACCACGAGAGAAGCCATAGCTTTCCCCGTGGCGAGCACAGCCACCCGCTGGACATGAAGGCACAGGTCGGTAATCACTCCCGCCTCGCGCCAATCCGCGGCGCTAGGTGCACCGTGGAGAATGTCGGCTTGGTAAGCGGAGAGAAGCGACAGCACATTCAAAGCCCTCATCGAGAGCGCGGCTTGCTTGTACGCCCTCTCGGTCAAAGCAGACTGAAGACGCTCCGATTTAGCGGGGAGGGACGGACGTCTGCTTGAGCCAGCCATGGCGCCACCCGGGTACAGATGCGCTGCAACCGGGGACTCGACCGGGGGCATGACGAGGAGACCCAGGGCTTCCATGTTCTCGGTGTCGAGGACGGAGGCACCCGGGATCTGGTTCCTTCCGCTGTACGGCTTGTCGCTCCACATCTTGGTGAGCTCGAGCAGTAAGTCAGGAAAGACGGGAAGAAGCTGCTTGGCCGTGTTACCGCCCGGTGCTAATAGCCTGCCCTCGTAGCGCGAGCGCGAGGGCTGTGTCACCGGAGCGGGCCAGGGAATACCCATGCTCGCTGCCGCACGCTTGCACGTGTCGAGCAGGACCACAGGAACCGGGGACGAGGGACGTGCGTCCTCGCCGTCCTCCGAGCCCCCGGAAAGCAGCCCCGGCTTTGCAGCCGGCACCGGAGTGATTAAGGCATCATCCTCCTCCTCGCTCTCTGAAATGAGAGGGGGATCATCGGAGTCGGACTCTACACACTCCAGCTCTAACACATCGTCGGAAGGAAAGGCAGGAACCGGGGACATCACAGACAGGGCGGCCCAGTCGGTGTGCATCTCCTGTACCTCCTCTACCATGGGCTCCTCTTCGTCAGCGGCTACCGGGGCAGCGGCGGTCAGAAGCGGGTCCTGGTCGGACAGGCTGGCTTGGCGAGCCAGGCGGCGTCTCAAGCTTTTCGTCGTGAACATTTTGCAATGCACACACGAACCGGGGACGGATAGGGACAGCCTGGCGTGGTCAGTCCCGAGACAACCCATACACACGGGGTGCGTATCCTTCCCCGAAATCCGGGCACCACAAGGGCAGGGCCGGGAGTCTCCTCTGGCATGAGGAGCAGCGGACGCCATGGGGGCAAAAAACACCGGCTGGTGCGCGGGTGTCTTTTACGGTAAGTGCTAGCTAACTGGTGTGTTAGGAGCAGGTAGCTAGCTAACTGGTGTGTTAGAAGCGAGAGGCTGATAACTGGCGTGTTAAAAGCAAGATGCTGATAACTGGAGTGTTAAAAGCAGGAGGCTAACTGGTGTGTTAGCAGGAAACGTCGAGGGGAGCTGGCGTGCAAACCCTCGGCGAATAGTGAGCTGAGTTAGCGTCCGTCGACAGAAGCTAATAAATAATTCCGTCTGTGGACAGTTAAACTAACTAGGCTCGGTGTGAGATAATGCTTCTAGGTGAGAAGAATTTTTAGAATGGCGGGCGTGTCCTCCTGCTGCGGTATTTGTAGTGGGGGGGACTACATCACGCAGCGGAGGGACACGCTTCTCTGACCAATCAGGATTGGTTATTTGAGATAGGTACTTCTGTCAGGGCTGCGGAGGGTCACATCCCATAGCGAGACATCGAGCTCATATTATGAAAAAGAACCAGCGTTGCTCTGGGCTTGGTTCAAAATGATGGAATATAAATCTAAATTGTTTATATTTAAAATACGCTAGGTCCTGAACTAGATGTTTTGAATGAAGCACATTCATATGTGATCTTCGTTTGAACAAATCCAATTATTCTTAGTTAAGTGCTGTACTTTCTATCATTTAAGCTATGTCGCACTGTGATGTTTGGATATATTTTTAAACTTCATATTTGAGTCTTTCAGTGCTCAAAATATTATTATTATTATTATTATTATTATCATTAGTGTGTGCTATTGAGTACACAAGCAGCACGAAGGCTGAAGATGCCTACCCTTCCCAGTGTTCTCAAGCAGCTGCATGTTTACAATGGGACATTAAGCTCAAGTGTGAGGAGTGAGTTTGCAGCCTGTTATTTACAGCGGACCGACTGGAGCCTTCAGGTTTCCTATGATGTCCGTGCACCAGGTTCCCCCGTCTGTTAATGCTAATAAGGTCAACACTTTGACTGGATGCTTTCATTCCCCTTGTGTCCTCGAATGCCGATAAAACTTTAAAAATGCATTAAGGCGAATTTGAGTGCCACAGGGTTCAAGCCGATTGCATCCCCCGGTCGGCAACTATCCCTTGTGGTGTTGCGCATTCATTACGCTTAGCTATCATACAATTTAGTTTTCTTATGAAGGCGAGTCGAGTACAGTTGCCTCTTCTCCTTGTTGTTACAAGGCGTAGCAGCGCATTTGCATGATGGGCTTAATTCTGGCAAAAGGTAAATGGAAACGAACATTTCTGAGATTGTATTATGACTGAACAACTGTGCATCAATTTCAGACTGAAGACACAGGACCCTACCCCTCCCCTCTCCCAAGAATCTAGCTGTAATGCTCAGATGGAAATTAAAAACTAATACTGTCAGCATCGTATGAAAATATTGATTTTGAAGCAATGGCCACCGTATTGTCTCCATATAAATACGGGTATCGCGTTTCCCCTGCATGTTTAATTTCTTTATATCTTCATAATTGATTAATGTTCCTTTGTGAAATGGAGATGAATAATTTATCAGTCCGATAGCCCCTGGCTTAAGAGAAGATGTTTAATTTCAGTAAATGTAACTGTGTATTATGAAAATTCGGCCTGTCATTGATGTTGATGCATTGAATGCGACTGCCCTAGTAGCTGACTGAAGGTGGAGAGGTGACATTCCCCAGCTGCGAGCCAAAGCATCTTTCAAATTGGCCTAATGATAATGAAAAATTGAAGAGATCTTGTTTAAAAAGCAACTGATTGTTAGCATCTGTTTTGGTGAACTGATGAATGCGTTTTTTTCCCCCCCTCTTCGCACAGTCCAAGTCTGGCTCATTGATTTTTATTGAAAATGTGGCAACTTCACAATGGACTAAATTGAATAAACAGTGCTTATCCTTAACAGGGAGCATAATTAAATATGCAAATAACTCAAATAATATCATTAACCTCGGAGCATCAGGGGCCCTTGAAAGCCTTTATATTTGAGTTTAATCTGCATGTGTTTTGATCAAAGGAGAGAAAGCTGCTTCTGTTTGTTGACAGTTTGCCAAGGACGTGAAGTGGAAAGCACAGAAATTAATTTTCAGCACAATTCCATGCATTTGCATTATGATGCTTTTGTTTCAATGCTGCAAAGAACCTGAGTCTGTGCATCCTTATTATGGCCTATTGGATAAGCGCATACTCCCGATGCACAGCCCAATGCAGCTGCTCCCATTTTAATACCATTGGCCTCTTTCTTCTGTCATGTGCATACTCTGTTTTACTAAATACCATGGAAACGGTTCTGAGCATTTGTAGTTAGTAGGATTTTATTTTGTGTGTGTTTGTGTGTGTTTGCGTTTGACATGTAAGCATGCGTGTGCTTGTATGCATCACTGAATGCTGAAAGTCGGTGACATGGAGGTATGGTTTATTTTCTCTTCATCATAAATACTGCAGGCCTTATGTCACATTTTTAAAGTTGATACATCTTTAAATTTTTATATTTAACATTTTTTTATTTTTTTTAAAAGTGCCATTTTCTCACACCTTTCCGACATCTCAGGTCATGTAGTGACAAATCGGCCTTACGTACCTTGCTGTCATTCTGCTGTCAGTTGAGCAAAATGTTTTATCTTAATTGCGGTTATGTAAATGAGGTGATTTTCACGTATAATAATGGATCAACAGCCGTAAATGAGCCGTGTGCGCTTGGCGTGTGTTACTCCGACCATATGCTGGCCATTATCCCTTAGCTGGCTTCCAATGGGAACTGCTGTTGCTCTAATTACTCCCATAATGTAGCATATTGCGATGAGCCAACAGGCAGTTGTGTTGTTTACTGGCAAGCCTTCCACTCTGCTGGGGCTGGTTGTGCAGGCTGAACCCAGCCTGGATTATCAAATGTGGCACAGAGATGGACCCCTCCTGGATTTTTCTACCAAACGTATATTGAGCCTATTATCATACCCTAATGTGCTCTGCAGGGGAAGCCATTATTTGCATGTTGGCTGTATTCCCTTTCCTGCCTTGGTATGATATTGATCTTGTGGGGAATTGATGCCACACTTAATTTTTTGCCTTGGATCGGCTCTCCTGTTTAAGATTGTGTAAATTGCGATGTACAGCGGAGGAAGACGTATTTAAGAATGGTGAGGGTAAATCGTATGTTGGGGTTGCGTGTACTTTAATTTATATATAAGTTAAAAAGGAATCTTTCTGCTCCTGCGTGATTCTTTTTCACCAGTTCCAATGGTCTTTGTTCTATAATGTTCTACAGGTGCGGATTACATAGTCAAGCTAATTGAATGAAAGTCACAATCGCAACAAAGTAAGAGTTTCACGTCGTTCTGTGTAATTGTATCCAATTACCCACTTGTTCAAAAAACAAACATTTGAGTCCAGTACCTGTGTAAATATGACATAAGTCAATATTTAAAAAGGAGATCATGCAACATGGAATTATGTCAGATTCGTAGTTACAATATTGGGAGTCAGTTACAGACCCCATTCGTAGTCTCAACTACAAATGAAGTGCCTAAAATCATCTCCAGATTGCACTGTAATTAAGTGGGACAGTGTTTATTGTTGGAGTCTTTATTATTGTTGTTCTTATTATAATCGTAAATTGGTCAGCATGTGACATGCTCC
Organism: Ilyophis sp. 1 JC-2022; assembly: GCA_022702515.1. Classification (NCBI taxonomy): domain Eukaryota; kingdom Metazoa; phylum Chordata; class Actinopteri; order Anguilliformes; family Synaphobranchidae; genus Ilyophis; species Ilyophis sp. 1 JC-2022. Next base: position 113,655,775 of record CM040403.1, read on the forward strand.
TGGGTCCTGACAGTGTGTGATTTTATTACTGTGTAAATGGCAACTCCAGCAGTAAATATAGCCCTACTTAATTATAGTGCAATCTGCAATGTTTTAAACCGATTTAGTTCTCAGGTCTTTTTCGTAACACAACGTATTTTACCATCATGTAGTATAGCGATGCGCGAAGATGGAGAGTCCTACAATTTGGGCCCATTTTACCTCCTCACAGTAATAATATCAGGGGAATGTAATATAAATAAACAGTAACAGCTAAGAGCACATGTTTTGTGTGAACTGGGTTATTTAATAGGGTTGAAAGTCAGAGCTGTTTATTTAAAAGGGTAGGGTGATTTTCTCTTAATCGTGCGATATGTTTCCTGCAGTTTTGCAGAGTACTCATTATTGAGTCTGAGAATATGAAAGAGGCTGTGTTCAACGCACAGCAGTGGTAAAAAGCAGAAAAAAACAGCAGACTAGTTCATCTCTTTGAACCGAACCCACACGTTTGACGTGCCTAATGAATGGACAACACTATGAACTATGAAGAAACAACATGCCTTTGTTGGACTAAAGGTGTGTTGGAGGTGGGAGGGTGGTATCTAGTGACGGCAAAACCCACGGCAACATTCCGGCGTCCTCTCATCTTGGTTAGCTTGAGTTCTTAGTTTGACATGTGAAATGAGGTGTTGGAACCACAAGCTTTCAGTTAAAGAGAACAACAACGCTTCGGAACATACAAAATATTAGGCTAAAAAAGACTGATATTTATGCCGTGTGGAGATTCATTCTGTGTTGTGTCAGTTTAATTGAAAATGCCTGCTGCTTTAGAATTTTTGACTAAATATACTTACAGTATATCAAAGTCTCTTTTGAGATGATGGATTTAGGACTGTATTTGTATAATGTATGTTGAGTTGTTGCAAGAGACTGCTCAGATTTAAAAAAAATAAGCTGTTCTTATTCTTAATTTTTCTCTTTTTTGAAATTTTGCAGTTAAGCAGTTAGCCATGAGAAGTTCATCTTGTCCTTTTCAGTTGCATGAAAGTTATACTTGGAGCTTAGAGCATGAAGTTTGGCTTAATTATTTCAGTGTATTTACAGAGTTATTTTTAGGATATAATTTGTACAAAAAAATAACACATATCTGTAGAAACATGATAAGCCTTAGGACATAAGTGAATCTTCTTAGCAAGAGGGTGTAATTTGTTAGACAATTTTTAAAGCAAGGAGCAGTCATTGCAGTGTGCTTAGAATTCCAGAAATGGATTATTATTTCTTAAAGAGCTTCAGGCATATACACCTTGTTTTTTTCTATTCTCAGAGATCTGTTCTTTTACATAAGTGTCATTGTCTATATTTTTTTCATCATGAATCCTGCACATACTCGAGCATGAAGATCCACTGAAATTTTTGGAAAATAGTTTCGCAGATACAGTGCAGTGCGTAAGTATTTGGACAGTGGCACAATTTTTGTTGTTTTATCTCTGTAATCCAGCACATTGGCTTTGAAATTAAATTAAGAATACGAGGGTAAAGTCCAGACTGATGTACATCCATATCGGGTGATCTGTGTAGGAATTGCAGCTCTTTTTATACATAGTTTTTAGGGGAGCAATTGTAATTGCACAAATTAACATAATCAGAAATAAAGTAGTATTTGGTTAAAAATCTTTTGCATTCGATGACTGCTTGAAGTCTGTGACCCGCTGATATCACCAGACACTGGGTATCTTCTCTCACAGGCCTTCTCTGCCAGGCCTGTACTGCAGCCATCTTCAGTTCCTGTTTGTTTCTGAGGCTTTTTGCCTTTAGTCTTGTCTTTTACAAGTGAAACGCATGTTCCATTGGATTCAGGTCAGGTATGACTTGACTTGGCCAGACAAGAGCATTCTACTTTTTGGCCCTGAAAAACTTGGTTTCTTTAGCAGCATATTTTGGGCCATTGTCCTGCTGCGATGTGAAGCGCCATCCAATGAGTTTTGAGGCATTTGGTTGGATCTGAGCAGATGAGATGATACACTAAACAATTCATCCAACTGCTGCCGTCTGCAGCATCCCATCAATGAAGCAAGGCAAGTGACCCCCCCAGCAGCCACCATAGCCAATGCCCCATACACCCCACCACACCATGTTTCACAGATTATTTACTGGATTTCATGTGAGTAGTTTCTTTTTTTTTTCTTTCCTTCCCTCCTCCCTTTCCTCATCACTTACAGGTACAGGTTTTAATACTCGTCTCATCTGTCCATAAGACTGTTCCAGAACTCTACAGTTTTTACGCCTCCGCGCCGGCGAAAGCCGTGGCCGGAGGCATTATGTTTTCGGGTTGTCCGTCCGTACGTCCGTCCCATTCTCGTGAACGCCATATCTCAGGGACACCTTGAGGAAATTTCTTCACATTTGGTCTAAATGTCCACTTGGACTCAAGGATGAACTGATTAAATTTTGGTGGTCAAAGGTCAAGGTCACTGTGATGTCACAAGACGTTTTTGGCCATAACTCAAGAATTTCTACACTAATTATGACAACATTTCACACAAATGTCTAATAGGATAAAATGATGAAGTGATGACATTTTATATTCAAAAGTCAACTTCACTGTGACATCATACTAAGTGAAGACAGCATGTTTCTCACTATGACCACATTTTTTCTTTTTCTGGTCATAGGTTTCTCACTGGAAATTATTCACTGGAATCATACATCATGTCAATATAGTGATAACTTCCATTTCGCCAATAAATACACTTCATACATTTTAAACTTAATTCCTTCAAAGTCTTCACTACATATATTTTATGAGTCTGGACAGACATGGATATAAACTGCAACTTGACTTGTTGGCGGAGGCATACAACCGCAAGGCGGTTATTTCTAGTTTTCATGTACTTTTTATCAAATTCTAACCTGGCTGTTTGGTTCTTGAGGTTTACCGGTGGTTTGGATCTTGCAGTAGTGAACCCTCTAAGGTTATGCTCGTATAGTCTTTAGTCTTTTCTTTATGGTAGTCTTTATGGTAGACACATCTATATCCTAGAGATTGTTTTTGATCTGAAAAGGTTATTTTTTTCCACAACTGAAAGTTTTTTTCGGTCATCCAGTACAGTGGTTTTCCGTGGTCTACCAGGTTGTTTGCCATTGCTGAACTCGCCAGTGCGTTCTCGCTTCCTATCAATGTATCAAACAGTTGATTTTGACACACCCAATGTTTTGGCTGTGTCGCTGATCGTTTTATTCCGATTTTTCAGACTCATGATGGCCTGCTGGCAGTGACACTTACTTGTAACTCATGTTGAGAGACAGCAACAGATTCCAAATCCAAATTCCACAAAGACGATGCAAAGAGACACAGCTGGTGCCAAGAAACAGCTGAGCAGCCAGTCATTGTCAAAAGTAATTGTCCAATTACTTTTGCTTCCCTAAAGTGGGGGTACTATCTGTAAAAAAGGGCTATAATTCCTACACAGGTCACCCGATATGGATGTACATACCCTCAAAAAAGCAGAGAGTATGCACTTTAACCTCGTATTCATTGTTTTATTTCAATTCCAATGTGCTGGAGTACAGAGCCGAAACAACACAATTTCTGTCACTGTCCAAATACACCCTGCACTGTATATTCATGATCATCTCCATGTTGATTATTGTGTGTTGATTGAGCTCATTTTGTGAATCAGATTCTGACTGAATGTAACTGAACAGTGCACAATATACAGTAACTCATTCATATACATAACATTACTACCCTGTATAGGTAAGGAAATCATTCAGAAATAAGTTAGACTTTTTCAACAAGTATTTGACAAGATTTGGATTACTTTGTCCAAGTAATAGTCTTGGTTTTTCAGTAAGGACACAGTGGCATACATACAAGTTTTAAATGTACTTGCAGATTATCCTGCTTGAAAATACCCTTCATACATTTTTTGAGGTGCCACAGAGTTGTTCTGTAGGGTGCAGATTGGATTATTTGATCATTTCATTATTTTATTAACCGATTATTACACCTAATTTATGTCAGAATCATATAAGTAGACAGTGCCATCGCTGTCATCCATAGTTTTTGCAGACTGCAAACTTGGCCTGTCCGTTAATATACAATCTCTCAAGAACTGCATTTCCAAATATGTGCAGAAAGTCCATCGTTTGTGTGGAGTGTGCCAGTTGTATCATTGAACAACACCGGGTCGAACGTCTGTACTCTAGTTTTAGGGCCATTGCGATAATGTCTTTGGAAGTGCCTTTCCCCGGCCGTTTGGTGCCGAGAGTGAAGTCGTAGACGTGTGTCCTGTGCCACAACGTGCTAATGCTGACGAGACGGTTTTAAATGGATCTCCTGATGTGATGGTTGGACCCTGATGTGCAATCTTCCAAGGTGTTATACCCAGCATGCAAGTAGGATAATCTAATGGCTGATTTAATGTACAGAAGCAACTCTTCAGGTTAAAATAAGGTTAGTAGAGAACATTTAGAGAAGTAGTTGCTTTTCCTGTGGGATGTGTGCTTAGATACTGATTTAATCAGTGGTTTCTCCAAAGTTGTTTTCCATATGATTAGTGTACTACGCGTTTCCCTGCCATTGTGTTACTTTGGTTAAATCTTGAAGAGTTTGCAAGCTTTGATCCTATTTGCAGAGTTATCTCCTTACCAGGGTCTGCTTTGCATAAAACATGTTCATTACCTTAGATAATGGGCATTCTGCCCTTTTGAGCTTTGCTTGCTTTTCTAACCTCAGTTTCTGAAATCCACTCCAGCACTGGCTAATAGGAAAAGAGGGATAGTAATAGAATATATTTGCTGATTCACTGTTGGTGTCCTTGTCTAATGGCGCAAACTATTATTTTACTTTAATAAGGCCTTTTAGTCAGTTGAAGCTGTTATATGGGATTACAGTACCAGGATTCTGTGGTCGTAGACACTTTTCAAGGTTGAATTTTTGTATTTAAAGCAATCATTGCCTTCAGGACTCCGTTCAGCACACATCACAAAAGACCATTTGGCCGCCTATGCTGTTAAGACAGAAGAAAGATAATTAGCATGCCAGAATTAACTGCTCCATAAGATGGAACTCATCTGGAATCTTATCATATGTTGTTATTATGGATCTTCAGTGTACTTCTGATTATGATTTATCTTTGCAAAATATGATAAACTTTTTGGACACAATTTTAGCTAAAATTCTACATGAACCTGCTCCTGTGTATGGGATTATTGAGAAGCCATTGTTTTTTTTGTTTTTTTTTGTTTTTTTCCGATTCCAGTACTCAAATTGCCCCCATCACGGCCTGGCAAGATATCTCCAGACAGTTTCCCCTTCTCCGATGAAAAAGTGTCCTGATTTTTACTCATCATTGTGCTCGTCTCAACGGGACTTGGGCAGCTTCTCCCTTTCTCAAATGTGCCTTCGTCTGCTGATCATTATTTAGCTAGTTCTGCCAGAGGTACGGCTCATATGTCAGCCACTTGAGAGTAGCCCCTTCCTCAGCCATGCTAAATCAATCATTAATGCCAATTTGGATTTTAAATGTGCCTCAACCTTTTCGGATTTAGTTCTAAAAAATGAAAAATAAAAGAAACTTCTAGTTGTTTTGGGAATAGCAGAAATTGAATCAAACTCACATATGCAGACACACTCGCAGGCATGGAGAAATGCACAGAAAGAGAGCAAGACATTCTTGTTGTGTCATGGGGTAATGGAGTATGTTGATTTAAACCTTTAACTTGAATTCTTGTGTTGTTGCTTTAAAAATAAACTGGGTTTGATGTTACGCGGCTATATTTTCTTCCTCATCATTAAAACTGTAGTTATGCATAGGAAATATTAAGGTCTCTTTTGTGTTGATGAATATTTTTATAAGCTGTACTCTCCGCAATAAATATTTCAAAAGCCGTGTCATAATATTCACATTCACGTATATGACAACTGGCATCTGTTCCCGTAATTTCATCTTTAATAATTTATGATTACAGGTTCATAAGAAAAGGAGTTTCACTTTTCAGCTGTTATATTGGAGACATTTATAAGGACACAAAGTAACATGCAAAAACATTTTAGATGACCTATAAAGACAGCACGAGTTCTGCGGTATTTTCAGTAGCAGTGTGTGGCTTGGTGCCATTTCAGAGATATGAGCTTGAAGACTGTGGGTTCTAATCTCAGGTAGGCTATTCACATTGTGTTTTTGTGTATACTGCTTCAATTAGATTGCTTAAGTAATTGATCAGTTGTGTAATTGGGTCATACTGTATAAAAATTACAATCCAAAACGATAAAGTAAAACATTGAATTGACCCTGAATAGATTAATTATTTTAATTTTGTAAGAATCATGTATTATAACCTATGGCGTGTTCAATACAAATGTCTTTAATAAAAGTATATATTTGGCAATGCTTTCAAAAACATAACATTAAATATAGAGAAGCAACAATCTATTGTGTGAAGAACATATTATTATGTGATTAGACTGAGGTCTGTGCATTGGTAGGTCATTCTCACTTGACCTTGTATGCATGGAAAAGGTAGCTCACCATGGTAACCTTGGTCTTCAGGCTTTCCAGATAGTAAATCATTTCAGCCCTCTTCATGTAATACTTTTATTGGCTGCACAATTGAAATGTCATGCTTCACGAACAGAGAAGCTAGTAATTTCTTACGCGTGATTAAACCACCTCTGTAAAGCGGTAACGTAGCTAGGCCACAAGAAGAGAAAAGACATAAGGAAGACAAACACAAACAGGGAATATGTTTTAGAAACGCTGATATTTTAAGATATCTGAGAGGATTTTTCTCCCTCGCTGGGTTAGCGTATCTTTTTTCCAGTGCTCATTGCATATGTAGATGATGTGAATTGCACAGAAGGTACATGGCACAGTACATCAGAGACAAAACAACCCGCTGAGGCAAAAATCAGGTTCTTATGAATATTAATAAGCAAGCCATTACCTTTGGGAAATGTTGTCTCTAGTTTAGCTTTGTTAACACGAAACTCACCTTTGACGTAGCGGTATCAGCCAAAGAAACCCCAGATGGGGTTTGGAGCCGCTATATTTGGCTGCCATTTCCTTAAAGATATGCCTGCCCGGCTGTTTTAGAATCGCCTTTCTTTCTACCCCCCAGTATTTAAAATGTTTTATTTATTTATTAATTTATTTTTTAACTGTTGAAGATGTAGACACAGACTCATGGAATATTGATATCAGGTTACCTTTACTGGAGAGGGAAACAATTTAAATAAATATCATATCGGCCTATATGTGCTATATATTCATTAATAACCTTGTTTGCATGTGTACACCTTTAGCGTTAACCATAGCATTAAAGGATTAACATTAACCTCTATATGAATTGCTGCTTTACTGTATGAATATTCCTGAAAACTAAAAAACGGTTAATATGAGAAACAATGTTGGTGTTCAATGGTAGAGCCCACCCTTGATTTGTTTAGATCACCCCCCTCATTACATTACAGGCATTTAGCAGACGCTCTTATCCAGAGCGACTTACACAACTTTACATTTATCTATTCATACAGCTGGATATATACTGAAGCAATTCAGGTTAAGTACCTTGCTCAAGGGTACAACGGCAGTGTCCTACCTGTGAATCGAACCTGCGGCCTTTCAGTTACAAGTCCAGCTCCTTAACCATTATACTACACTGCCGCCCTCAGCTACCATTAAATAGGATGTGCATGCATCTGTGTGTGTGTGTGTGTGTGTGTGTGTGTGTTGTTTAGGGTCAAACTAAAGTTGTAAAGTTGAACCGGATTAGAGCCACACTGGGTAGAACCAGAGCTTGTGTGTGATTCTCACCACCATGGAAACTATGTCATGTGTGGATGAAAGGTCTTTGCTCCAAACTTTCCATTTAGTTTTAATTATTAAAATATTGCTTGGTTGGAATTGAATTAAGGTTGATAAATATCAAGCACTGCTTTTGACTTAGAAAATAGGCAACCTAACTTAAATTGGGGCAGAAGAGGACATGGAAGAAGATATTTGTTTCAGAGAGATATATTGAAATATATAAATTAATGTGCTTCATTGAAACGCCCGGCCTTAGGCCATTTAGTGTCAACTTATGGATCTAGCATATTTTAAATCAGAGTTTAAATAGTGATAATAGAAATACATCTGAATTGATTAGCTTTCGTATGTTTACAGCTCACTTTAATTGCTTAAAAATGCCATTTGTCAGCTTTATGTTGTATCGACAAGCACTATTGATTTATCGGATTTTGGATTTGTCTTGTCTTTTGGACATAAAATTCACATATGCTGTTCAAATGGGAAATGGTCGCATCGATTTCCTTAACTTGAGCCCAAATGCTAAAGATTTTTGGATAAGCTTTCTCATTACTTAAGCCAAAATCAATAAGAAAGAGCATCTTTTAATGAACGAGCAGTTTGAACACCGTACTACAGAAATAGGGTCCTGCTCACCCTCTGCCAAGCAAATCGATCATCAAGGTTGCTTAAGTGAGGTCCAATTGGTTGACATTGTGGTTTTCTTTTGTGTATAAACTTGCAGCTTCAGAAAAGCAGAGAGAGCTTGCAGAAGCAGCAGATGGAATTACTGTCTCTGAAACGGAAAGAAGACGGACTCCTCGCAGAGGTATGCAATTAACAGCAGTCTGATTTTACCATCTCACCATACATCTCAGAACCTTATAATACTGATTGGAAAAGGTAGAAACAGGTTAGATAAGCATCCCAGTCCCTGGGAAAAGTTTGGTGCATATCGGATAATAAACAATATTAACAGAATTTTATCTGAATCCTACCCAGTGAACATGGCAAATTTGGATGCCTTCAATTCGCATTTCACTCCGTAAAATAAAAAATAATAAAGTTCCTGGGATGCTTATCTAACCTGTTCCTACCAGTATTATAAGGTTCTGAGACGTATGGTGTCATCCTGTTACAAATGGTCAAATCTGACTGAAGCAACTTCCTAATTATTTTCTAAGGTCGTGTTTTTAGCTACAAGAAACTTTATCCCAAGGGTTCAAATGAAAAATGATTAATTTATTCTCAGCCAACACTCAGGATTTAGTGAAATAAAGAACACGGCCGGGGATCCGCGCCTCAACAGCTTAGTGCGGAGCCTCCCACGCATGACACCCGGCGTTACCGCGCTTTCACGAATGACACCGGCGTAACGTTATCGGAATCGATATTTCAGATCAGTCCCGCGGCAGGAATACGCGCCCCCAGATTTCACAATTGACTTTACCTCACATTTTCAACTGGCTTCCTGTCTCCCCCTCCTTTTTTTAGCGGCAGACTCAGGAGCAGAGGATTGCGAAAGTTGAAAAGGCCCGGCAGCAGAGGGAGGAGGAGGCGACGCGGCTGGCGTCTCTTGTAGAGCAGCTGCAGGTTCAGCTGCTGGAGTCCCGTAACTTACACACACAGGCCACATGTCAGGTACCGCACTGAAACGCCATTAACTGCCCTCAACTGTGCCGTTACTTCATAAATTACCCTAATTCACCCCCTGCCTAATCATTTCAAAATGACTTATTGATGTGTCTGAAAGGCACGGCAGGGATCTCAGGTTGCACTGTATAAAATGCATCGGTTTCCTCTTAATTCTGCCATTGACATCTGGGCCCCCCCCCCATCTGAAATCATCGCGCCTTCATTTAGTTTTTTTCCCTTCTTTCCTCCTGTAAAATTATCAAAGTGTCTTGTTTTCCCTCTGTAGTTCTTCTTTATTTATTTTTTTATTTTATTTTTTTCCTAAGGTGTCATGATTTTAAAGTTATAAATATTGAAGATGCGTAAGTTCAGGGACATGAAAGGAATCAAAATCTATTGTTGCGTGTCCTTTTCTCGTGTAAAGTTTGGTTTAAATGTCACACATTAGCATATGAACTTTTAAATGAGCTTGTTTGCTCAGTAATGTTGGCATGTAAATACAGATATCGAATCTATAGGTTGAATAACTGCGCAGCGTTGGAGGTTTTTGATGTATTTGTATTCACACCATTAATTAAAGTGTGGCATGGGATCTCACCCCCAAATAGGCAGATTGACTGGTTTTCCAGAACACTTGAGCCGAGTCTCAAACTTGAATAACCGATAATTGCAATGGAAATGATCTGTGCTGCCTTCTTGATGGAAAGGAAAGTGATTGACAAGCATCACTCTTGGTATTAAACTCTTTCATACATTATTCAAGGCCTCACCCATCCCTTGTTGTTGGAAAATCTCTTGCCGTCACTAGAGTGCTATACCCAATCATCTTAAGAAGAGCATATTCTTGAATCTGGAGCACGAGAGAAAACAAAATGGAGGAAATGATTAACATGTAGCGCCAGCAATTTACATGATACCTGGAAACCTGTGTTATTGGGAATGAATTTAGTTAATGTTGGCTTGTACAATATTTTACACAAATCACACGTGTGAACGCTTATGACAGGTGTAAACGTAAGTCAACATTAGTGCCATTGTTCAGTGTTTTTATTTATTTATTCTTGTCTGAATGATACTTGCAAAATGACAAGTGTACATTCACATTAGCATTTTAAAAATGGAAGCGGTACAGATTTTGGCAACAACAAGAGTCTTGCTGAAATGTGGTACCTTCGGCCATACTTAGAAATGGAATACATGGGACGGTGATTTTAATAATCCAGCACTGGCCATTGATTCTTCTTTAATTGATTCTTGTCCTTCTAAGAGAAATGTTGTATTAGCAGTACCTGTTGCTGCTGCACTGCTTGCTTTGACTGCTGTGGTCTTTGTGTACCTGTGGTCTTTGTGTACCTGTGGTCTTTGTGTACCTGTGGCCTTTGTGTACCTGTGGTCTTTGTGTACCTGTCTTTCTTCATTTCCAATATCACGCCACCAGAGACTTTCTTTATATGCACTTCTTTTTTTTCAGCACATTGACTTGTGTTTCTACCAAATAGCTTGGCTGAATGTGCTTCCATATCGAATCAAAGTAAATACGCTGCAGTATATATGTAGGGACATTGCAATATGAACAGGAAGCTTGACACAAAAGCCATCATATTTAAGAATACTGCGTTTAGTTCTTTTATGTCATTGTCGTTAGTGTATCCATGGAAAAAGAAGAAAGGCAATTGCATTATGTAGCCTATTCCTTGAGCATATAAAAGTGATTTAGTATATTCTTGGCTTTCAGCGTCATTGACTAGCTGTAATGTAGGCCCTGTGGTCGCACCACATTTTCTTCTCATGAATGTATTTAATGTAAAATGCTGGTAGTTAAGCAATCGGAGATGTAAAATACCCCACCAATTACCTGCGGGGAATCTAGAAAATGTCATTATTTTGAGAGTTCAAAACTAAGATGGCTTGTATGATAAACAGTGGTTTTGATCAAATGCTACAGTAGCATAATCATGTTTGTTGCACTGAATTATTTAACCTTTGAATGACCCGTCAGAATGCCAGCGCCCCAATCAGAAACCCTAATTGAATCTGCTTTGTGGTTCCAAGATGGATGAAAAAATAAAATTGAAGGGGCGAAAAATGTATTCGCCAAGCCAGTCTTTTATGGATTGCCTTATATTTCAACCCGTTTCACTTGTGTATGAAGAACGAAGCTCCGTTTTCCCCATTATTCTTTGCATCTTTTGTACGGATATTCCTGTGTTTCGTTTGGTGTACTTGTGATTTTCTTTCACCTTTCCTGAACGTAATACATAACTGTTTTATTCATTTCCAGTTTTTTATCAGAAAGTTAAGCATTACGCTGACTTTCTGAAGAAAAGGTTCGACTTAAGTGGCATATGCTGTGCAGTAGTTCGATCAACATGTTTGTCCTCAGTTGGGAAAATAGAGAAGAAGAAAAGCATTGAGGTTGAAAGACTGAATAGGCATAAACGCGCAGTGGCTGATGAGTTGTTCACTTTCGCTGAACAAATTCCTGCCTGCGATTGGTTTTGAGGATGAAGCGCTTCATAATCAGCCAAAGATGAAATGTGAATTTAACTGCAAGTCCGAGGTCAAATAGAGAAATACTGCGATGGGACCCCCACAACAGACGGGGTTTGAAAGCACACAACAAGGTTCTGTGTCACATCAGTGATCCGGATGCATTCATTGCAGTTGTATTCAATTACGTTTTTTTTTTTACACTGGAAGTTTCTAGAGTTACACAGAGGCAGACAAACAGGGAGGATGAATTTGTTTGACTTTTAAATGAACTGCAATATTACAGTACTTTCAGCAGGTGACCTTTGACTCTGTGTTTTTGTGTTCTCAAAATAGCGAGCCGTGCCTATGTAGAGATGAGAAGGTCACAATTTGTTTGCTGCCAAATAGTTAGTTAAGGCGGCATTGCATGAGATCTGGGTGATGAAAGAGTGCGAGTTGAAAATGGAAACATTTTTGATTCTAACAACATCGCTAAAAGCGTGCGATTCTGTTTCAGACCTTTGTATTTAAGGGGCTGAAATGCCAGCGCACGCCGGCCTAATGAGTCCAGTGTCACCGTCGGGCGATTTCGTTCAGACGGTCCGGCGCGTGAAAAACTCCATTCCAAATTGCGAAGAAAGGAGAACGCCTCAGGCTTTCATTTTTCAGGTTAAATACCGGTGCACAGAATAGCTTTCGCCAACAATGAGTGTCCGCTTTGTATGTCAGAACGGTTAACTCGCTCATCCCTAAATCAGCTCTTATTTTCATCCCCGGCTCTTAAAATGTTTTCCCCGTGCCGGAAGTGCCCATGTGGGAGAGTGCCGGCCAGCGGGCCAGCGACGAGGGCGCTGTTCCAGGCACTGCTGGGACACGCTCTCTGGCTAAGCTTCCCACTGGCACGGCACGCTTCCACGTCTCTTAAATCCGTTTTCACCCAACTGGAAAAGAGGCAGTACGACGCTTTAACCCAGGTCAGCGGCGACAGGGACGCCTCGGAGAGCGATGCCACTGAAATCTACGACAGAGCCATTCCTGCTTACTTTTTGAGGGAAATTTTACACACGCACATAAGAGTGTATGATAAGTACCGATCGTCAAATGCCAATTTGCCCATCACGATTACAACTTTGGTCAGATTAACTTTTTTTGCTATATTATGGCAACAGAGAAACGTGTGTGCACTGTGCATGTTCAGTATGTTTGCAAAATCCTAACGACCCTCTTGTTTATTTCATCATGCTACAGGCTTGCAAGTGAATATACTGCGTAAGAGATGGGGCCTCCTGGATCCGTGCCCGGTTGCAGTTTTTCTAATGTGTTTCCTCCATCATAAAAGCCTTTCAGTGTCCCATTTGACCTTGCTTCATTTCCAAACAATATCTGACTGCATACGCTTTAGTCCTCACAGTCTTTATTTGACTCCATTGGGTCTTTGGGTAAAATTATTACGCCTTTAACTATAGCCTGGCAAACGGTATGCTCGCATATTCTACCTTTGTTTTAAGGATGCTCGGAGAGCCATAAGAAAACTTAACGTAACATAAACGCACACTCGCACACACGTGCAGTCATACACACAAAAGGCTCGCGTGCTTTTCGTCGTTATTGGTATGTAAATATTATTTTTGATTGTAGCCAATGCATCACATGATAAATATATTAGTTAATCATACAGAATCATAATACCAGGCGGGAATGCGCTCGCAACGACGTTAAAACGTGCTTTATTGTGCTGCGGACCAAATTTAATAAGGGCGGCGGAAATGAATAAATGCGTACCTAAGTAAATTTATAATATGTTTTACCGTCCTCGAGGCGGGATGATATTGTTTAGGTGTTCATTTATTAGAAATGTATGCTTTATGTATTTCTCCCTCTGTGGGAATGAGCAGTTTTAAACGTCACTGGCCTTTCATGCAGATGTGCTTTTATTGTTCTGTGAGGAAAGGCCGAGGACAAGCATCAGTTTACCCAAATGATAAAAACAATAATAATCACAATAACAGCACGCTAATGGCCTTTAATTTAAATTGATGTGGAATTTAAGGGCCATTAGCAGGGTCCCGCGCTCACGTTCAGCCCCTCCTCCGCCGACGTGCACAAGCGTTGAGATTGCACAGGGAAGGGACATATAGTAAATAGTGAATTGTGAGATGCAGCCAGGCTTGCAGAAAATAACTATTTGAGGGATGGTGCATGAACTGAAAGCTGTAATTTTGACAGGTGGCAAGGTGTCGTGTCATCAGGCCCTTCCAAAGCCTCATATCTCATGCCCATTGATTAATGGCTCTAATTAAGGGATGAAATCAAGCGTGTGAAGACAGGGGATCGCTTTAGGTCCGTGTTTGGTAGTTTTCTCTTCCTGGCGCGCAGCTCATCCATCTAAATATCACTGCTCTTTCATTTATTACAGCTGGATGCTACCAAGCGGGAGCTGGAGGGGGCGCGGGGCGAGTTGGCGGAAGGCAGACGCCGGCGCGCCGCTTCGCGGGACGAGGTAGGAGAAGGCGTCGTCTCGGCCCGGCCGTTTCCTCGTCTCGGCTGTTTCTCCTCCGCCGTCCTTCCGCCTCTGCGTTTTCCCCTCTTTCTTTATTGTGGCGCGCCACCGCTCCCGCCCGCCCGCGAGGAGCACATTTTCATTTTGTGGAGGTCACCCAGCCAACGGGGTCACGTCAGACGTGCCTGACAATTAAATGCAGAGCGTGGCTGGATGGATAGGGGTTAGATTATTTTCATTACCAAATTAAAATCATCATAATAATAATAATAATAATAAAAGATTTTAAAAATCTGTATGAACCAGCAGAGACCACCTCTGCATATTTGTACAAACTCTAAAATAAAACAAAAACAAACCAAGACAAGAAGAAACAGTAGAAATCCAGGAGTTTTTCTTATAAGCCTGTAAATGGTATCTTTTGTTAATGAATCCAATTGGATGTTTGCTGTGTTTGAACCACCCTCCCCCTCCCCATCCACACACACACACACACACACACACACACACACACACACTGCTTACTAACAAGACCGAGAGTCTGGCATTACAGTGTGGGGCTAAACAGGTCCCTGGAGGACCCAGCCTCTCTCCTTTGGCCTTGCATTATAATGCCTGAGCCTCCAATCCCCTGTCAACGCTTAGCAGCACAGGCAGTCAGAGAGGGCCACCAGCTGGAGTTTCCTGCATTTAGAGATGCATTGTCAGTTTTATCTATTTCCACTAACTGCTTTTGCATGTGGGGAATAAATAATTTACCGTATCAAATGAACACAAGGCGCTTGCACATAAAGGACAGGGAGAGGCATGCCATAGTAATGACGGGGGAACTCTTTTCATTTAATTCTTTTCATTGTTTACCTGTAGATATTACTTTCCATAAACATTTCTTTTTTTAAAAGCAACTTGCTTCTTTTAAATGAGCTTGAACTGCATGTTTGCCCATGGGATTGTGCTTTTAGACTGCTTATGTTTTCCTGTTCAGACATTTGGTGCTAAATATTCCACTCAATTTTTATTTATGTACAGATCTGTCTTTTCTGTTTATAGCTTCATATATATATATATATATGTGTGTGTGTGTGTGTGTGTGTGCGCATGCGCGCTTGTGTATAAAATAAAATATATAATGTCATTAGACAGGCATGTAGATAGATTAGCTTTTTGATGACTGCTTTATAATGCTACAAATCATCTGAACATTATTGCCCCCAATGCAAATACACAATGTTGCAGCTCTGCATATTTGTAGGATGTAGCATGCAGGCTGCATTTTAATAATCATCATTTGCAAGATTATTTTAGCGTCCGCACTGTGGAGAGATGGATTTTTCATGAGTTCTTGCATGACCATATGCGGTATTAGTCAGTGTGAGGTATTGCTAGCGAGCTCATTGCTTTCAAAAATCAAAGTTAAATGGGTCATCTATCATCAGAATTTGTGTCTGGGCGACTTGTCTGAACATCAGTATGATTTATGGTTTGAATTGGAGGAGTCAACCATGCATGTTTCTTAGTTTATCGTTTTATGCTGTCTTCAATTAAATGTCTATAAACAGAATGATGGCTTTACGACATTGTCCATCAATAAAGACGATCAGGTTTTGCATGAGGATATGTAATTTTCACAGAAGTAATGTCCTCTTGACTTCTAGCACAGAGGGTTTTATAAACCGTGCTCGCATTCCCGTTTTTCATTAACTAAATAGAGTAATTTTATCGTTCTGAGATTTTTATGTCCTCCTAATAATATTAAACTAAGATGTTGATTATTCCCTGCTTGCATCAACAAGCAAATGCCAGCTTAATGATCTACATTTTGCTTATTATGTTTTATCATTCCCCTTTCTTATTATTGCCGTCATTTCTCCAAGTAAAAGTACATTTAGAAATTCAATTTTCCGCACGTGTAATACGCCAGCGATGGCATGTTTGCTGATTGCGGTGTCTGTAAAGGTTATAAGTGCAATGTCACCGGGAAAAATAATTCTTTGTCAGTGTGAAAATAAATCAACTCGCAGGGGGGGGGGGGTATGAAAATTTGAGGGAGGTGGAGAAGGACTTTCATTTCCTGTGACGACATTGAATAACGACGCGTTGGGTGTCTGTATTTATGAATATATGGAATTTACCGTGGCTTCGCGTGTCAGACGAACCTCGGTCTGCGTGACTTCCTCCTATCACGCGTCAAGCAGTCGACTGCTATTGTTATGCTGCCGATTGGTTTATCAGTGTGGAAGCCAAGGCTCTCCCCCAGCCCCCAGCCCCCAGCCCCCAGCCCCCAGCCCCCAGCCCCTTATCCTTTTAATAAGGTTGTGTACATCCAGCCTAAAATAATACCACACATTTGATATGGCTGCAAACAAATGTAATGGCTCACGCTAAACAGCGCTGCCCCCGTTTGTTTATTTTCCTCAGATGTAGAATAACTTGGATAAGTATTGACAGAGGCATACCCGAAGAGATGTGCGAGATATCAAATCGAAGGCTCCAATTACTGGCAGGTTCATCATTACGGCGTGTTGCGCGGACACCTGCTTTGGGTCTTTGTTTAGCAGGATTATGCATCTGTCGAAATCGTAAGTCACGGGGAACAGCTCGCCAAGAATGTGAAAAAATAAAAAGAAGAGTGCAGTTGTCCAGTGCTTTAAAAGTTATCCGGTTAGCGGGCAAATTACTGACCGCCCCACACCCCGATTTTACCCTCAAAATATTCTCTCTGCAGAAAATGGCTTCCATCTCTAAAGAGCATACGTTACAAGGGAAAATGGCATTATTTAGGAATTAAAAAGAGGAACTGATTTAATTTGCACCCTTAGCAAAAAAAAAGTGAGAAAGAGTGGAAGACCTTGGCTTTGGCTGAAGAGGGTAAAATGAATCAGCTGCAGAGCCTCAGTTAATCACGGGCTGCACATTTTTATCCACAAAATGATATATCTGCAGTAAATTACCATTCCAAGCTACTCTCTCCACTGCGACCATTTTGTCATATGAAATGGAAGCTTGATTAACAAAACATTCAAGGGAAGATGTGACTGCACAATCTTCAATAAAAAAATACATTGTGTCTAGGATTCATGTTTAAATCTTTCTGGATTCTCATCTACTCAATTTGATTTGACAGCATAAGGAAGTCTGCATATCTGCTTGTGTAAAATTTATCCCAACTAATCCCTAAAAATGGTGACAAAAGATGTCTTGAATGATTGTATTTAAAATCTCAGATAGATACACCACACAGATTGATTAATAATTTGGTAGGTCACCAAATTATTTATAAATTGTATGTATGTATATATGCATGTATGACCATTTCAAGAATGGTATACATTTAAGATTTGGCATCACATCTGTGCGACATTTCTCTCACTACGGTTCAGTGGGAATTGTCACAAAATCCTGGTTCAGGAATATGAGCGATGATGGGAATCTGCATCTGATAAATTGATGGGGGGGGGGGGGTGCTGGTCCGTTTTCCACTTGATTTACTGACCAAGAAACCTCTGCGTGCACACACACGCAGAGACACGTGCACACACACGCAGAGACACGTATGCACACAGACACACGCACATGCACACAGACAAGCACACACACACATGCAGAGACACGCACACACACACACACGCAGAGACACGCACACACACACGCAGAGACACACACACACACGCAGAGACAAGCACACATGCACACACACGCAGAGACACGCACGCACACACAGACACGCACGCACACACAGACACGCACACACACACGCAGAGACACGCACACACACACAGACACGCACACACATGCAGAGACACACACACAGACACGCACACACACACACGCAGAGACACGCACACACACACACGCAGAGACACGCACACACACACGCAGAGACACGCACACACACGCAGAGACACGCACACGTACACACACACGCAGAGACACGCACACACACGCAGAGACACGTGCACGCACACGCAGAGACAAGCACACACACACGCAGAGACACGCACGCACACGCAGAGACACGCACACACACACACACACACAGAGACAAGCACACATACACACACATGCAGAGACACACACGCACGTGTACACACACACGCACGCAGACATGCACCCACATGCAGAGACACGCACACACACACCTACACACACGCACACACACACACACACACGCAGAGACACGCACACATACATACACGCACACACAGACTCGCACACGTATACGCACGCACGCACATGCACACACACACACACACACTCATAGACATTAATCTCTTTCTTTTCCTCCCAATTGAGACTGGACTGCTGTGTTCCTCCACTCAGACCCCCACTTTCTGGGTAGGGAGGTGATAGAGCGCACATCCTGAAGTACCCTCCAGAGCGGCCTGTACCTCAGGCCTGCGGCGCGGTCACCGGGGTCCACCCTGCGGGACCCCCAGGCTTCAGACCACACCCCCATTCAGCAGCATCGCGGCAAATCACCGCATCGCCACAAATGTCACGCTGCCCCGGCAGAAACACGCAGGCATCCTTCCACCGCGGCCGGGGGAGGGGAGGGGAGGGGAGGGGTAAAGACCCCCACGGGGTATGGCGGACTCCATCCGTCCTCGAGTCCGCATCCAGATGTGCGCACATTACAGGAAGCGCCGCTTCTCTCGAGGGAAGGAAGTTCAAAAGAGCGGTCCGAGACATTGCATCCCCCCCCCCAAATTTCACGGCCCGCCATTAGCATGTCAGGGAACCTTGCGCGTGATGCAGACTGTCCATAGCTTTATAGGTGAGCGGCCCGTGTAATTCATATGGTGACCGGGTGCACACCAAAAAGGGTACCGCTGGACTGATGTTATTTCAGAAATCATCTTTTCTCTGGCTCTGTCACTTACTGTTCCAAAGGGCATATTTTACGAGAATTAAATGCCTTCCTTACTGGTCTTTTTCAAACTGGTAAAATGTAATTCAGTGATCACTTTTAATAGTTTCATAACAGATCACAGTTTTATATGGCATTGCACTGAAAATGTTTTTTTTTTTTTTTTTTTGGCGGATTTAACGTGTCAAGGACACACACAAAGATTACTAAATTTGTACTGTACACATATCTTTGCAATTATCTACTTGTCACTTCTCACGTATGCAGTTTTCTTCTACCCGCCAGGTCTCGTAGCTGTTTTCTACCTCCCTTACTGATTTGAGGGTTGGCGAATGAAGCTATGCAAATTGGGTGAAACCAGTGCTGCATGGCTCAGTGTCTCACATACATAATGCATGTGTTTTCCTAAACAGGGTTTTATATACAGTGTCAATAAGGGTGTATATTGCTGTCTTCCAGAGTGAAGCCAAAATGGCGACGGTGAAGAACGAGCTGAGCCAAGAGTATGGAAATAGACTGCGGGAGCGCGAGCTGAAAGCGAGACAGATAAATGAGGAGCTGGAGAACTTAAAAGAGAAGCACGTCTCCGCCAAAGAGGAGGTAAAAGTTAACTCGTTAAACAGGGAAACTGTGTCGCTTATTCTTTCATGTCAGACTTTTCTAAAGAGGTCTAATGTTTCCTCTGCAAATGCAGAAAGTCCACGCTCTTACATGTGATCCAAAGAATTTATGTCATTGTCAAATATGCATAATTTACTGGAGGAGACGAGGTATCGTCAAGAAGTTGAACGAGGTCAGCCGCGATGGGGCTACTGATAGGTTTTCAGCATGTTATATCTACTCCAAATGACCATCTGTTAGTTTCATTAAACGTTCAACCGTTTCTCAGAGTTGTTTTAGTTATAAAAACGTTTTCTGTACGGTAAGAGAAGAGAAAAAAGCTTAAAGTTTTATGCGTGATTCTTATGGGTTCCCTAGACGTTGAGCCAAGGGGCCACTGTGATGAAAAGCAAAGGCATCCTCAGAGCAAGGCTTTGAAAAGTGAGCCAAATTTGCTCTGAATTCAGCCGTTCGCCGTTTGCAGGAAAGGTGAAAGCAGGCGAAACGGGGAGCGCTCCACGGCTCGCCGACGCGCACGCGCGCCCCTTTCCCGCAAATTTTTCGCTTTGCGCCGAAATGCCAGGGCTGCGGAGACGACGACATCAGAGATGGGCGACGCACGAGTCGCTCCCACCTGCGGTTGAGCTGTATTAGCATGAGAGAGAGGGGGAGGGCCAGGAGCGCAGCTGCAAAATTACAACCTGCTTAATTTAATTACCCACTGTAATTAATTCATATCTCCAGCCAAAAAAAAGAGTGCCTGTGTAAAGAAGTCATTAACCTAATTACATAATTAATTGTCTGTTGCGGGATTCCATTTTTGCTGTGTCTTCATTATCTGATGTCTCGCTTTGGCAACAGTTTGGCTTGTTGGAAATCTCTGGCAGTTGATAATTCAAAGCTGTCACACCACATAATGAGAGTCATTTAGGGCCCCATATGTTAATGTTTGCATAAAGGTGTCCGTAGAGAATGTCACCTGCTTCTGTCAAAACGGGCCCCAGACATGTACTGCGCTTGCCTGCGTGTTCGTGTGTGCGTGTTTTTTGAAATTCAAAGTGATGGTTCGTTTGATTAATTATTTGACGCGACACAGGCGAACGGCGTACACGTGTAGAGCTTTTGTCTCTTGTGCCATCACGTAATGTACCCGTAATGCAACCGCAGCAGTTGCACAGAACATGTACTGTGCATCAGGAAAAAAAAATGCTTTGACACCTTTCTTGCTACAGTCAGAAATCACAATCAAGGACAACAGTCCTTTACCCAAATCTGTCAGATGCAAAAAAGAAAAGCCTCCATTTTATGAGGAGATGCGCTTGTCTGTCTCCATCCTTCACTCCACATGATGTTTCTTCACAGTTCCACAGGCTGGCAGCGGTGCTCAACGCTCTCCTTTCGTCCCACATTTACATCCCGCCTCAGAGGAGACGGCTCGCGCTCAGCGGTTCCCGCGCGAAATTGTGCGCCGGCCCCGGCTGTACCTGCGCTAAAATAGCGCCGTTAGCCCTGTCTGCGCACTCTGTCGCGCAGCGCGGCGGTAATGAAGCGCTCTGTCAGTCCCACTTCCTCTTGCCGCTGATGAGGCGAGCATACCCGCTCGGGCACCGCGGGAGAACCTGTGCGACAGCGGAGTGTGAAATGGAATCCCAGTGCTGGTCTACTTAGCCATTCTGTCACGAGAGAAATTGCTGTGAGGGATGACGGACCTTAGAATAAAAGAGGATTTGATCCGTTTTATATAATTAACAGAAATCACAAACCATCGTACATAACTAAACCCAAAGAAATTGGTTGTGCAAATCATTTCTGAAATTGAAAAAGAGTTTTGAGGTGGACCGTGAGGCTGTTTAGAGCTTAGAATGGCCTAACTAAAACATCTTTGGTTCATTTTATGTTCTTTACAGTTGTGATAGTTGTTTTATTGTGTTGTGTTTATCCCAAGATTTTAAATTTGGGTTTGAACTAGCAAGGTCATTAAAAACACATTCTAGATTTCCCTATTTTAATTGCTCTGTTATATTTCTGACAAAAAAAAGCATGTTCAAATACTCTTTTTGATGCAAAATGAGAAATTTGAATGAAACTTGGGAAATGATGGTACACCAGACCAACTGAAAACCGGGAGCTTCATCCTTCATGGTATGAAAATGGGCACAAGAATAGAAGTTGTGGTAAGAAAGTCAGAAATTGATTGCCATCCTAAGTGCATTTTCCATTTAGCGATACACAGATATGATAAGTAGGGGACCCTGGTTTCCGTGTCATTTCAGATTATATTATATTTAGAAGTGATACCTTGTATTTGTGCAGAAAGCTAAAAAGCCTTTTTGTCCCCTCCTAATGCTATTGGCTGTGGCTCCAGGAAAGCATTAACTTTGTCATTTATAGAGTGTGCATGGCCTTAATAATCCTCCTCTTATCCCAATCCACATGGGAAGCTAATGGATCAGCAAACTCAAAGTGATCGGTTGTTTGGCCTTTGGAGATTGAGGCTTGGATATTGACAGCAGACAGGAAATGTGTGGAACCCAATCCCCCCCCCCCCCCCCATATCTGCCATGTTTAACTGTGTTATTTCTGAAACAAAAAATATTTTAGAATTTCCGTATAGAAAATAAATACTGCAGTTGTTTTCCAATCAGTAAATTGTGAACAAAAGCAGCCCCTTAATTTTTTTGTTTGCTGTAATTTAGTGGATTTTACTCTGCGGGCAACCAGGGAAGTTTATATTTTACACTCAGCACAGTGCGTTTGCTGAACGCTGCAGTTTAAGGTCACGTGCAACACGTGCGACTGTTCTAATGAGCAGGTTCTCTAGCCGTGTTTAAGGCTGTGCTTGAGCGGCGGTCGCCTGCATGTCTCCTTCAATGTGGGCTCCTCAGCCGTGACTGCTGATTTCGCCAAATTAAACCGTAACCTTGGCGACCTCCTTAGGCCCTGTGCAGAAGGAGGCATTTTGCTGCCTTTTTTTTTTTTGCTGTCCCATTGCTCTTAGAGTTTCCAATATGTATTTTGTGTGCCTGATGTGTGCGGAACATTTGAAAATCCCATAGAAGTTGACTCAATTTGAAGGCCAAAGCTCTTTTCGGAATCCTCGAGAGCTTCGCCAAAATTGAAGTGTGCATTCCCCGTTTGTACACCATTAGATAAATAGCTTATTTGTACCATGACTCAAGGTTATTGTAGTTTTGTTGCTTGTACACCATTAGATAAATAGCTTATTTGTACCATGACTCAAGGTTATTGTAGTTTTGTTGCTTGTACACCATGAGATAAATAGCTTATTTATACCATGCCACACGGTTTTTGTAGTTCTGTTGTTTATACACCATTAAATAAATAGCTTATTTGTACCATGACACACAGTTATTGTTGTTTGTTGGTTAATTGTCTCTTGGTTTTATTTCTGTAATGTCTTTGAATTTTATTTTCAATTCAATTTTGTTTAGATTGAAGTTTTTCTCAAGGTTTTTTTTTTTTTAAATTTTATTTTATTTTTTAATACTTTTTTTTTTTTCATTTTAAATGGATAAAAAAGTGAAAACATGTTTTTAGAAATATTTGCAAATTTATTAAAAATCAAAAACTTAAATTTCTCATTTACATAAGTATTCATACCCTTTGCTTTAATGCATTTTTAAAGTATCATATTTAATATTTGGTCACATATCCTTTGCATGCTGTTACTTTCTGAAGTCTGTGACCCATCATGTCTTATTTTCAGGTACTGTTACAAGCGATACTACAACCTCTCTGCATTTGAATTGATAACGATGGGAATTGGGGGGTGAGACTAAATTCAGCTGTAAATTACACTGGTACAGTATGGAACACATGGCTGGCTAAATGGCTGTTAGTTATCAAGGGTCTGGATGTGGATGCATCACTGCAAGGGTTATTTCTCCTGACTCATTTTTCTATAGAACTCTATGGGGGGGAAAGTCAGGAGAAGAAGTGATCCATCCACATCTACTCCATATCTGGCCGTAGAGTGATGGTTTGGGGCTCGTTTGATACCTTTGACCCTTGATGACTTACAGCCATTTGCCAGTCATGTGTTCCATACTGTACCAGTGTATTTTACAGCTGAATCTAGTCTTACCCCCCAATTTCCAGAGAGATCAATTCAATGCACTACACAAGAATGCACAGTGCATGCAGAGGGCCCTGCAGTAGTGTGCAGGATACTAGGAATTATTTGTGAATGTGATAAAAGAATGCACTGCACATGTAATAGAGTACTCAAGTGAGGCGTGGGCGGAGTTTGGTTTCGGAAGTAAATTCTCTATTCTTTTTGGAAACTATTGGCAATTTCTTGAAATCTGATTTATAGAATGAGCTGAAACGTTCCTGGATTAGCTTGTGTGGTATAAGGATATAGAGCATACATTTCATGTTCCAATTTTTATTTTTTAAAGTCATGATTAATGATTTGTAGTCCGGTTTGTAGTCCACTTTAACAGACTACGTATCCATTACTGCAACGCATGGGCGGTTCTCGACCAATCAGATATCATCATCTCGTCTGGACATTTTTGGCAGTGCATACCACCTTGCTAATTTGGCCATTTTACTTCATCAAACCGTCTGGAGGGAATTATGGGACGTCGAGTTTTTAAACAGTGCCAGCGCTGGTATATTCACAAAAAAATACTAAAACGTAAAATATACTCGAAGCTGGTCCAGAAAAACTACATATTTTGTTATATTGAACAATCCAGGAAATTGATGGTAAGACATAATCACTAGAAAATGTTTAAAAGTTAGTTTTAGTTAATGTCAGTGGTCTAAATGAATGGGGAAGTCACTTCCGAAACCAGTGTGATGTAGTCACTTGAGTAGTCTATGGAAGAAAGCACAGTGCAGGGTTGAAATTCAACAGAATTTGCATTATATTTGGTTGTTTTAACCAAAGCATGCTGCAAGATCTAGAATTGCAGTTGTGTATTTTCCAACTAAATTTAAGTTCCATGTTATAGGCTAACTTTTGCAACAAAAAATAAATAAATAAAAATCGTCAAAATTCCAGAGCTTAACTTCCCATGGTAAATTTCCGGAAAGTTTCCAAAAATTTACCAGAAATGTTCTGCCCCTTTGCAACCCTAGCCAGGAAACACTCTTGTCCCAGACATTAAAAATGTCAAACAATTTAAAAATGCGTTAGTCTTCAAAACCTAAAACTAACAATTACTGCCGATAACATAGGTGTGGAAATGTACTCTTATAATCCTCTTTGTTTTAAAATATGATTTTTCTGAAATTGGCTTTTGTTTTTTGTGTCCCAGGTGTTTTCAACATCATCACATTTCTATAAAGATGTAATTTATTCAGTCATAAAATGGGTTAGTCATATCCTGTCTCACTCCATAATTTCACAGAAGGCAGCAAGGTTAGTTTTTGAAAAATATAATGCGATTTGCAATGTCTCAAACATAATGGGGCAACTCCCTTCTAAATTGAAACAAAATAAGAAATAGGTGAATTTTCACTTG
Source organism: Ilyophis sp. 1 JC-2022 (assembly GCA_022702515.1). NCBI lineage: Eukaryota > Metazoa > Chordata > Actinopteri > Anguilliformes > Synaphobranchidae > Ilyophis > Ilyophis sp. 1 JC-2022. The sequence goes on from CM040403.1 coordinate 113,681,113, forward strand.
CATTAAGATACTTTTTAGCAAGTAAGGAAAAATAAAATGGCTACTCACCAAGGCTATGCCATGAAATGAAAAAATATAACATTTTGCCAACTCGTATTTTATCTGATGAAGATATGGTCTGTGGTCTATGCTGACTGAGGTTGATTCTCTTTAATAATTGAATTATGTTATTGAAATTAGCTATTTATTTTCAATTAAGTTATTTAAATACTATTAAAACATCAACAAATTGAATCATCTAAATCATTTATCTGTTTTATCCAGTAAAACTAGCTTTTTGTAATGGGACTCCTGTGTGAATGTTAGGAATAGCAATTTAAGAACATTTTGTATTTAATTTAAGGAGCTGGCCCCTTTAAAGGGCTTAATAGCCACGTCTTTGATATCTCAAAATATATTTTTCCAGAATAATTGAAGAGTAAAAAAAACTAAAACCCAAAAAAACATGGTTTTGTCCCAATTCTCAAGAATGGGTGATATATAAATTTTCTAATTTATCATATTCGGACACCAATGGATTGTGGCTACGGCTTCAAATGGTAGTCTTACCTACACATTGTCATTTTTCAATCCCTTTAAGTCTTGAATTGAAGCAGCGCTTTCTGCAATCAAGGGTTTATGTGAACGGTTCAACTTAACAGTGGAGGGAGCATTGGACAGTAGAGAGCACTCGGTCTAGAAAACCTCAAGGCAGAGTTTAATTTGTAAAATAATTACTATCTATTATGTCCTCATAGATAGGTGTTTCTCTAATGTAACAGCTTGATCATATAATATGCGAGATGAAGAATTCACTTCAGACTTTGTAATCTAATATTATTTTTTTGGAGTTCTCTCTGTCAACCGGGTCACATTGACACTTTTCAAACTGTTCACTGTGAAGTTTTAATCATACTGATTGTCAGTCTCCAAATATGCTTGGATAAGCTTCTTGAAGCCATATCTTAAAAGCCATTATTTAAACCGTGCTTTATGTTTATGTGCTTATGGAGAGCAATTAATGATTATGCAATCGCAGAACGGCAGTTCCATTTGTCCAATAACATTTGACTGTATTCAGCTTTCAACGTTGAAGAAAATGGCTGATGAGCAAGCAGTGGAGCTGAAGAACCTTCATCTCAGACACAGGGTGACCACGGAGGACAATGGCAGGCTCCTGGCCAGACTGGAGGCCCAGAGTGTCAGCGCTCAGAGCGAACAAGATGTTTTCACCAATGAGGTGTGTGTTGAACATGATGGTAAACGTGCACAGGCCTGTATTTATTTAACATGCATCTTTAACTTTGATTTATGAATTACACAAGCATGTTTTTCACAAACTTAGTTTGGCGAGTTCGCTTTTGTGTTTGCTGAATTTATCAAACTGGGAAGAAAAACAAATGTTTCTTGTTTTTAATTGTTAGTCAATGCTAAGGACAAATGTTGATTGAATCTCATCCGCAGATGCACATACGCACGCAATCACACACACGCACACTCACTCACACACACACTCACTCATACACGCATAAACACACACACGCGTGCACAGACACACACGCGCACACACACAACACACACACGTAGACACTCACACACACATATACACACAAGCACGCGCACACACACACACACACACACACACACTCACTCACACACACATGCATATACACAGACACACACGCACACACAAGCACACACTCACACACATATACACACACGCACACATGAACACACACACACACACACACACACACACACACACACACACACACACACACACACACACACACACAGACTCTTGAATCCTGAATCCTGAGCTGTGTTCGTCTTCACAGATCAACAGCACAGAGGGTGTGATCCATACAATGAGATTGCAGCAGCTGGAGTATGAGAAGAACATGTCCCAGGCAGCTCAACAGGCAGGTTTATGAACTTAACTGTGTAGTGGGCCGTTAGGTATGTGTGTACGTACGTACGTGCGTGCGTGTGCGTGTGTCTTAATTTCTGGGAGGTGAGCAATTTATGTTATTAAATATTTATATTAAATTACTGTCACTCAAAAAACACAATGTAACATGGTTGATTATGTATCACAGATCTACACACTGGAAAATGAACTGCAAGAGGAAAAAGATAAATGTTTTGCTGTGGAAAGTGAGGTTCAAAAACTGTGCCAAGTAATACATTCTTTAGAAAAAGAACTCCAGCAAGTGCAGCTTGCAGAAAAGAATGCCGTGTCAAAGGTAAGGTTAAATTCTGTGTGTGGGATCCAGAAATGATTTAATCCATTTATTTACTTATTTTTTTATATTTGTATTAGTGGTATATGCGCCCAACACAAATGAATACCAGGGACGGTTGAGATAAATGAATGGCCTTAGCATTCGGAGGTTGTGGGGGGGGGGAAAAGAGACTTAATTTGTGTACAGTAAATAGAAGGGTACGGATGATAGAGGTTGCACACTGAATGTGGTTAAATGGAGAGTTCAGAAGTTCAGTGCCGAGCGTGATGTGGCCTTTTGCAGAGCCGCGCCGCACGGCGGCTTTCTCTCTTATCGACGGCGGGGCTCGCTCCGTGTGGATTCATCACAACCCACTCGCCTCGTCTGGCCTCGCCCGGAGCTCGCCAGCTGTTGCAGCGTGTGGTTATGCACTTTTTTATTTTTTATTTTTTATTTTTTTTTCCCCTTTCGTTTTTCTCCACTCGTCTATTTTCAGATTTCCACCAAACCCACGTCCTGCCATCTGCTCCACCGGCATTGATGTGCTCCTTTTGTGCGGCAGAAGAAATAAACAAGCCCCTTTCACCATAAGCTCCCCGGTCAGACCCGAGGCCGCCGTGGACGTTCATCGTCTGATGTTAGTCTCCCGAGAGGCGCGGTTTCTGCTCGGGCAGTGGCGCCACCTGTGGTGGCGGTCGGTGCGGCAGAAGAATTGCGCCCGTTTGGCGAGATAATGTTCAAGCTCGTGCAGCCACTGCATGTTTTGTGCACTGAAACAAGAGCGTAAAACAAAGTGCATGTGAACAGGAGCTTTATAAACCATAAGAGGCAATGGTCACATATAGACATGCGGTGCTTCCCATTGAGAAACCCCTTGCTGGCTAGGATGAAGATGGTGCTTCCTATGAGCTCACAGAGAGGTCATTTGACCACTAGCAGGATTTATTCTTCCATGTTTGTCACAGTATTTAGCATCTATTAAGGCTTTAATCCCCATAATGGCCTTTACTAGTTTGCGCTGATTGCTGCCGGATTCGTCGTGTACATCCGACTTAGTGCTTTGAATCTCATGGTTCAGGCGCTTACATGCTTTCGCAAGCACCTTTAGTATCCCCTGAAGTCATTCCAGAAAGAAGGGGAAAAAAATAAAAAAACTTTTCCGGAGTTTTGCCAAGTCTCGGTTTCGTCGGCCAAGCTTACGGGAATTACCCTCGTAAAAACAACATGATGTTCCAGCAGCTGCTTCTGCCAAGCGGCTTCCTGTAGAAGCGCAGCAGCCGAGAGGCATTGAAAGAGCGATGGGAGAAGCAGCACACAGGCATGTCAAGGCAAAAGAATACAGATCGGACAGGGTGTTTATTTTCACTCGGACTCTCCGTGTACAAAGGCATTTTGGCCATTTGATCCGCTGTTTAATTGCAGACGCCTCGTGACACAGGCGTGTTTCGTGGTGGTGACGCAGCACGACTCCCCCATTTCAAAGCTCTGGCGGTTTGACAGCCCCGAAACCAAATAAAGTTTGACGCAGAGAACCCGTAGCCGTCTTCTAAGGAGTGACAGGTATACTCCGTGTGCTTTCTCTTACCATTTAAAAAAAAAAAAAAAAAGAAATTGCGGAGTGTATTTTAGGCTTAAGCGAGCCGGAGGCTGTGACAAGGCTGTGCCGTTTGGGGTCAGGATACCAGCCCATAAATCACACGTTATGATTGCGTCTTCTTTTGAGGGCTTGTGTAAGAGACCTCTGTTCATGAAAAGAACAAAACGGGCCTGCCTCTGAGCAGGTGGCTTTTCTTGACAATTATCAAGTAGGTGACACTTCGGTCTTGGCGTCGCAGTCCCGCTCGCGTCGCCACACGCTCCGTAATGTTGAGCAATCCATAATGTTTAATCAAAAGAGTACTTTTATTTTCGCTTTCTTATTGGAATGCGGCGTTGTTTTGACATTTCTCTAATGCAATGCTTCCATTCACAGCGGTCCTTCAAGGGGCATCTTCTGACCTCTACATCAGGGCCTTGAGAAGGAATGACTGGGTATCTGCCAGACATTAGCCATTGTCTATGTGCGTAATGCTTTTATACGCCACTGCCACTCTCTTTGAATTGTAATTACACATCATGAATTGATGTCGACGGCTCCTCTCTACCTGGAAGGTTTACATAGCATATCCGTGGCTGTGATGCTTAACAACCCATATTTGACGCCGTAGGACTGAAGACATCTTGCTCCTTGTCTTGTTTTTGACTGAATTAAGTCTTGATGTGTGAAGCATCCTTTTAAAGAAGGGTCCTTTTGTTTTGCTGTAATAATTGGCTGTGAGATGCAGCCCCCTAAGTATTCACTTGCTATGAAGTAGCCTATGTATTTAGGCATTATTCAATATTCAGTTTCCCAGTGTTTAAATGCACCAGACCAATATTAGTTTTAAAAGCCAGGTATGCACATCTCCGCATCGGGCTGTATGTTGTTTAAAACGTACATAAAACATACAAACATAAGTAGGCCCTGCACTCAAAGACAAATGGACTCTTTTGACCTTGTTCTGTGCACGCGCCGGGGTTCTGGAGTGGAAGCCAGCTTGAGCTTTAGCCTGTGGGAGGAGCATGAGTATGGAGACTCTCCAGGAAGGGCAGTGCTGTGGAAGACGCTGCTGTTGTCTACCCATTTCACTTGGCAGCATGACAGACGCTGACAGCTGCCAAATGTGTGAGCGATTGTGGGCATTCGGGCTTCGAGCCTTTCATGTGACTGCAAAGGCCTTTCTTCTTTAGGGTTTTTGCACAAGGCTATTGGTTTGCAGTTGATATTGGTATTGTTTCTTTCCCCCCTACATCTGGATGCTATATTTGGCTAATGATGCACCTTGTGCCATACCATTACACCCTGAGAAACATTGAATTGGTGTTGCACCTTCCCCTCACGGTTTATGCATTTTATGTGCTTCTCAATGCATTAGTCCTGTTTGAATTATGAGCCTCAAATGTCAAATAGAAAGTACATGTATGCATTTTCTTGGCTTTGTATAAACCTGCTCTTAAAGCACAACTGAAATTTGGAAGAACTTTGGGTTGTGTAGTTACCTGGCCATGACATGAGTCCAAAAGGTGGCGAAATATGTTTGTTAGTTGCTCTGTGCTCTCCTGGGTTGATAATCCAGATGAGGGTATTTGTCGCTCTCCATTTACTTCTATGTGGCAGCTAAAACGGTCTCAAAATGACACTTCTAGTGCGTATACGACCGGAAAAAAAGTGGATTCTGTCAATAGAAAAAATAACCAGTTCTTGTATTAAAATTATTTATAAAGTAATATTTTCTTAAATGTTGTTAGCAAGCTACCAGAAAAGACTACCAAAATGTCGGCAGGTCAGACCATTTAATTAAAAAACAATACGTAAGAGAAATGCTTATTGCTTGTATTGACATAATTCTCTTAGTTCGCGATCGTATATGTGTTAGAAGTGTCTTTTTGAGACCATTTTAGCTTCCCCATAGAAGCTAATGGATAGCGACAAATACCCTATTCTGGATTATCACCCCAGGGGAGCACAGAGCAACTAACGAACATATTTCACCACCATTTGGACTCATATTATGGGCAGGTAACTACACAACCCAAAGTTCAACCAAACTTCAGTTCAGCTTTAACTCGATTTGAGTGTCTCACATTCATTTAATAAAAAAACATTTTATACATGTGTTTGTACTGTTTTTTTTTCTTGAATTAAGATAAATGAATGCGAGGAAAGAATAAGACGCATGCAGCTCGACTTGACCTCCCAGAAAGCCACACAGGAGTCTTTGAAGAGGACAGTGACAGTGAAGGAGCGCTTTAACACTGAACTCTCTCAGGAGTGCAGTGACATGAGGCAAACCCTGGGGTGCCTACAAAACAAGGTACATTTCCCCCCTCTTTTAATGAAATCCTAAATGGGAGGGGAATTCTGTTCATTTTAATTTCCCAGTATCGTTTATTATGTCAAATATTCAATATTGTAATGCAGTCTTTTTTTGATACACAGAGGATTTGGTTAGCGCAGAGTGTAAATGAAGGAATTTGGTCAATTTGAATTTCATTTAGGGGGCTATGTAAAATACAAGAGTTTCACTTTATATTGCTGCTTTTAAATAATAAATAAGTACATTAATGAAGCATACTAATGATGCCTGTAATTGGTATTGGATTTTCTTTAAAGCACTTTTTAGACTTCTGGCAGTCAGGGAGTTACATCTTCTCTGTGGGGTGGGTAATGCATTTTAATGTGATGGAATACATTGTGTCCGACAATACAGACACTTCCAGTTTTATTCAATAAAATGTGATTGACTGATTGAAAGCAAGTGATCATATGCCCCAGCTCTGCCTGCCTTTAGTTGTGTGTTAATCTGCACTGCATTAAACAAGATTAGTGGAAACTGAAACATTGTATGTCTCATTACAATGTGGCAATCATTCACGTTACATACAGTGAGCACCATAATTCATTGGACAGTGACACGTTTTTGTTATTTTGGTTATGTACTCTAGCACTTTGAGTTTGAAATGAGACAATTACAATGAGGTTGAAGTGCAGATCGTCAGCTTTAATTTGAGGGTATTTCCATTCATATCGGATGCACTATTTAGAAATTATAGAACCTTTTGTACATAGTCCCTCCTTTTTCGGTCATCAAAGAATATTGTAGAATAAAGTAATCATTTTTGATAGTTGGTCGCATATTCTTTGCATGCCATGACTTCCTGAGGTAGTGAGCCAACAATACCAAAAGACTCTTGATTTCTTATTTTCTGGTATTCTTACAAGCGATACTATAACTTATCTGCATTTGCATTGATCTTTATGGGAATTGGGGGTTGGGACTAGATTTAGCTGTAAATTATGCTGGATCAGTATGGGATACATGGTTGGCGAAATGGCTATAAGTCATCAAGGGTCTGTCTGAGGTATCAAACGCGCCTCAAACCATCACTCTGCTGCCAGATATGCAGTAGATATGGATGGATCACTTTAAGGGATGTTTCTCCTGACAAATTTTCCTATTGAACTCTGGAAAAATAAGTCACAAGAAGAAACCCTTCAAGTTATCCATCCATTTCTACTGCATATCTGGCAGCAGAGTGATGGTTTAAGGCTTGTTTTATGCGTCAGACTCTTGATGACTTAGAGCCATTTAGGCAACCATGTGTTCCATACTGTTCCAGTGTAATTTACAGATAAATCTATTCCCACTCGCCAATTCCCATAGATATTTTTTTGAATGCAGAGAGGTTATAGTATCGCTTGTAGGAGTACCAGAAAATAAGATATCAAGAGTTTTTTGATATTTTTGGGTCACAGACCCACAGAAAATCATGGCATACAAAGGATATGCAACCAAATATTAAAAATTATTACTTTGTTCTACATTATATTAAACTATCCAATATTGTTTGATGCCCGAAAATGGCAGGGACTGTACAAAAGGTTCTATAATATCTAAACGGTTCATCTGATATGGATGAAAACACCTAAAGGCTGACAGTCTGCACTTCAACCTCATTGTCATTGTATCCTTTCAAACTCAAAGTGCTAGAGTACAGAACCAAAATAGCAAAAGATTTGTCACTGTCCAATGATTTATGGTGCTCACTGTATACATATGAATGTTAGACTTGAAGTGTCCACTGGACACATATAATGATTGACAGTGAATTTTCAACTAATCAGCTGGTTTTATTTTTTTATTTTTTTAAATATTGCATGCACATCCCTAAAAGAGAGCAAAAGGTTCAACCAAAATACAGTCACGTGGTATATAAAAATTTTACAAGAGTGTCACTATGAAATGATTCTATTGAATGTCTTTATTTGATATGTTTGTTTGTGTGTTGTGGGTCTGCCCCACTGTCTGTCTTTTTTGTTGTTGCTGGTGGCTACAAATGTAGTTCCCTAACGGGAAAATAAAAGTTATTCTATTCTATATTTTTTTGTAAAGCCAATTGGATATCTGTATGCATATTGTGTCTGTGCGTGTGTGTATGTATGTATATATAACACACACAAACATACATATATATATATATATATATATATCGATTTTAATGCAATTTTCACTTTTTAAATTTATCTTCTAGCACCAATACAGCGAGGACAAAGTTAATAGCTTGGATTTAGAAGTTGGACTGCTGAAGTCCAAATTACAGGAAAAGACAGAGCAATCTCAACAGCTGCAAGATCAAATTGTGGAACAGCAGGAAGCTCTAAGTAGGGCGAATGAAACTCTAAAAGACACCAGGAAAGCAGCTGGCAATAAGGTAAAAGAGTTGAAGATCTCCCCCTCCTTTTTTCATATTTTCCATGAAATTAAAAGGAGAAAAAATCTCTGAACTTTCTGCTGAGTTCAGAGGATGTGCACTTTAGAGGAATATGGAGCCTATTACAGTCATTTCAGTGTCTTATCTTAATAACAGCAGTCACAGATGGCCATTATGTGTGTTGGCATGTAGTGAACTGAAAGCAGCAGTGCAGTTTTATTAACACACAAGGCATATCTTCATACAGGAGAAATGCAGTGTATGGAGAGAGAGAGAAAAAAAAAAGATCTGTATGGAATATTACTGCATTCATTAATATTTTCTGCAGTCAGCAGTGTTCTAATTGACTAAATTATTGTTGTTCTGTATGAACAGATATTTGCTTGAAGTGAAATTAAATAGATCACAGAAATGACCAAAGTGCGCTTCTTATGGCGGGTCTCTATGAATGCTTCTCACTTTTATCTCCAGATTTGCTAAGCAAACAATACAGCCATTAATTTCTGTATGGGTTCTGTGTCTTTCCCACATCTGCTTTTAGTTTACTGTAAAAACTGTCTCTCTGATCTCATATGTTGAACTACTGTAACTTTGCCACTGTCTGTTTCCTGTAAAAATGCTCTGAACAATAATAGCTTTTTGTTCCTAACCTTCCTAACATTAGCACAGCTGAACAAATAACACGAAGGTTTTCATTTGAAATCATTTCTTCCATGTCTGTGTTTGCATTGATGCAGTGTCTTTGCGGTTATTTATTGCTCTAACGTTTAAAGACCCCATCACAGTATTATTTTTGAGGCATTTTTCTAAAAAAAAACATTTAGATACATTTTCTCTGCCAGGTAAGTGAATATATAAGGCAAATTATCGAAGAGAAGGGGGGGGTAATTTTTCATATTAAACACAAGATTGTTTGCCTAAAGCTGCTAGATTACTTGTAAGACAAAGAAAGCACAGCGGAACAAAAAGTCACTTTCGTTTGAGCCGCTCCAGCCTCCATTATGAAAAAACAGTGGAGAGAAAGAGTGGGGAAAACAATTAAAGCCTGTGAAGTTAGCATGCCTGACTGGGGAGGGACAATGACAGGGGCTGTGTCCAGGCTGGAAGCCAGCGGGCGCCATGGCACATTCCTTTCATAGCTGAGCGAGCGCATCCCAGCAGCCTGTCTCTCTGCCATTGAGTAAGCAGAGTGCGAGACACTCGGAACACACTGTTGAGAGGCGGCTCTCCTGCCGTCACCAGAACACAGGACACAGTGATTCGGGTTCCGGTTGACATTAAAACACAAGGACCAACACTGTCAATTTTTGACGAGCGAAACTGAAGGGAGGTGTGTCGACAGCTATTTTATTATTTAGCGATGGATTGCATTGTATTCACAGGTGATTAATTTGCCATTGTTTCCACTCCCTGGTTAGGTGCACTTTTACATTATTAGCGCACATCTCCTGCAAACGAGAATTTACTTTAATGGTTACGTCATTGACCCAATTGCTCTTGGGCAGAGCTGTCTTTTCAGCACGCTTTGAGAGGGAATGCAGATGTCTGAAGACGTACGTACCCCAACATTGACATAATGTATACTCACCCATTAGTGTAATGATGACAGAAAGGTGTCCCTGTCATCAGTACACTGTACATCCCGGATGTATTATATCTCAGTTTTGACAGTGAGGTGACTCACACACACTTGCCTATTGCAATGCCATGTGGCGTTGATGTATCTGTACTGCTCAGGTTAGTGTGGGAAGGAAAAAAGAAAACATTTATTTTTGTCCCTTAGCTTTTCTGCTTTTGATGTTTGTCCGAGGCCTTTGGAGAATATTTTTTCCGTGCATTGTCGATCTCTGGATCCTTGTATATATTGTGCAAATAATATAGTAATGAGCAGTCATTGCAAAGGAACGATGTCAATTAAGGGTATAATATGATTAGTCGCAATTTATTTTATTCTTTCTTTTTTTCTGTGTTGACGTTTTATTCACATTTTGAATGCTGGTTAGACTTGTTTGATGTTTACTGTTAATGAGAGCATTGCACCTTTTTCCAGGGCAGATTTGTGCCTTTTGCTTTTTTTGTCTATTTTTGCAACATTCCAGATGCGTTTAATGTTAGTTGCTGTGCAGTGGTGCATATCTGATGTCAGCGCTGTAACATTATGACACAATGAGCCTGTTAAATGCGCTTCGGAAAAGCGTAACACAATACATTATGCATGCAAAAAATGTACAAACACAACGAAATTATGCAGTACAGATATGATACAGTTCTCTCAAGAGCCTTTCATGCAGTCTGTGAAACATATTAAATGCCTTCTTGGCCACTGGCAAAACAAGCTAAGTATCAAATAGCACTTCCACAGATACCACGCACTCTCATAGCACAGAAAATGATCTATGACTCATTGAGATTCGCAGCATTAATGTCCTGTGGATTTTGATAGCGTCTATGATTAAACGACAATGTTTTTTTTTGCCCCACGTTTGTGAATAAATTTGTCCTTTCAAAGAGAAGTCTCTAAAAATGCAATTGATACATCAAAAAGTAAACTGCTTAATGTATATATTATGCAGTGACTACCCCCCAGTCTATTCGAACCAGTGTGTTTTTCAAGGACTGCGATCCCAGGGACAATTTGGGACATGCTATCGCATACCAATGCGCTTTATTATTTTCGGTCATGGACACAGCATCATTCGGCTAATTCTGCTCCTTGATGATATACAGGATGTGCTGTGAATCTCTTCCTTTCTGAAGCCCAGTTCAGCCTTGTATGTATTAGCCACAAATCTGTAAGAGGCTCAACTATAGTTATATGAAAGCATCGACTTTAGCAGCACCACTAATATAAAAACATTACGTTCTGCTAAGAATGACCTTGACATTGTTAGCATAGGCCACAAAACCAATTATTTCCAATATACAGTTTTTCAAGAATGGCAAAAGGCAGACATGAATGCCTGAGTTAGTGCAGATCGCAGACATTGGAAAGCGGTATTGGATGACAGTTTACTGCTTAACGAAGGAGGGCTTCAGGTAATTAAATCTTGACATACATTTGTGTGGCATACAGAATTCAGCAAACTGGAAATACAATCTGGAATAAGTGCGGAGATTTTGGTGCAAAGTTGCCTGATGCGCCGTCATCTGAGACTGTTCTTCATGAGTGCGGGGTGAAGGTCAAGGAGCTATCTTAACTCCATCAATCCTGCGGACAGTTACAAATGACCTTTCACTTTCCATAAGACATTCAATATTCTCAATTGGAGGGATACATTTTTCTGTGTTTAGAAGATGGGGGAAATAAGAGCCTTTTATGTTGCAAAGAGTGCTATGGTGAGATCTCTCTAAACGGTTCATTCACCCTGTGTGCTGATTGAAACTAATATCTCATTTAAAGAATCTGACTCCCATTCGTAAAGCTGAAGATTGAAGATCTTATTGAAACCAGAGATAAACTCCCAGCATATAAAGTGGTTGATTAGACGGCGCCGTAAAAACAAAAGCACAACAAACGGAAGGGAAACTCATTCATAAGCGAAGCCTCAACATGGCCGTGCGCGCTCCTACGGCTTCCCACCATGAGTGAAGTCTCATGTGGTGTAACTGGTCATGATGATTCAGCTAATGACCAATGGGAGTGGAGGGGAGAGACACTGTGGAGTAAAGGTACTGGGGTAATGGTAAAGAATTAAAGGAAGGAGCTTTTCCATAGACTATTTGGTAAATTTGGGGGTTATTTACATTGCAATTAATTAAAATATTTATTTTGTAAGGTTTAAGGGAAGGAAACAAAATTTAACTTGATGATTTAATTGCATTATTTGTAGGTGATTTTAAAGCCAGTGCATTGTGACACGGTTACTGTGTGTGAGCAGCTGTGTTGAGCATCTTCCGCCATTTGGATGAGAGCATATTTGAGTAAAACTGTTCATTGTGGCTCGGGCTATTCCCTCCAAGGAAGTGAGAGGTGGCGAGTCAAGCCGACATTCAATTCAATCACAGCACCTCTCTTTGTATTTTGAGTCCTGATTGAACCCAGTACTGATTATCAAATAAAATTAAGTCGTACGTGTATTTGTAAGTTCATGTCCTCTATATAAGTTTGTGGGGGCCGGCCTAGAACAGTCATTGTCCGTTACTGACTGGCTTACTACCTATGGCTATTATGCATCGCCGCTGCTTTGCAAACCACCATTAAATGCAAGAAGTCTACTGTTCCTGTGTGCAAGAGTATTCTGGCGTGTTCAAAGGCACAGGCATAAATTTGGATAAGAAAACACTAAATATCTCCAATGGAGCTATAGGCAACTTAAAATATATATATCTACATCAGTGATTATATCATGCTAAGAATCAAGTTAACATTAAATAGATGAAGATTTGATCACTGAAGCTAATGTTAACGGTGGGAAGCTAACATCATTCAGCTTCACAGCTTTTAAAGTCTTATTTCATTAGCTAGCTGTTTTTGGCTAGCTAGCTAACGTCGGCAACAATATCGCAATTACAAACCAAAAGATTATTACAAGTAGCAGTGTTGGCTTGACACAAGGCCAGTTTACACTTTGGCAATGTATGATTGCTGATGGATATCGCTACATTGTCACCAACATCCCATCATCGTCTATATTGAACGCTGTCGCTCATAAAATGTGTAACACGTGCCTAATGCCTGACAGTTGTCCCGGGTTTTTCCGCTATCTGTTCATTCAATCTTTCTGATTGGAAAATCGGTCATGACACATCATATAGCTTGGGTTTTACCCACAGGTCAGCGAGTAGATCCTCTTATTTTCAGTTGTCCAAAAGTAAGTCATTATAGGCTAGTTGAAAACTAGACTAGCCATCTGGTGATTGAAAATGCGTTGGGGCTCGGTTAAAATTGGTGAAAAATGTAAATCTGCCAGGCACAGGGGTGTGGGCCAAAACAAGCTCCATTGTTTAAATCAGCATGAACACAGACATTTGGCATAAAATAAGCTATATTTGGGGCCATGACTTCTTACTTTTCAAAGCTTATATTTGACAGAATTGATTGGCTAATTTACGCCTAGGTCTCATTGGCTCTCAACGGGGAGGAAGTGGCTTCTGTAACCTGGGGAAAACAAGGGTGCAGTACCATTTATGGCCAGAAAGTTTCTGGGAGAGCTTGGTCCCTGGTTGTAACTTGCCTAGTTATTTTGTCAGCTAATAGAGCCTTGACAGAAGGACAAATCCAGCATTGTACTCTGTTTTGTTTAAGAAGCACTCCATGGCAAAATGAGAGGAGCGCACCAGCAAGTGGGGTCTCGCTTATGCCGGGATGTGTCCCTCAAATATAAATTGTCGCTAACCACTCCTTACACTCTCGGCCTTTGGAAAGCCGTGTAATGTGCAGTTAGCTGACCAGATGCCAGTAATAGCACGCCTAATGCGACTACCAAGGACACTTGACATTTCGCTTACTCTGCTTGTAGGTAGCTCGCTAATAATGCAGTGATGTTGTGCTCAAGGTTAAAATGTGCATGGGACCGTTTATGCAAATAGTAGCTCAAAGCTGATTAGCTGCCTCGATTGAAATCCAGATTCTATCAGATCCGGAGCCGAATCTACCTGGCTTGTTTTGTCCGTTTTTTGTTTTTTTCTCAGAGCAAATGAGGCAAAATGTTATGTTTTACAGATTTTATATTTTACAAGCTTAATTGGAAGACTTTAGACAATTCAAGCGACCAAGAATTAAAACAATTTGAAACGAATCATTGGGGTTTTTCAGGCATTCTTTGGTGATTTGGAGATATTCAGAGAGATTTTTTTATAATCTTGTATTATTTTTATAAGTAAAACATTTTTTAAATATATTATTTTATAATATTTTATAAAACGTCTGTTAATAGCGTTCCTCTAGAGACAACCTGTGTTTGTTTGCTACCATATCCAATTGAACAGCATGCAAGTTGGCAGAATGATATCTGTCCCAGTGTTTTGGAAACAGAAAAGGCCTGAAGAAAAGGTCTAAACTAATTTGATATTCTTGTGCTCCATATGTGATTGCCAAGTGTGAATACAGAAGAAAAATCTAATTTACAACTTACCATCATTGAAATACACTTTTACATTACATTTAGGGGAATTTGAAATGAAAATGTCAGAAAATTGCATTTGTTATCTTGGTTAGCTCAGCAAAACAGGTTTATTTTTAATTTTAAAATGTATTTCTGCAGATACACAAGAAGGAAAACAAACTAGGTGTGATGCAGAAGGATTTGGTAGAGACCCAAACTAAGTACTCAGAATGCAAGAATGAGGTAAGGACCGAGATTATTGTACGTCTCTTTGGGCTGTGTCTAATACCTCCTCAGGTGGTGATCTCACCCCTCAATCTTTGTGGGATTGCATTTTCACTGTTCAGTGTGTGTGCTGTACAAATGTATTTTACACGTTATCCCATTAACATGATCCTTGGAAATCATGTTATTATACAGAAGCATGTTATTGATAGTGTCAGCCCATCTAGCAAACAGAATACTTTACTTATGGACGAACATAAAAAGGGAAGGGGGGTTTAAATGTTGTAGGTATGTGGTGCTAATATTGAAATCTTAAAACACAACAACGATGGAGTGTATTTCACAATATATTTGCATCGAACGCTGTTAGTAGTATGTATCTGAGATTGATTAGATTATTATTATTATTTTATTATTATTATTATTTTTTTTAAAATATTTGTTTTATATTCAAAACCAAGGTGTTGCACAAACAGGACTACAGACGAGCTATTTCCTCCACTTGTGTTGCATTTGAAAGAGAGAGGGTTAAGTGATTTGAAATGAGGCCTGCATCCTTGTTTTCGCTTTTCCAGTTGCTCCGTAGGGAAAATCTCCTGCAGAAGCTGAAGGAGGAGACTGTGCAGCTGACAGCCCAAATAAAGGAGCAATCCCAGGACGTTAACAAGCTGAACACCGAGAAGAAAAAACTCGAGCTGGAGTTGACGGTTGTCATGGAGAAACACAGAACAGCGCAACAAGAGGTACACACAGGCCAGGGCACAAGAAGGCTTCCATCTCACCATTTAAATGCTTCATTATCATATATTTTGTGCTCACTTGGACCCCATTGTCACCGTTTGTCACGCGACCTCTGTTTACAGAACAAACTGTTCTCTAAGTTGTACTGCATATTGTATCCCTATGAAAGGACTAGTCAGGATTGCCAGAGTTTAATGGTTTTTAAAAAAAAAATTATTTGCTCTCCAGTGCAATTTATTTATTGGAATCAAATGTTATACGTGATGTTTTTTGTCATTATGGCTCTTCAACAGACTTACAAACCTAAAATGGTACACAAGCAAAATAATTATTAGACTTAAATTATTATTATGTCCCCTAAGTTGGTTACTTAAGTCTCCTAAGTCCTGAACTCCTGTTACCTCAGTGTTTTTCCTGCCATAGTGTTTTGAAACATGCCTGGATTCATTTACATTCTCAGTATGAGCCAGCATAGATTTCTTTGATCACCGGATTGCATCAAGGTACTTTTGTGTTTTGTGTTGTGGTTTGAATCCTTTGACAGCACTTGATTTCCCATTGTGAGCCTAATTGAAGATAATATACAGAGGTCACATCTGCACCTGTGCACTGCTGAAATAATCTCAAAGCAGGGTCTGGGCAATGCTGAGCACTGAAAAAATATGTGCCGTGACAGTATCAGTATTATCCAGATTGGAAATCAAGCGTTTATGGCAAAAATAAATGGCAACTTCTGCCAGCCCTACTCATGACAGTTTGACCATAATAATATTTGAATAGTTTATCGCTACATGGCATATTGGCATATTGCATGTGGTAAACTTTCAATTCCTTCAATTGTGAAACAATGTTCTCAGCAATTAATTCACTAGCATCGAAGATTCCAGTACTGTTAGGGGAAGCTAAGCATGTCAAGCTGAATAATGTTATGTTTTAGCGGTGAAAAGGTTCAAAATTGTTGAAGAAATTGAGGACGGCTGCTTTTGAAACATTATATAATGGTTAGGGATGCACCGATACCATTTTTTTCAGACCGAGTACGAGTACGAGTACTCACTTTTGAGTACTCGCCGATACCGATACCGATACCGATACCATTTTTTGTGTGTTTTTTTAAGTATGAGTACTTTATAATAATACTGTATAATAATACCACAATAATGAGACGGCTGATTTTGAAGATACTGTG
This sequence comes from Ilyophis sp. 1 JC-2022, assembly GCA_022702515.1. Taxonomy (NCBI): domain Eukaryota; kingdom Metazoa; phylum Chordata; class Actinopteri; order Anguilliformes; family Synaphobranchidae; genus Ilyophis; species Ilyophis sp. 1 JC-2022. Next base: position 113,697,807 of record CM040403.1, read on the forward strand.
TTTATTTTCTCCTGTTGATGGAGCACAGTCTATCAAGCTCCCAGGCTTTGTCTACCTCTACACAACGCAAAACAGTGGTCCAGTCTGCTTCACTAAGGTTATCTATAAAAATCTCCTTGGAGTATCTCTTGAGGGATCTGATCTTGATGGAGTTATGACAATTAAAAACGTTTCTAGGGATCTTCCTTGTGCAGAAAATGAGACAATGGTCACTTACTTGGTAGCTAACAACTCCACTTTTAGAAATCCTCATCTGGTCTGAGACTAACATGAGATCTATGACAGTTTCAGAGGTTTCACAAACCCTCGTGGGCTCTTTTATTAACTGTACAAAGTCAAATGCGCGACAAAAATTATCGAGTGCCTTGAAGTTCTGACTGTCCTTTTTAAGTATGTCTGAATTAAAATCCCCAGTGATGATTACTTCAGAGTTGATCAAATCTGAACACTTAAAACACACTTCTTCAAGTATTTCATAGAAGTTGTTTTGGTTTGGCGGTCTGTAGCATGCACCAACTATCACTGGTTTACTTTTGGGTAAAAGGATATCAATAAACACTGCTTCAATTTGATCATGATCTAAATCTGTTCTGCGATTAAAACATATATCGGCCCTAACATAAATACACACCCCACCCCCATTTCGGTCTCTGTCATTTCTAATTACGATATAATTTTCTATTTCTATTTGAGAGTCATTAACCGAGCTGTCAAGCCACGTCTCGGTACAACAAAATACTCCCACCTTTCCACTCAAACAGAGAAGCCGCAGATCACTGATCTTGGGAAGGAGGCTTCTGGTGTTTAAATGGATAACATGCAGTCCGTTTGAGGATAGTATGTCTTCCAGGTCCAAATCCAAACTTTTTTGCTCGTCCTTGGCCTTGCAAAAGGGGCGAGGTCTGGCTGCCGGTGGTGATAGCCTCCCCTCAGCTGCTAGGCTAACGTTAGCCGTCGTCGCAGCCCCGCTGAGGACTGCCGGTGGTGTTAGCCTCCTCTCAGCTGCTGGGCTACCGTTAGCCGTGAGCGCAGCCCCGCTGAGGACTGCCGGTGGTGTTAGCCTCCTCTCAGCTGCTGGGCTAACGTTAGCCATCGGCGCAGCCCCGCTGAGGGCTGCCGGTGTTGTTAGCCCCCTCTCAGCTGCTGGGCTAACGTTAGCCGTCAGCGCAGCCCCGCTGAGGACTGCCGGTGTTGTTAGCCCCCTCTCAGCTGCTGGGCTAACGTTAGCCGTCAGCGCAGCCCCGCTGAGGACTGCCGGTGTTGTTAGCCTCCTCTCAGCTGCTGGGCTAACGTTAGCCGTCGGCGCAGCCCCGCTGAGGGCTGCCGGTGTTGTTATCCCCCTCTCAGCTGCTGGGCTAACGTTAGCCGTCAGCGCAGCCCCGCTGAGGACTGCCGGTGTTGTTAGCCTCCTCTCAGCTGCTGGGCTAACGTTAGCCGTCAGCGCAGCCCCGCTGAGGACTGCCGGTGTTGTTAGCCCCCTCTCAGCTGCTGGGCTAACGTTAGCCGTCAGCGCAGCCCCGCTGAGGACTGCCGGTGTTGTTAGCCTCCTCTCAGCTGCTGGGCTAACGTTAGCCGTCGGCGCAGCCCCGCTGAGGGCTGCCGGTGTTGTTAGCCCCCTCTCAGCTGCTAGGCTAACGTTATCCGTCGGCGCAGCCCCGCTGAAGGCTGCCGGTGATGTTAGCTCCCCAGCTAACATTGGTGGTGGTGATCGAGGCAGCCGCCCGGTCCGCAACCCCGACGTGGAAGCCAGCTGGTCAGGTAGCAACACTTGAGGTGCTTGTATTGTACCTGGTCGAAGCTGAACTGTGATCTCCAATGAAGGTTGTAGATGAAGGCGTTTGCTGTAGGTGGCTGGCTACAGCGTAGCTAAAACGGCTAAAAGGCTAACACGAAACAGTTTAGGAAACAACTGTAATCGGTCTAGGTTAAAAATAAAACGTGACTAAAATAACATAAAATAAAATAATTTAAAATTACAGCCGGAGAAGCGTAATCGGGGTAGGTTTAAAATTAAAACTTGACTAAAAATAGCTAAAAAACAATTTAAAATAATTTGAATCACAGGCGGTGAAGCGGCGAACAACAGTCAGATTCGTCTACCTCAAAGTACTTCCAAACTTTTGACATTTTGTCTTGATTTCTCGTGAAGGAGGGCGTGGCGTGAGCGTGAGCACGCAGGTCAGGATTAGGTGTTGCTAAGGTGATAGCATTAGCGTGCGGACGTTTGGACGTTGGTATCGGTTTTGGAGTATCGGTACATTTTTTCGAGTACGAGTACGAGTACATGAGCATGGTATCGGCCCCGATACCGATACTGGTATCGGTATCGGTGCATCCCTAATAATGGTGATAAGTGATATGTGGTGGACATTTATATGCACATGAAAAATCAAAGAACTTAACCTGTACCTCTTGGTAACTTGCATGTGTGTTTGGAAATATATGTTACAGTGCATACGGAAAGTTTTCAGACCCTTTCTAGTTTTACAAATTTTCTTATGTTTCAGACTCATCTTAAAATTGATTCAATACTTTTTTTTCTACACTCAATAACCCATAAAGACAAAATGAAAACATGTTTTTTGAAATTTTTGCTAATTTATTAAAAATCAAAAACAGAAATCTCTAATTTACACAAGTATTTATACTCTTTGCTTTAACGTATTTTTAAAGTTTCATATTTCATATTTGGTTGCATATCCTTTGCATGCTGTTACTTCCTGAAGTCTGTCACCCATCAACATCAAAAGACTCTCGATATCTTATTTTCAGGTATCGTGGATCACTTTAAGGGTCGTTTCTCCTGACTTTTTTCCCCCCATAGAGTTCTATAGGAAAATGAGTCAGGAGAAATAACCCTTGCAGTGATCCATCCACATCTACTCCATATCTGGCAACAGAGTGATGGTTTGGGGCTTGTTCGATAGGTCAGACCCTTGATGACTTACAGCCATTTAGCCAGCCATGTGTTCCATACTGTACCAGTGTAATTTACAGCTAAGTCTAGTCTCACCCCCCAATTCCCATAAAGATCAATTCAAATGCAGAGAGGTTATTGTATTGCTTGTAATAGTACCTGAAAATAAGATATCGAGAGTCTTTTGATGTTGATGGGTCACAGACATCAGGAAGTAACAGCATGCAAAGGATATGCAACCAAATATGATATATGATACTTTAAAAATATGGTAAAGCAAAGGGTATTAATACTTATGTAAATCAGAAATTTCAGTTTTAGATTATTAATAAATAAATAAAAAAAGAATAAATAAAAATATGTTTTCACTTTTTCATTATGGGTTATTGAGTGTAGATTGATGAGAAAAAAAAAGAATTTAATCATATATAACAAACAAAATGTAAAACTTGAAAGGGTTTGAAAACTTTCCGTATGCACTGTATATATGGTGAGCAGGCTGCAAATGTATCAGTTTACATTTCACACTGTTTATTTGAAGTTCACACTGGGGGGAAAACAATCGAGCAATTGGAAGGAGGCGCACTGGGAAAACACCTTTTAATTATGCTGTTTGTTTTGTTTTGCTCGGAGGCCTCTTAGAGGAAAATACCTTAATAATTAAAGCTCGTAAATATCCTCTTTTTTCCCAAACTCCTTCACATTTACATACTCCTTGTTATCAGGTGAACCATCGGGATCAAGCGATTCTGCAACTGAAGACTGACCTGAAAACAAGAGAAGAACAGTACCATGGAGCCCAGGAGGAGGTGGGTGTCCTCCCAACCTGACGCTCTGTGCCAGGGATTTGTTTACTAGGCCATGAAAAATGTATGAGACGATGTGTTTAGAAGAAGCGGAATCATTTTCAATATTTAGCCTGGCCATGAATACAGATGGCGCTGAACTTTGGGGGCGTGTTGCGCCCGTGCGTTTGTGTTTGAAATGCGTCAGGCCGATCTTCTCCCATCAGCTGGGCCTTCAGGAGTCCGAGGTCACCAGACTTAATGAGAGAGTGAAGAGCCTCCAGGGAGAGCTCCGGGAGAGGTGGGAGAGGAGCAGGGAGGGGGAGGAGCGTGCCGACCGGACCGAGGAGGACAGGCAGAACCTGCAGCTCCAGCTTCACATCGCGCAACAGCAGGTATAGCTTCTGCGATCCGTCCCCAACGTTCTTATACACACTCAGTTATATCACACTTCTTAAATGCTCACATGCGAGTGTGTGCTAGCCTATGGTAAATGCTGTATTTATGAAAAGTACTAGATGCACACCTGAAAAAAGGCTTATCGCAGGAGCATAGAGGAGACACAAACTTAAATAAATGAAAAGAACTCCTGTATACATGCTGTATTTAAACATTGGAGTGGCTTGTACTTTCTTCATTCAATACTTGAGCTTCTGAATTTCTGGCTTATGTATTTATATATTACGGGTGAACTTTTCAAATCATTTTAGTGTGTCATTACTTGGAAACAAACATGAGTAACTGCAAAAAAAAAAAAAAAGTACCTGTTCTTCATAATATTAAGTTTATATCAACAAGCTCATATTAAGCATTGTCTTGTTGATTAAATCTATTGCAACAACTTTTTATGTTAGTTGGTCACTGGTAAGCCAGGAATGATTAATATATAGATAGACACCGGAGTTCACACATGAAGCATGCAAGCTACACATTTCAGTTGAGACCTGCTGGAATGTCCCAAGAGGAGAGCTCTTATTATCTAGTCGAAATGAGCAGTTTGCCCACAAATAAAACACAGGGAATGGACAGATGATCTGATTGGCCAGAGTGCAGTTGCACCCTATTCACACCTACAGGTAATATAATCTGTAGATGGGCACTTGGACCCATTGTGAAATTGCCAAAACCTATGAGCTTGGGCTGCTTTGTAAGCATTTATGATCAACCAAAGGTTTGGTATTGTCAAAATAGAGCCCTTTCTGTTTACAAACTTGCGCTGCTAATGTTTGCACGATGTTGTGCAGAAAAATAAACACAATAATTAAAGTATTACAGCTCTTTCATGTAGTTTAAGTTCAGTAAAATCCTCTCCCTTTTAGATGCAGCACCAGGTAAAAATGGTTGAGCGGCTGACTTCAGACCTGGACAACACAAAGCAGGCTCACACCACCGATATGGAGCGTTGGAACCAGAAGACTCTGCTCTTGCAAAACCAGCTTGACCAGGCGTGCCTGGACCTGCAGGACAGTCAGAGTAAAACACAGGAGCAGAGGCTAAAGACCAGGGAGCTTCAGGAAAAGGCTAACCACACTGAGGCTTTGTACCAGGAGGCCCAGGTGAAGGTAAGCAGTCGAGCGCAGCTCACACCACATAGTCAAGATGCCACACTAAACTGCAGTTGTTAATTGCCATGGACTTGTCAGGAAATCTAAATGTTGTGCTTCGGTCTTGGTTACCACTAACTAGAGTATTGAGTGAATTGAACCAGGTAATCAGGAAGTCTGACTCAAGTGTGTTGTGGATTCATTCATATGCTGACAAAATTCATCCATATGCCAGGAATATACAGCATGATTGGTTAAAAAATGATTGGTTTGTGGTTTCACAACAAAAAAGGGTCAAAGTAGGACAGGAATTAAGCTGTTATGTTGTGTTATGATGCATCATGTGATAGACGGAAATAGAGGAGATGAATAAAGAACACAGGGCCCATCAGGTCCAGTGGTCATTGACGCATTTAAATTTTTTTGCTCCTCTCTTTTAATTGGTGAATTGAAATAAGCTAACCTCCGGGTTTTTATTACAGTCACAAGAGGGACATGTTACAAACATTAAGCTCATTAAATACCAAAAACAATGGTAAAATCCATGAAAATGCTCAGCTTGCAATGATATAATAAAAAACATAAAAACTAGTTGAAAGATAAAATGATGAAAACTAAATTAGAGGGCAGATTAAGCTGTTGTGGGAGTTTCATGATGATGATTTTGTTTGGCACAGACACTCTTAACCTGCGAGTCACAGCACTTGCATTCAACATGGTTTGAGGAAATTCAGTTGGCACAGTTGTGAAGATTTCATGCTGGTCTGGGACCATTGACGACATAAACAACATACAGTCTCGTGTCTCGTAGAGTAAAGCACTCTATGTTTCATATAGTCACTTGACTTGATTTTATTTAGTTTGTTACTTTGTTGAGGCGGGGTATGAATAGTGCAATTTGACAACTACAGTCACATTTTTGTTTGTTAATAATTGAGGAGGCAGGTAACCAAAATTGCATAGTATGTGGTGCCTACAAAAGGCACCTTCCGATGTCTGGGGATCTTATGGATACAGTGATATTCCCTAAACCCGATTCAAATGTTTAATAACTCATGTAATTGATAATCGTATAGCAATTCACTTATAAAGGGTTAAATAAATATAATTCATCCTGTATTTATGACTAGGACCAGTTTACTTTATCAAGAGAAAATTGTAGGGTTGCCGACACCTTAAGAATGGAACATGAGTGAACACAAACTTATTTTCCGAGTGTGTGCTCACTCTACACACACAAAGTTCCACTCTATTTTAGCTGGTGCTAACGGGTAAAGCTCTCAACATTAATTTAACTTGTAGACAAATAGTTACTGGACTTCAGAACAGGAGACATGTAAGGAGAATTCCCCAAAATCAGAAGCATGTAAAATATCTTGCAGGCTATTGTTTGCAATGTCAGTAGCCCTATAGTCAGGTTGAAATATTTAAATACCCAGTGGATACATTTCCAATTACCGCGTTTAAGGACAGTGTTACGAGGTCAATAATATTGTCAAATATTGTTTTCAGTGTCTCACAGTATGGGTTGCTTTTCATGTCTTTGGCTGCAGATTCAGGATGGAGCAGAGCTGGTGAAAAAACAAAGCAAGGAAATGTTGCTCTTCAACCATCGCATAGAGGATGTCCAAACAGAGCTGAGGGAGACCAGCAATGCTGCCAAGAACCATGAAATGACATCTGACATCTTCAAACAGAAATATCAAATGGCTATGGACAAAGCGCAGCAGCTGGAAGGACATATTCAGAGTTTGGAGGAAGAGGTCCGTTACGCTAACAAACAGGTAATCCAAACTCTGATTGTTGGCTACCCACCTAATATTTACTTTGATCCTATCCATGCAATCTGTTGTTATTATTGGACTAAAAATAAACTAATACATTTCTGGACTATCAAGGATGCACATTTTGAAATGCATTAGTATTAGCATTGTTTGAACATACATTATGACCTTTCATTGTGATACAATTAAAATATATCAATGGAAAGAAGTCAGTGTCAGGTAAATTAATAAATCGGGCTGGTTGCAGTGATACCTTGATAGTTGTTGGCAAAATAGTAAATAATTCTGAACTGGTGATATTTTCTTACGTCCACTTCAGTGAAGCATCCGTCCCAGAGATTGTCAAAGTAAAACTGATTCAGAAACAAGCTCTTGACCAAAGACCCACCAGAAAGCACCTGCAGTTTGATGTGCAGGATTGTGTATGTTGAATTCAGTTTGTTCAATATAGTAGAGGCGTCTGGACATAGCTCCTGTAGTTAGCCTTCACTGTATTGTTACACTCTCTGTGCTTGTACACAGAATGTACTGTGTGTCACTGTGATACTTGTGATCACAAGTATTGATTGTGCCAAGACTGAAATTGCCTCATCTCCAAATGAGCTTACATTTCTGCCCAAACCATTGGATTTATCCAATTCAGTTATCACCCAGGAATTACTACCTAACAAACTTGAGGATAATGAACACGAGCCATTTTTCTTTGTTTCGTCTCAACCTTGCATTTTGTCACATCTCTGTCACATCTCTGTCACATCTCATGTCTTTGCAAGTCGTTCATTAATATAAATCAAAATGAATACATTAATATTCATGTTTGGTTTGAATTATTGAATGTTAATCGGAATTGTGTGTGCAAAATATTTCAAATGTTTTTGCATATGCCAAGGTTCTCGAGGCAAAAGGAACGGTCAGCAGCTTGCAGGCAGAGGTATCAAACCTCGAGAATCTCTACGAGGAGAAGCGTAAACAGATGGAAAACTCAGAGGAAGCGATTGACCAGCTAACCGAAGAGCTCCAAACAACTCAGGACAAGCTTCTGTGCAGCAGTAACCGTGCCCTTGAATGTGAGAAACTGATGGAGAGATTAAAAGAGCAAGTGGCATTTCAGCACAAAAAGGTGAGCGAATGCACATTGTAATCTTCTCTCAGGCATTTATAAATTCTACTGTCTGAACCACAGTCACATTGTCTATATTTAGTTATAAATTCCCTTAAGATGGGGCTAGGTAAGGATCGTTATGCATACATTTATTACCGGTAACTTCATTAAAGTAGCCTAATTTCCATCACGATTGCAACATTTCAGTTTTATGTCATTGAAGGAGTTTTATGTCTTTATCTCATTGACTTGTAAGGTAACAATGAATAAAACAGTAGTGGGTATCACAATGGTTCTTTTAGAATATATTTAGAATATCTGGGAACAAATGAATCATTGTCAGGAGAGAAATGTAATTTTAATGAACTTAACTGCTGCTTACAAGGTCAGGCTGGCAGAAATGTAATTTTAATCAGATAAAATTTAATTTGTGTGTTGTGGGTTACATATTAGAACTACAGAATTTTTTCTGTTTTATATAATTATATTTATTAAGAAGTTAGAAAAACAAGAAAGTAGAAAACTTGAAATGTTATTTTATGAAGTAGAAAACTTGAAATGGTTTGCTTCAGTATAGTTCATATTGTTAAGGCAACCATTCTTACATTGTTTTTTAAGATGATGTATATATGTTTGATGTAATTCATGCACAGTTCTACTCAAATGTTTACATGATGTGGCAATATCGTATTGTTACTCAGAAATCAATTCTGATAAAATGAGTACAGTATCTGTTGCATTAAATTCTTCTATTGATGTTCCATTTAAAAATGTATTGTATAATAGAGAAAAGTATGAAAAATATAGATGATGCCACAATTCTAAAAGCTCAAGCATTTTATGTTAGTATAAACGTCAGTGTGTATGTTATCTGGTTGGTTGGTTGTTTGTATTGTAACACATATTCGCCCATAGGTACTGGATCATGAAAATACATTCCTTCAGCTTCAGTCTGAACTTACATCTTACCAGTTCAGCCACAGTTACTCTAACAATGAGTATGAAGTTCAACAAAAACACTGTGATGTTTTACTAAAGGTAAGCTGTCTGGTCTCCAAGTAAATCTTGGTTTACCCTTATGTAAGCTCACTATTGAACATGTCTAACGCACACTTAATTCCAACTGATTTTTATAAGCACCCGTTTTATGGTCATGGCTAGGTGTGAATCTAGTAACAATCTAGTGTCAATCTAGTAACATGGAAGATAAACCACAAGCTCTGTGACTTAATGGAGACAAAAAATCGTCCCCTAGATTCAATCAAATACACATAGACAGTGGGCATATGCAATTCAATCAAGCCTGACTGAAAAATTCCTAATCCCTAAATGCCTAAAAACTGCTGCTCCTGGGCTGGAATAATTATTTTTTTTCGCCTCAATGAACTTACCTTTTGCAAAGAATCTGTTTTCTTTTCTCCTTCACAACTTCACAACCCTCACCATTTTAATAAAATTAATAAAATATAATCAAAGAAGGTTACAATTTGTTTAGTGAATAGAGAAATAACATGTCACTCGATTCATGCAACATTTCAGGAATAATAATGTCGTCTTTTTCCAGTGCTGCCTCTAATATTTCGGGAATAGGACGTAGAAAACGTTTTTATGTAAAAATGAACAGGACCGAGACAAACATTGGTAAATCAAGTTTAAAAGCCATTTTATCTTTAACTATACTGTTTATTTTCAACAGTAGAATTAACCATTCAAATGTGATTGGGTTACTGCAGGGACAAGGGTCGGTGTGGGTGCAGGTTTTTGATTTAGCCCAGCACTACCTGACTGATATAATTTAAACAAACAAACAAGACTTATTGTAAAGAAACCAGGTGTATCTTGTCGGGAAAAAAAAAAAACCTGCAACACACACCCTTTTTTTTCGATAAGATTTCCCACCCCTGGGTTATAGTATTCCATGCAATAAATGAATAACTCAGCAAGTATTTAGTGGTATTCTTATGCACTGAATGGTGATGGAGTTCAACTTTTTAGCAGACATCATGCCTACAGTACATGTACCACAGTCTGTTCTTTTAGAAACCGGTTACCCACATTACTCCTGCTTCCTTACGATCACTCGCACGCACGCACGCACGCACGCACGCACGCACGCACGCACGCACGCACGCACGCACGCACCACCAGACCACAGCCTCATTCTGACTACGTTCATTCTTGTTTCTGGTGCCACAAGCATTCTTTCATGCCCTGTGGTGTAACATGCTAATAAACTTTCCTTTTTTCCACCAAATGTAAGTTGCTTGCCTCATTTCCACGTTGCATTGATGCAAAGCAAGCCGTAAATCAGTGACTTGGCAATAGCTTGAACGTTAATATATGACTTAGCATTAGTTCCTCTATAATACTGCAACAATAAGACACCCACTCAAGATGCCAAGTTAACTTTTCCGGAATTAAATGGAAACCTCATTGTGTATATTCAGCTTGATAACATTAAAAATGGTTTTTAAAATGATGGCAGCAATTGCAGTCGGAAAATATACGTAACCAACTGATGTATGATGGTGTTTCGGTGAGGTCCTTTATATTATTGTGTATCTCCAATCCAACAAGCTCACAATCCAAGTCCAGGTCTGTCAAAATAGCTTGTGGGTATTTTAAAAGTGGTCTGGCCAATGAATCACAACCAGGAGTGTCACTCATTTGATGAAAGCTCATTTTCATTGGCAGGAACCTCTTACTTTTGTTTGCAGTATCTCAATAAAGCAAGCAATGAAGTAGACTTTACTTGAGGTACAGCCTCAGATTAATCCGGAGGGTTTGATTGAAATTCACATACCCTTAAACAGTGCATTTGATTGAATCCGACCCACAGTCAAGCACAGATAGAGCCACTGAAGTCTCAGTTAGTAAAATAATAATAATACCTTGCAATTATATAGCACCTTTCTCGAGACTCAAAGTGCTTACAATGATAAAGGGAAACTCACCTCAACCACCACCAATGTGGAGCACCCACCTGGGTGATGCAGCGGCAGCCATTTTGCGCCAGAATGCTCACCACACATCAGCTGAGGTGGAGAGTGAGAGAACTATTTTTAGCCGATTAATCTGGGGGATGATTAGGTGGAAGAAGAGTATATGTGGTTTATGATGGCCTTGCTTATTTATTAGGAGTGTAAGTAAAAATGTTGTTGCTGTTTTAAATACCTCTTATGGCGCATTGGAAATAAAGTGCAGGGGAAATTTATGATTTTGATATATGTACACATCGGTTCACTTTTCACCTGATGGATGATTCCACAAGGTTCTTGCCTGACAGACAATGTTGTCACACTCAAAGTAGAACTTTTTTTGTATGCTATAATCTTGGGTTCAGAAATTGGGCTTTTCAAACTCTGGATGACTGTTTTGAAGCCACCATTTTATGGTGTGCTCAATGTTCTGGTGTTTAGGACGTAGCTATGTTTCTGCATGATGCCATTTCCCATTCAAAAAGGAGAGCTTAATATCTTGGTGTCCCATAAACTTTGATATACTCTAACAAAATATACAATTTAATTACAAAATACATGATATGTATGAGGTGATCGTGGGGCAGAGGTGAGGCCCACAGACATTAGCAACTCCAAAGCGCAATATATCTAGACCGTACGGCATGTAGGGGTATAAATTATATCATAACAGCTTGAACCTAGAAATGCTACTTTATAAAAGTAAATCTGTCATGTATTTATTGTTCATTTTATACTGCATTTTTAAATTAGTGATTTGTTTTTGCCTACAGTAAACACTGACAGCAATGAGTTTGAAAGGAAGGAGAACAGAGATATATATTAAAGTTGGTCTCCTCATAAAAGCATATATGAGTATGTATGAGTTGGCTCCTCACAAAATCATTGAAATGTGATATATTCTGAGAAGTTAATACCTTAACTTGTGATTTTTTTTGTCCTTTAAAATTCCCAGATGTTTTATGTATGTTGTTGCTGGCATCCATCAGCGATGTCCCTTAGTTCTGGTCTGGTTTTTTGAGAGTGTAAAACATTACTATATAATGTAGTCGTCTAGGCTAGCACAATACTGGTATTTTGGAGCAGCACAAATGGCAAGGAATGGTAGTTGTCCTCAGTTGTTCTTGCTTGTTCTTTTGCTACACACGTTTGACACGGTGGTGTTGTAACGACATTAACAATCTGGCAGTAGCACCACAGTGATGGGAGCAAGATTATGAGTGAAATTCAGACCTGATTTACTGCCCTTTAACGTGTGCAAAACCTTTTCAGCACATGCAAAACCAACAACATGACCATCGGTCATAGTATTTGTTTTGCACCAATCATGGGTTGTGTTATTAGTTTTGCGTGTGCTTTAAGGTTTTGCACAGGCTAAAGGTTTTAGTAAATCAGGCCCGTAGCGTTCTTAGTAGTGCATCCCATGGTCCGATCCATGAGGGTCCCAGTGCTATCTGTGGCCTGGGTTTCTACCGAGTGACATGTGATTTGCCACTGCTGCCCAGCGAGGGAGAGTTTCAGTCCTGTAGCTCACTCCTTTTCTCAACTTGCCGTCCCCCGGTGCAGTAACTGTGCAGCTCAGCTGGATGATTGCACAGTGAAGAGAAGCACCAGCTAGCTGCGTGTGTTTGAGAAGACGCGCGTGAACGAGCGTGCCCTCCGAAACTGACGGAGGATGCTGCAGCGATGGGAGGCATGTCAAGTTAGGGGGAGGAATGAAAGAGAAAATGAAAAATTGATGTCCAGAATACGCTGTATACATATAATATGAATATTATATTTAAGTCTTAAATGGCTGGGAAACCATCAGAGCATATTTGTTCTATGACTGACCCCGATTTCAAATGGTAAATGTTTCAGTTGGTGGAATGTCATGAGAACAAATGTGAGAAAATAAATAAATGGGAGCCAGCTATATGGGTCCTTTAAATACTAGGCTATGTGGTGTCCAGGTCAAAATTACTCATGTTGCATTGGACAGTTTATTTTTGTGTGTACATGGAATGCTTTAGATATTGCTAGGTGTTTCACCGCATGCTAAAGCTGAACATACTTCTGGACCACATTGATGGATTGTCATTCAGTGCATTTTGTTGTAGCATATTTTAAGAAAATAAATATGTTTTCAAACATTTACAGAATATGCTAATTTTAAATATGAATACGGAATGTATAAAGTGTTTATAGTCAGTAGAGCCTGTTCATGGGAGTTTGAATGGGGCTCACTTCAGTCTTTGCCGTTGTTTCTAATTGGCCATATCCCGGCTGATGATTTAAATGATTATTATTTTTTTTAAATGATAAATTTAAACGTTGGTCCCGGCAGGAGCTGGCCTCAGCGAAAGAGCAGCAGGCCCAGAACGCGGAGCGCGAGAGGAGCACGCAGCAGCTGAAGGCTACGGCGCTCGGCCTGGGCGAGGAGCTGCAGAGACGCGCGCAGGAGTGCCAGGGCCTGGAGCGCGCCCTGCAGTCGCTGCACCTGGACGCCGCGTCCGCCCAGCAGGCCCACAAGGCCGCGCTCGCCCAGCTGGAACAGGAAGTGGCCCAGCTGGAGGCGGACCTGAGCGACGCCAGCAAGACCGGTGCCCAGAGGGAGCAGGTAGCACCAGGCCCCTCCCTTTCCGCCTCTGTGCGTTTCCCTCCAATAGGGCATCGCAGGGCTCTGATGTCTGGGTCTAATTGATTTCTCTTGAAGGTGAGGGAGGGAAATATATTATCTCGGGGAAGGTAAAGTAGCTAGACGATAAATTGCGCACAGACTCATTTTTTGTATGTATGATATGTAGGAAGGTGTCCTCGGGGTAAAAAAAAATAAAAAGTCTTTACAGATCTTGCATTTTGAAAATCTGCTCATTAATTAATGAGGTATGTTTGCAACACGAGATACAATATTGAATATTGATCATGCTCGGAGCATTGGAAAGGGCGGTATTTGAAAGTAATTACTGCTCTGGAGGGTCATGTATGTAAAAGTATTTCATGGTCATTTGTACAACGTCAGTTCTTCTGTACGTACACGACGAGCGTTCCTAAATCTACAGCGTTTTCTTTGTATTTCCTTGTATTTTTTCTGTCCCAGATGCATCCATTCTTCTCACTCCATGTACAATCGCGCTTGCGCATGTATAGACTTGTAAATGACCCGTTTTAGGGCTTCCAAAGTTTTCATTGTGTTAATAAATATTTAGCATTTGCAATAGTGTTCCATTCTCTCAGTTACTTCATAGCCCAGAGAGGCATGGGTGTTTTCACTTGATCTTTGCTCTCCTTTTAATATATTCTATGAATAATGTTTGAGCAGAGCGTTTGTTATGTTGCCAGCGCAACCAAACACGCGCGGACTTCAGGTTCAGAGTCCGTTAAATCACTCTAAAGAGCAAATGACTTTTTAACTGAAACTGAGCAGCAGGAATAATTAAAGGCTTAAGCTAAATACATAGACAGGCATTTCAGTGCAGATCTGTAATAACATTTACCATTATTCTCTGCGGCTTTGATTGCTTGACAGAAACAAATTACTCTGGGATTAATTTCAAGAAATCATGCCAAGTGAATGCAATTTACAGCAATTAAGACATGAAAGGATACTAAATATTAAAATTAGGGGGAACATGATTGAACATGATAGAGAATTGAGGTGTGGAGCTGTGCCAAGAGAAGCCAGCCTTTTATGGGTAGCAGCGGTGCCTCTTGCGAAACCGCCCTTCTCAGGTGGGTAAACTCTTTTCCCACCGTGCATCTAATAAAGGCTGTTTTTGACGTTAGACCGTATAATTTTGCACTAATTAGTCACGTTTAAATGAAGGACGTTTGAAATTACCTACTCGCAGGAAAACGTGCATTTACATCCACCAGAAGTTTACCTTGTGTGTGTAAATGGAAAAAGGAAAAAGGACTACATTATGCCTCTTGTCTGCCAGATTAATCTCTGTTGAAGCCCTGCATGATAATGATCCCAAATGTGAAATCATTGTAAAGTTAAGCTATGTGGAAAGAGTACGTTTAAATGTTTTATGATGTAAACATTTAATAATGTTTCACGTGATTTGACGATGACGCTGTGCAGAACAAAGTTTGCGCGCACTTACACACACACACACACACACACACACACACACACAAACACGCGCGCGCACAAACACACGCGCGCACACGTACACATACACACACACACGCCCGCACACGCACACACACACACACATGCGCCCGCGCACGCACGCACGCACGCACGCACGCACACACACACACACACCATTATTTCATTATCATTTGTGTCCCTTTTTTAGAAATCCCAACAAATGGCAAGTTCTAAGTGATACATCGCCCCTCTCTGCACACCGTCAGGACTTTCTTGGCGCACTTAAATGGGTTTTCTTGTCAGGCAATCCGGAAAAGGGATGACCTTCTGAAGAAGTCTGAAGCTGACCTTCTTGAGGCGAGGGAGGCCATGAAAGGCTCCACGCTGCAGCTGGAGCACCTTGAGCGTGCAGTCAAGGACCTGAGAGGAGATCTGCACAGCGCCCAGAAGGACAAAAGCCAAAAACAGCAGGAGAACCTGGCTTTGAGGACGGAAATAAAGCAGCTCAACGAGGAGCTACACGACATGCACAAGCAGTACAGAGAGACAGGTAAGGCTCCTTTCGCTAATTATTATGGCCCGTCTGATCTGTCCTTTCGCTCGTAGAATGATTTCCCCCCCCGCATCTCTAGGCCAGTATTGCTAGGAAAATGTGTTTTATGTTGACTGACATGTTCGAATCGCACGTTTTATTACGTCTGTGGGTTTTTCTGGGTAAATGCCAGTTGGACTTTTAGGTGTTATTTAGGTCAGATAACACCTGCAATTTAGGTGTTATGTGACTTGTGAATGAGGATATGTTATATATATTATATATATTGGTGTCTTCATTTAAATTAGCTTCATCTTTCTGAAAAATAATTTAAGTATTTTGTGATGAAAATATTAATGCCAGTCAAAATATCATATCTGATGTTTTATTGTGATAAAAAAATAGGCATATTTATAAACATGCCAATGGTATGGTTTATGTGCATTTGAACTATATTTACCAATATGGTACATTAGTTACATACACTTACAGTGTCATAAACACATTCTGTTTCTTGCCACATTGAAATATTAAATATCACTCTATGTTTAATTTAAGTAACATAAACTGGTACTCTTCATTTAAAATGAATGTACTTCTAAGATTTAGGTACTTAATACTATGTAATAATCAAGGTATTTACAGTGATGCTTACATTTTCTATCATAGACACCATGTGTGCAATCCTGTCCTGTCTCTGAGGCGTATGAATGTATGGTCACCCAAATTCTGTTCACTACCGGAATATCCTACTGTTTCAAATATTTCCAATAAGCAGCGTATAACTTGTAGCTTAAGCATTGTAAATGTATCTCTTGGGTCCTTGTGCAGTGTTGCTGGTCTTGCTCTGTTACAGTATCACTGTAAACCTTTTATTTTATTCAGTAAAGGAAATGAATTAAAACAAGGGAATGGTCGGCCAGTACAGATTGTCTTGCAAGCTGTTGCACTAAACACTAATATATCTGATGAATAAACCATAATGCTTTCTGTGAACAGCATAAATATTACATTTGATTGGGCTGGAATGAGGAGTGAAATGTGCAAATAAAAACATCTGATGTTGTAATTATGGGATGAGATTTATATCATTTGTATGCTTTTTAAAAATATATTTTTTATTGAAAGTAGGACATTATGACATTGTAATATTTCCTGTCTGAATGCACAGTGATCAGAAGTAAACTTGCTGAAAAGCCACCAAAACCATGAAAAAGATATTAGAAAAATTCTACGTGAAAATGTAGGTCTATTAAATAATGAATTGTAATGTAAGTAATATGTATGTGGTTACATTTTTTTTTTATTCAAATAGCATTTTTGTGTCAGTGTATTGCCATCATTTTAAGTCTACAGGAAAGAAATGAGTGAATTATTTAAGCATTAAGACACAACAGGGGGAGTGGTTGATCACAACCTTAGGAACTTTATGAGCCAAAAAGCCAAGCCTCATTAACGCCTTGGCAATAAAATTCCATAATTGTATCTGCCATAATGTACTCAAAACGCTGAACAGGACCGGGAAGTCAGGCCCCAGGAGTGTGTGAGACAGGATTCTGAAAACAACAGCGCAAGCCACGCGATGCTTCCTGTGTACACACCGTCAAAAGTCACCAGTGCCACCTTCTCTCACGATGGGAAGGTCACCTCCTAGAGGCGGCGCTCAGCCACTCGATAAATATTTAAAACGCAAAATCCATCGTTTTGCGTTAGCATTTATATTCCTCGCGGGCAAATATGGTTATGCTTATGACCGTCATCGGGCCGGCGTAGCTTCGGTTTGCAGTCACCTTTGTCTCATAAATTTGACTTATCGACAAAATACTCATTATACATTTCTCGGCGAGGAGATATACGCACGTCTTCGTACGGAACGTTCAGAGAAATCCGGGATCTTTCTTTCTTTGTTTTCATTTTTTGGGGAGTTCCTGATTTGGGCTGGCTCCTCAGACGGATGACCCCGGAGGAATTATTCATATCAGTTTTTAATTAAGTGAAAGTGGGACGCCCCGGCCCTTCAACGAGCCATATCCTGAGCCGCGCGCTCCGGATCGCATCTGGGCTCCTCCTGGGACTCGTTGCGGAAATCACTCGCCGGCTCCCTCCCGCACGTCAGTTTGAAAAGCACAAAGAAATTGCGGAAAATGACGGTTCCCCCCTCAAAAAGGCACGATTACTACCTGCGGAAGGGAATCGGGCGGCGGAGGCTCCGCCAGTCATCATCTGCCCTGCTTTATATTCACACAAGACAATGGGCCCTCATGCATCTCTGATTTATTTTACTTATCTTCCATCACGGGGCACTTGTTTTGCTTTATTTTTTTCCCATCCCCCCCTTGTGGGCAATAGAACAGGTGCCCGCGTCGCGCGGCCCGGCTGTAACAGCTGTCGGCCACCTTGAGAGAGCAGGAAGTGAGCCACGCCTTAATGACGAGGATGCGCGGCGTGCGCGCGACGCCGGGACGAGTCCTGGTAATGATTCACCTTGCCTGGCAGTGGGACCCGTGTGGAGATCTCATCATCCGCAGCAGCGGAGGTCTTTGTTATTCCGCGGTGACGATATCGTTACACATGCTGAACGGTCTCATTAAGAATTAACCGGTGCATCCGCAGGCCCCCGCGGGAGACCACCTCCGCGAGAGACGGCCCTCCGCTCCGAGTGCTTTAATTGTCAGAAGTCATCCGTCCCCCTTTGTCCGCAGAGAGATGTTTGTGATCTCATTCTGCAGCACGTCTTGTCGGCTGTCTGACGCTTGTGCGGCCTTACCTCAGAACGCTCGCTCGCTCTCTAAACGCCGATAAACTCGCACCGCAGCAAAGGTGCTTATGTTTCAGGTTATAGGCTGACGTGTTCTAAGTTAAGGAGAATAATTGTTTCATCGGATAAACAATTCGATGAAGTATTATGAAGCGTAAGGCCATTTCCAAGTATCCAAAGCAAATACATCTTTAAGTTCTTTTTAGTTTTTGTTTTCCTCTGCCGATCGGAAATGACAGAAACTGTTTGTGTTTTATACTCATGTTCTTTATTTGATTTGGGTATTTTTTTTAAATCTAATTTTCTTTCTGATTAATGTCTCCAGACACAATGCTTTTTTGTGTATTTGTCACGATCACTAATTGTAAAGATTTATCATGACTCACAAAGTTAGTCTCATTTCCAGGGCTCAGCTGTGTCCTCGCTAGCACATGGAGGAATCAAATAAGCTAAACAGTGGGGTTTGATATGGAGAGCAATAAATCTCATCGTATGCTGCCATCAGTGATGGAACATTTTCTTATTAAATAGGTCAGTGTTTCCTAGTCTGTCTGCTCTTTTATTAAAGCGCAGTTTCTAGTTTGTGTTCCTGCTTTTGGCAAGAACCAGTTGACATTGCACGCTTTTTCCGTCCCAATTTTGAACAGTAAAATACTTCTTAGGTTCATTCAACTACTCGGTTTTGAATCGACTCGGTTATTTGGAGTCTCCTATATCATAACATTGGAAGCTTGAGTACCTTACTTGCTGTTATGTCCATTTCTATAAATCATGTCTGGGCTCACCAATGGGGCTATAAGATTAAAGTAATTAAACATCACTCTAAATTTCACATTAGCACAGAATTTACAATGCTTATGTGAACTAACAGAACTTTTTGTAGGAAGCGCTGATTTGTTTTGACAGTTTTTAAAAAAAAATCTGGTGTGCCTCTATCTTTGTACTAATAAATAAAAAAATATAAGAATTATGAAAGTTGCAAAGTGTTTGGTTGGATATGCCAAGCATTTATAAATGTATTCGAATGGCTAACAAGCTACTTTTCCTAGGTTTCATTTACATAAAACTGGAAATCAGTCACAAATGTACAATGAGATATTCTTGTTAAAGTCAACTGGTCATAATATTTCAGAGAGTGACCATAGGTACCCTTGGTTAAAACTTTGTTATAAAAAGCAAAATGTCGGGTGTAGTTATTTTATTCCTTTAGGTTGCAGGTGTGAAATACTTATATTGGCAGCAGAGATGGTAGCAGTGGTTATTCTTCACTGCCTACAGGTTTGATATTCTATTCCCACTAATGATAAGTACAGGTTAGAAAGAAGAGAAGTAGAATAATGTGAATAAGACCCTTAAACCCTAAAAGCTTGCTTTGCGATAAGCTGAATGTCAATGAATGTAGCCTAACCAGTGAGACGAACACAGATGCATATAAATTAGCCTCTGCATTTCTTTACTTCCTTGCTTAAAGAGGTTATTTCATTGTAGTCAAATATGTTCTATATGGAAAATGTGCAGGATTTATATAATGATGCGGCCCTGTGTGAAAGACAGGCTTGCACTCAAGCCAATGACATCTCAAGGCTAGGACGATAAGCATCAGTATGGTATGCAATATTAATGCAACACTCTTTTAATGGAATATGTTGAAACTTCAACAACTAAATGTTTTGATGAAAAAATGTCTTAAGATTTTTAAAAAATATTTCTGAAGATGCCTACAAGATTCCAGTTGTTTGGTTCTACGTGTAAACGGTGTCCACAAAGTAGAATCAGATTTTCAGCATTAAATCTAGCAGAACTCATTAAAGGCTGAGTGGATGTGCCATACATGCAAGACTGCTGGGCTCATTTGAATGACAAAAAAATTTGACTGTGAAGATACCTGTCCCTGCATTGAAGAACTAAAGGTACGACAAGCTGGTTCCCCAAGAACTCAAAAACAATGACACCAGGCCTTAGTCCAGATCAGTCTGGTTCTAAAGCTAACTGAACTCTTTGCCAGTCTGTGTGAACTCTACCGTTTTTTTGTCAGTCAAAGAATACCTGAGAATACGGATGTCCACACTTTTCCTTATCAATTATGGAGACATAACTAAGACCATTTCTTCAGTATTGTTATGAA
The DNA here is from genome assembly GCA_022702515.1 of Ilyophis sp. 1 JC-2022. NCBI lineage: Eukaryota > Metazoa > Chordata > Actinopteri > Anguilliformes > Synaphobranchidae > Ilyophis > Ilyophis sp. 1 JC-2022. The sequence continues at coordinate 113,718,410 of CM040403.1, forward strand.
CATTTACATTCAATGTTCAGACTTTTTTGGGTGGAATTCAGGAATACAGTCCTTGGTCTTTACAAGTGTGCAGGTTTGCCGGTCTACTATACATTTTGATATTATCGCTGTAATAACAACATTGCATTCGGAGACATGGCTGGGCTCTTCTGGTCTTTGTTTGCAATGTAAAAAGCTGAAACGTGTGGTAATGGGCGAGCGGATAATGCATACAGGAGAGTAACTTTTTACAAGAACACATACCTATTTGTGTGGAACGGAATGGTTCTTATTGGCTGGCTTTGACATGATTTATGGAGCTGTTGGGCACACCGGCTACACTGCGCTCTCAGACAGGAGGAACCACTGAAAATGATACATTGCATTCTAATTAGAGAATCCTAAGCACATCATTTCTACAGTAAAGCGTTTAAATGCAAATGTTACTAATGCTAAAAAGGTGAAAAATAGGTAGTTTATACCATGGGCGTTGAAAGCGAAACCATTAAAAAGACTGCACATGATTCATGCCCAACAATGAATATGTAAAACAGGGTACTGAGGACAGAGATCAGAAATATTACCACTTCCAGCATTAAAGATGGATGGAAGGGAATGGACTGATTTGACCATCCTAACCTAATGTGTGGTCTCCCTGGTGTCGGTGAGCGTGAAGGTGCAGTTTTATTGTTACGTTTAATGATATTTTTTATTAAGCTTAAAATATGCATGTAAATGAGAAAACAAAAGCTTCTAAGGGGTCCATTTTACAACATTGCGTTTAATTTGTTCTCATTTGCACAGTTAATATTCAGAGCCTGAATTCAGAACTAAAGTACAAAGGCTATTAAATGCTGTTTTCTTTGTTTGTTTTGCGTATATTTTACCTTACATTTTCCATACATTTTCTTCCCAGGAATATTTTCCCACCCGCTAGGAATGAAAAATGTTATGATGTTGTGCAAACGTCACCCCAAATTTGAGCAATTATTAATTGCAAAGATGGTCGTATTGTTTGATGTGTGATTCCATCTGGAAACCCCCAGTGGTCCGACAGCAAACTCTTTTCCAATAGATCTAGATCATTGCAGATAATTGTATTACATGGAGTATTGATCCAAAATCGCTGCGAACAGGAAACATCTAAACACACAATTTCAGTGTTGTATGTGTTTATTATTCGATATGGCTTTTGTGAGGACTCTACAGACACACATATGTACATATACACATATATACATATGTATAATATATAAATACATATAAAAACGCGCACATATGGATCTGTGTGTAATGTATTTTAATAAAGAATAAAAAAATTAGGTAGAAACATCATAGAAATGACTTCTTTACAAGAATCTATTGATCACTTTATATCAAAGGAGTATGTTTGACATAAGATTACCTGCCAGTTTGAACATTAGGTACACTGTGTTATAGCCTGGGGCAGTTGTAAGTCTGCCAAAGGGATTGTAAATAAAGCAGCCGCTGCGACTGCCTCTGGCTTGGAATCAACTCCGGCTCAAATCCCAGGCAAAGGTATACTTTATTTGATGCAATTTTTAACCCCCGTATTCCAGCGCATATTCCGCTGCCTGCAGAGGGACCGAATTTAAAACCCCCACCGGACAGCTCCGCCGCCGATCCGGTGGCCCCTGCCGTACGGACGGGAGCCCTTTCCTCCGGCGCGAGGGGAGCCCTCTCGGACGGCGCGGTTCCGCCGCGGGCTTGTCCCAAACGTGTTAATGGGCTGTAACACCTTCGCCGAATCGTTTTCTCTCCTTGGCTTTCTCCCCATTGTGCTCCCGAAAGGTGACACTGTCATGTGCGGCCCGCCTCCCTGAAAAAATTATTATTCCGTCGCTATAAGCAGCGTGGCCTTTACCTGTCTGCGCTGGGCTGTCAGTTATTTGTGTTGAATGCATATATGCAATTAATTGCCCACCTTGGTCCATTCCCCAGATGTGCAGTGTTAAAGGGGTTATATTGAATGTAGGCCTTGAATTAGAATTTTTTTTAGACAAAGTTGCATTTTCACTTTTTTTTTAAATTATTTTTTTTAATAGATTATTTAGATTTCTAACAATGTTTTACCTTGAGGTGCTGTAAACCAGTTAAGGTGTGCCGCGAAACAGTGTTTGTGCATTGTTAAATATTTAGCGATTTGAGTTTGCCGTGCGCTTTCCTACGGCCCTAATTTAAACAGTTCGGTTACTGCTATGCAATAAATTAATCATGTCCCTTCCTGGTTTTTAGTATTCATTTTTGCTAACCTCCCCCTCAAAACCTCTCACCACCACCTCCACCGGCACCCCAAATGGCACTAAAAACCCCCGTAGTATCGCAACACTTCTAAGTTTGCCAACCATTTGTGTTACACTCGGTGTTCAGAAAGCCAAACCCGGCCTGAAACGCCGGCGAGTTTGGAACACTGCATTCATCCGTACATTTGAGTGACAAAAAAAAAGGTTTTCTGGGTGAAATTGGCTCTAAGCAGAAATGAGCAGAGGATGGGAGAGGTTCTACTTTAATGTGCCTGTTATAACAAATTGTCTCTCACTTAAAATCATACACATAAAAATGCGATGCTATTTCAACATGGGCGCCAAAGGCACATCTTTTATATACACACTCTATATGCTGAATGTACTAAGTGCAAAACAAGGGTATTTTATTTCATGTTAAATAAAAAGTAAAAACGCTTTGCCTGAATGCAGTATGCACCCTGTCACTGTAGTGCTGCGTTCAATGTAAAGAGTGCCATCTATTGGTGGAGAACGGTAACAGTTCTTTTGTATTGCCACAACAAAAGGTTATTGTCCTCCCCCCTGCACATAGGACAGTCATGGAATATGAATATACACATATATGTGTGTTTGTGCACGAGTGCATTTATGTTTTAATGGGAGACTCCCACTAAAACTAATGAATCCCCTCTTGTAAGGTTCATTGTACGTCTGGCGTACCTTTAATCATATTTTATCATTTCAGAAGACATGCCTGTTTCATCTTGCAGAAAATTATTTCATTTTTTTCCTCTTTTGGATTGTCCACCATTTTTGGTGCAGTGTATGGTCATTCATGGTGTGTCCTTTGTGTGACATATTTGCATAAGGTGCTGTGTGTATTTTGTGCCTTTCACAAAAATCCTGAAGAAAGGCTATTGATTCCACCCCCCCCCCACCCCCCCCCCCCCCCTTCAATCCTGTCATGTTTCATGATTTTTCATCGGTATTATTTTTGGTACCGTCCTTTTTATTAGCCACGTGTTGTCCGTGGATGTCTTGAGTTGCCCTTGCATAAATTTGGTTGAATTCCATGTACTGTTTGTTGAATCTTCCAAAGGCGTAACTGTATTTTTATTACTGTATTACTGAAGAATTGAAGAATGTTACAACTGTACATTTAGGGTCTGATTAACTAATTAAGAATTTTTTAGCACATGCAAAACTAATAACACAGCCAATGATTGGTGCAAAACAAATACCATGACCAATCATTGGTCATGTTATTGTTTTTCCGGGCGCTACAAGGTTTTGCACATGTTAGTTAATCAGACCCTTAATTTGTACTTTTGACCTCTAGTGCAGCTCTCCGTCTTGCGGGCCGGTGTGCGGGGGGCGCAGTGGTCGAGGGTTTTTTTGAATGGCTGGGTTCAATAACCGTAGCCCCCCTCTTCCTCCTCCTCCTCCTCGTCCTCTCTCCGCAGCCCAGGAGCGGGCGGGCCAGCAGGAGCAGGCCCTGCTGCTGGAGTCGAGCCTGAGTGCAGCGCGGGAGCAGCTTAGGGAGCGAGCCAGTGAGGCGGCCTGCCAGGAGCAGAGCGTCCGCGCCGCCCAGGCGCAGCTGAGGAACGCCGCCGAGCGGGCCCGAGCCGCCGAGGAGGAGGCGGCCCAGCTCAAGTAAGAGAGCCGCACTACGCTCCACTCCGCTCTCCAGTCTCCCTCTTACATCCATTCTTCATTCCATTCATCCATTCATTCACTTCCGTTAAATCCAACTAAAATTATGTAGCAAAATTTAGGCATTGACTAGAAGTGTGCACCTCAGCCTTTACTGTACAGTATTTTAGTGCTGTGAATAAATATAGGGGGAAAATACACTAATGAATGTTCAGGAATATGAGAATAATCACAGATGTTATATAATTATATAAGTTATATAATTCTGCCACTTTAAAATGGCAAGGCCTGAAGCTTATTTATGAAGAAAATGTAAAAGTTATTATTTTGGGGGGGAAAATTAAGAAAGCGCTTCTGTTCTGATTAGCAGTGCATTGATGTTGGTAATTTAATGTATGCATAAATCAATTTATGAAACGGTTTATATTTTTGGCGGTTTGTGACATTCGACCATCTGTCAAGCTTATTTAAGGTCTCTTGGATTTAGTAAAGGGAAGCCACTGGGTGTTTTTGTGTTCCGAAAACCTTGGCGACAGTAATTATGAACCTTAGCTGGACGCAAAATGATTTTCATCTGTTGCCGTGGACTCCGTCCCTTTATTTCTACCATTTCCCCTCTACAGCAGATACAAGTCAGATCTTTGGCACGGTGCGAGGCTGCGAAGCCTGTCTTATGTATCCAAATATGTTACCATTACTGAACGTCTTCTGGCAGAATTTAAACCAGGCGCACATCCGAGCCGCGGCGGGTTTTAACCTCACAGCACTTTTCTGTGGCTGACTTAAGCGCGCTCTGACGTATCATTTTATATTAGCGGAATCGCACCGCTCTGTTTCTCCCGCACAAATAGACTTTTCACACGTACCTTTTTTTTTATTGATGGCACTTTGTAGATCCCACACAATGCATTTATCCGCACTGGGTATTTATAACCCTTTAAACTTATGCCATTAGCAAGCAGAGCGCGTCCAAATAGGCATTTAGTATGTATTTAGCCGTGTTACTTTACATCAATTTGACTTTGTCGGTTGTGTGAAACCACTATGTGTTTTCGCCCCACAGAATGTCCAGTGGAGGTTGCGGAAATTGTAATAATTTGTCGTATTGATTGTTTTTCAACTACAGCCAGGTCCCATTGTGCAGGAACAGAAATAGACACTGTATTGATTACCTTTTACAGCTATACTTCCACGACTTTGTGTGGGCATTCCTCCGGCACCTGGCCTATTATCCTGGGCGCTGAGAGATTTAAATTTTCTCAGTCCAGTCATTTACTTTTTTTTCCTTCATACAAGAACAATTGGTATATCTGCTAATCTGAATTGTTTGTTGATGACTGTTTAGCAAGGATTCCCCATCCACAGACTGGCACAGATACCGTACTTTGCCTATTACAATATTATTATGATTGTTTTTTTGTTTTTTTTGTTTTGTTATGATGTAGCCTATTAATTTAAAATGTTATTCCACCGAGGGTTGTACAGGAGACGCCATGATCTGTATTGTGCATTCCATTACCATTTAGGACATCGTTTGCAAATTTGCTCACTCGTATGCAAGACATTTTTGGGGGGGGCGCTGCTATTAAAAAAAAAAAAAAAAGAGCAAAAGTTCAAAGTGGTCTTAATAAACACAGCTTTTTTCTTGATGATAATCCTTCAAATGAATACTTTGTTTCAGGCACTTAATGAACTGAAGCAATGCTATCCTGTTTGCCAAGAACCTTCACATTACCTCTTGTAATATACTGTACGCATGACGAAAGGTTGATGAGATTTTTTCCCCTCCCTTCTTCCATATGACTTCATGGTTTATTGAACATTTAATGATGACAATGTGAGATAAACGATAGAATGGCTTATTACCTGAATTACCTCTGCATCCCTGCCTTGATCAATGCTACTCCTCTCTATCCGGATGTATCATGGTCATGTCCGGGTACAGCCAAACCCCAGCTTTTCTGTCCGGCTGAGCGGCACGTGTTGCTTTAGTCGACGTGTGCGATTGGATCCGCCCGCTCAGCGCTGTGCCTCTCCCCCAGGCTGATGTTGGACAGCCTGCAGACGGACGGAGGCACGACGAAAGAGACGCTGAAGCAGGCCCAGCAGGAGGCGGCGAGCCGGCAGCAGGAGCGACAGAGAGCCGAGGTGGAGCGCGACTGCGCCAGAAAGGAGGCCCTCAAGCTCACACACCAGGTGAGCGCGGAGGCCTCCCGTTCTCCCGACCCGCCCCCCTCCCCGGCCCCGTCGGCGAAGGTGACCATCACCGCGTGTCCCGGTCCTCGCCAGGTGTGCGTTAATAATTCATGGAGTCCGCCAACCATGAGCGAGGGCCCCCGTATCGGCTGCTTGTTTGTTTATTTATTCGTTCTTTTCGAAAACCCCTGTCGACACCCATCTCACTCTCGCCAGGACACACAGCGACGGATTTACAATGTTCCGAATTCTGATTAGCGGGGAATATCGTGTGACAGACGGGAGATTATCTCGTTCCGAAATTGAAGGACTGAGTCTGGAATGGTTCTTCGGCTGTAATTCCAGCATGTAATATTTCATAATGTTCTACATGTGGGAATCAGATTGGATTCCTGTTGTCAGCTTTAGCTCCACAAAGGGAGAGAGCTAATTAATCCAGGTCTTTGCAAGTTCTTTTGAAATCATTAAAATTCTCCTGAACTTTTCAGTGGAAACTTGGAGTGCTGAATAATTCAGGGTTTCTTTTTCTTTATTCTGAGTAATTGGGTTTAAATATGCCAGGTTCTGAAATTTAAGCCTTATGACACAAAGGCACAAAATTGGACCAAAGCCGGTATAGCTCCCACTGATCGCAGAGATTCTTATCATTTTCATGTGCCGTTTGCTTGGCATGGACCAGTGAATACTCACTAATTACAGAACAACGCATAATTGTGACATAACGACCACCAGAGTCAGGAATGTGCCATACCCAATAGCTAGGCCACACAACCAATTAAAATCCATGAACAGTACAGTGATCCAGTGTTTTATAATGTTACAAAGTAATGTGTTTTTCTTTAGGCCTATTCGGAAATTCTCAATACTGAAAGCTATTTCTGAAATAGCTACCCCAAGAATTCGATTGAAAAGAGGCACTGTCTCAAAACTTGTACCAAATATGAATTTCATAGTGCAGCTTGCTTTTTGGCCCTTTGCCAAAATGAAAAACCTTTCCCACTCACTTATTCATACTATTCCTCTGTGAAATAAATAAGCAAAAATGCATTTCCTTTGTCCCACTCTTCAGTTCGTTTCTGTCTTAAAACCCGAGCCACACTCAGAACAGTTGCTAATATAACAAACAAAATAATACATGAACAGCTCTAAGTTGATTAGAGCAGTTCATGGTGGAGCAGTAGCTGTACAGATTACCTAGAGCGAAAACCAGCTGACAGTTTCGGATGAATTCAAGAGAAGACGGATGCAAACTCCAAGTAATCTTACAAAGATCTTGTCATGTCAACGTACCAGTGATCAAAACATGAGTTGGTTCATCAGTCCAATTTGTATGTTTGGCACTAGTTTCTGGAAACACAGGGCGAGGGGGAACAGACTCGATGGCTGTGTCGCTATGTGGGCGTTTCCTCGTAGAAAATGTCACAAAGTGGAATGGGGGGGGAAAAAACTTAATTTTCTTGTCTTGGTAGCAGAAATGTTGTTGGCCCATGTCTGTTGTGCATGGGCTACAGAGAGCTTGCAGTACTGCCCTCTGCTTCCCTCTGCTGCCCTCACTCCAATTGACTGCGCATGCTACTTACAGATATCAACAACTCTTTAGCAGCTTCAAGCACGTAGACTCGACCACCCGCCCACTACGCCTCCCCCCCTGTCTCTCACCTGTCTCGCCCGTTCCTCATACTGACATCCTGCAGGTGCTGATATGCCATCAACCAGGCACCTGCTCACCGTATGTCCTACAGGTTATCTCACCTGTAGAATATCTGCTCCCAGGTCTTTTAGCCATTTAGTAGTTTTGCTAAATGGTATCCGGATATCCGGTTTCCCAGCTTGAGGAAAGGCATTTTAAACCTTTACCATAATGAACATGTGCTGTAATGCATTTTCATGTTCGGGCTCACATTAGCAAGCAGCGGTTGTAATTTTATTGGTTGGATAAACCCAGGAATACATTTTTATTGGCTTAAGAAGTATACGTGAAATCCATAACTGCTTTTTAAGGCAAAATTGCCACCTTCAAATGAATCACTGTATCGAACAGTTAAAAAGATAAACCTTCTCCGGATAGCCAATCAAAGCGTTTAAATGGTAAAAGCAGCAGCCAGCATTGTAGGTAGTGAAAATAAATCCATATTACAAATTGCTTTAGTGAAAACTGGATGAGCAGCCCATTTTTGTATTGAACTTTTCTCCTATTCAGTGACCACAGTGGGAAAAGGATACTGATGCCTGAAAGATCAATACCATCAGAGCTCCCGTAAGAGCTGTACCATACAGCTCTATGGAACTGCTGCAAGGTGAAGGACTGAAACGTATTGTAAAGGCCAGAGTGCAGTTGGTCTGAAAATACAGTGTTTACCATACAACTTTCACAAATTGCATCAAATAATGGCTGCCTCCCGAACAGCCTGAATTTTTTGCGGCGTGGATTGAACAAGGTTCTGGAACATTCCTTTGGGATTTGGAAGCAACCGTTTGAAAAAGGGTAGACTGTTGCCTTAAAGGATGCACATGGTCAGCAACAATGCTTAAGTATGCCATGGCCTTGAAATGATGCTCATTTGGTAGGCCTAATGTGTGCAAAAAAACATTCCATGCACCATTACACCACCACCACCTGCCTGCGCGGTTGATACAAGGCAGGATGGATCCATGGATTCATGCCATTTACACTGAATTCTGACCCTACCATCTGCATGTTGCAGCAGAAATCGAGATTATTCAGACAAGGTGATGTTTTTTCCAATTTTCCAAAAATCATCCAGTTCTGGTGACCAGCACTTTCCTGTTCTTATCTGACAGGGGTGGAACCCGGCGTGGTCTTATGCTGGTGTAGCCCATCCAGTTCAAGGTTCAACGCAATGTGCGTTCAGAAATGCCTATTATTTGATCATTTGTGGCCTTTCTGTTAGCTTGAAAGAGTTTGCCCATTGTCCTCTGACCTCTCTCATTAACAAGGTGCTTTCACCCTCAGAACTGGCGCTAACTAGATGTTTTTTGCGTATCGCCCCATCTCTGTGAACTGTAGAAATAGTAGTGCGTTAAGATCCCAGGAGGGCAGCTGTTTCTGTGATGCTGGCACCAACAGTCATACCGCGGTCAGAGACGCTTAGACCACGCAACTTGACCATTCTAATGTTTGGTTGAACAAAAAACGAAACATCTTCACCATGTCTGCTATATACAGTCAAGCCGGAAAGTCTGCACACCCCTTTCACCTTCTCCACGTTTTATTACGTGACAGACTTATACTACAATAGATTGAGTTCATTTTTTGCCTCAAAAATCTACACACAATAGCCAATAATGATGAAGTGAAACAGGGTTTTAGAAAATTATCTATTTTATTTTACTGACAAAAATAGGTTATTTAGGGGTTACATATCTGTACACACCCTTAGCCTAATACTTGGTTGCTGCACCTTTGGCAGTGATTACAGCTTCAAGGCGTCTTGGGAAAGAAGCTACGAGCTTGGCACACTTGTTTCTGGACATTTTTGCCCATTCCTCTTGGCATATCCTTGCAAGCTCTGTCAGGTTGGATGGGGAGCATCGGTACACAACCATTTTGAGCTCTTTTCACAGATGTTCAATTGGATTCAGGTCTGGGCTCTGGCTGGGCCACTCAAGGACATGCACAGATTTTCTCCGAAGCTCTTGTTCTCTTGGTTGTGTGCTTCAGGTCGTTGTCATGTTGGAAGGTAAACCTTCGCCCCAGTCTGAGGTCCAGAGCGCTCTGGAGCAGGTTTTCTTCAAGGATCTCTGTGTACTTAGCTGCATTCATCTTTCCCTCTATCAGGACTAGTCGCCCCGTTCCCGCTGCTGAAAAACATCCCCACATCATGATGCTGCCACCGCCATGCTTCACTGTAGGGATGGTATTAGCCAGGTGATGAGCGGTGCCTGGTTTCCTCCAGACGTGACGCTTGGTATTCAGGCCAAAAAGTTCCATTTTGGTTTCATCAGACCAGAGAATCTTGATTTTCATGGTTTGAGAGTCCTCTAGGTGCCTTTTGGCAAACTCCAAGCGGGCTGTGATGTGCCTTTTACTAAGGAGGGGCTTCCGTCTGGCCACTCTACCATAAAGGCCTGATTGGATGGTTGATCTTCTGAAAGGTTTTCCCATCTCCATGGACCCTCTGGTTCCTGCTCACCTCCCTGGCCAAGGCCCGTCTTCCCCGATTGCTCAGTTTGGCCGGATGGCCAGATCTAGGAAAATTCTTGTGGTTCCAAAATTCTTCCATTTACGAATGATGGTGGCCACTGTGCTCTTTGGGACCTGTAAAGCTGCAGAGATTTTTCCGTACCCTTCTCCAGTTTTATGCCTTGACACAATCCTGTTTCTGAGGTCTGCAGATAATTCCTTTGACCCCATGGCTTGGAGTTTGCTCTGACATGCACTGTCAACTGTGGGACCTTATATAGGCAGGTGTTTGGCAATCCCCCAATCATGTCTAATCAATTGAATTTATCACAGATGGAGTCCAACTAAGTTGTAGAAACATCTCAAGCAGTATCAGTGGAAACAAAATGCACCTCAGCTCACTTTTGGGTGTCATATCAAAGGGTGTGCACACTTGTGTACATATGATATTTGACATTTAGATTTTTAATAAATTAGCACAAATGTCTAAAAACCTGTTTTCACTTTGTCATTATGTCATTATTATTTCACTTTGTCATTATGGGCTATTTTGTGTAGAATTTTGAGACAAAAATGAACTCAATCTATTGTAGTATAAGTCTGTAACATAATAAAACGTGGAGAAGGTGAAAGGGGTGTGCAGACTTTCCGGCTTGACTGTATATTGGGTTGCAGCCACAAGATTCGCTGTTTGGGGGAGCAGGCTATTTGTGCAGGTGTACGTACTGTAATAAAGTGGCTACTGAGTGTATGAATATATATACCAAAAATATTAGCATATATACTGTGCATGCCTATACTGTATGTACATACATACACATACACACATACACACACACACACGCATATATATATATATATATACAGTATATATATTGTGTGTGTGTATGTATGTGCAATGCATACAGTATAGGCATGTACTGTATAAATGCTAATCTTTTTGGCTTTCCATACATTCTTTGGTTGGCAACTGTGTCGCTGTTAGTGATCGTTTATGATGCAGTGTTTCTCAGGTCATTAAATAAATTACTTCAACTGGGTGTTCCTGAAGTCAGTGGTACACTGTACATGTACCGCGCCGTCTCTCACGACGTGTCAAACGATGTACCCAATCAATTTCTCTGAGCTCGGCTCAGTGTGCTCTTTTTTTATTCTCTGATAGCATCATTATTTCTCAAGGTGCAGACCTTTGGATAAGCCATCAAATTAGAGAGAAATGATTTAATGATGCACACAATCTATGAAAAAAGTTTAAGGAATGCGAATGGTCACTTTCCGACCTCATTGATCTTTATTTTACTTGATTGGTCCCAGTGACTGTAGTGATTATTACACGCCACACTGTATGAAGTGCGTAGGAACTGCAGGACTAATTAACATACATGTCACTGTTGCATCTGACAGATCTGTTCTAACTGACCTTCAGATGCCTTGCATGGCCTAGTCCATCTCTCAATGTCTGAACTCTACAATAGCCTGGGCTTTCAGGAATATCACAGTAAGAAGTAATAACATTATGGCAATGGTTATTACCTCTAACTGATGACAAAATACATGTTTTGGATAGAATTGTGTGACACAATTTTCATTTAAAATGAATATTATATTCTATTATGTAGATGCAAATGACTAAAGTTTATCTGGGGCTTGTTTTGTTTTTTTGTGTGCAGCATATGTGTGTATTTGCAAAACAAGGTGACAGGCCACACATTTGCAAGTCTTTTTAAAAACTAATTAAGTACATTTTGACATGCCATTTAGTAGACATAATGTGTGTTTCTTCTTTAGGGTCGGTCAGTTAAAGATAGTACTCTCCGTTTATGTCAGTCCCTGGTATTTATTTATTTATTTATTTATTATTCATGTTCTAGTAAGTTCTTCATGCTAGCCAGAAATTAAAATAAATTGAAATGGGTTCAGCGCTGGCTTGTTGCCATAGAAAAATAAAATGGCAAAAATGGACAAATGATTTAAGGGCAGATTTGTAATCTAATCATGAGGTAGAGGAATTTTTGCTTTTTAAAAAAAAAAATATATTCTATTATTTATTTTTATAAATTTGCATGCAGTCTTCATTTATATTAATTTCACAAATCTCTGAGGATGGAGGAAGGTGATTGCCTTGCTGTTTCACCTCTGGGACCTCGGTTTTAATTTATCCTGACTACACTGTAATAAAAATTTTATATCACTCCTTTATTAGGTGTTAATCTTAGGCTAGCTCTTTCTCAGTCCGGGGATTATCGAATAACCCTAATTAACACTACAGGCCTTATTTAGGTAAAACACTTACAAACTCAGTTGTGTGGCACCACATTGCTCCTGGCCGTGAATGTCATTTAGAATACTTGTACATTCAGTGATGTTAGTGTGAGTAGAATGTATGTAATGTATAGGAATCTTGGACAGAGCCATGAGCTGGTTTTCCAAGAGATTCCTGGCCAATAGTTAAATGTTACCATGCTTTTCCCATATTAAATGAACATCGTTTTGGGCTGGTGCGTGTTTGTTTGTGTGTTTGCATGTGTGTGTGGGTGGGTGGGTTTTCAGCTCCAGCAACAAGAGGAAGCCATGCGGTGTCTGAGGGAGGAACTCGGGCAGGAACACACGCGCTACCAGGACCAGCAACGGCAGCATAACAAGCTGAAAATGTGCTTAGATAATATGGAGACCGAGGTGGAACATCTGAGAATCAAACAAACCAGTGACACCAACATGGTAGGCTCACCCTGCTGTCAACACACTCAGATACTGCATGCTGTGCAACAGTTAACCCAGCAACACCCTCAGATACTGCATGCTGTGCAATAGTTAACCCAGCAACACACTCAGATACTGCATGCTGTGCAACAGTTAACCCAGCAACACACTCAGATACTGCATGCTGTGCAACAGTTAACCCAGAAACACACTCAGATACTGCATGCTGTGCAACAGTTAAACCAGCATCACACTCAGATACTGCATGCTGTGCAACAGTTAACCCAGCAACACACTCAGATACTGCATGCTGTGCAACAGTTAACCCAGCAACACACTCAGATACTGCATGCTGTGCAACAGTTAACCCAGCAACACACTCAGATACTGCATGCTGTGCAACAGTTAACCCAGCAACACCCTCAGATACTGCATGCTGTGCAACAGTTAAACCAGCAGCACACTCAGATACTGCATGCTGTGCAACAGTTAACCCAGCAACACACTCAGATACTGCATGCTGTGCAACAGTTAACCCAGCAACACACTCAGATACTGCATGCTGTGCAACAGTTAACCCAGCAACACACTCAGATACTGCATGCTGTGCAACAGTTAACCCAGCAACACACTCAGATACTGCATGCTGTGCAACAGTTAACCCAGCAACACACTCAGATACTGCATGCTGTGCAACAGTTAACCCAGCAACACCCTCAGATACTGCATGCTGTGCAACAGTTAACCCAGCAACACAATGCAATGGCAGGCTTGTAGTATCCAATGGGCAAAGATGAAGGGCAGTTATATACTTAGTAAGATTTCCATTCTCGAATGTGGCTGTATTGTGATGATATTCTGTGGTGTGATTTTCACATTTATGCTGCAGATTCTTTGTCCTAAACGATGTCCACACTCGTCAGAATATGTGTAGTATGTGTGCTGACAATTTGGGGTGCAAATGTACATATGTCCAGAGCCACAAATGCATGACTATTTGAGCCAGGTCGAGTCTGAAGATGTACACAGATCTAGCCCTAAGTCCACCATTATCATGATATAAAGTTGAGTCTTATTTTCTTTTCAGTTAATGAAATGTTTTATGGTTGTCACACATACATGCATTATGCAAAGTTAGCATTAGGGAACTGAAGAAACCCCCAAGTGTGTTCACCAATGGGAAGCTTGGCTAAGTATAAAATTAGAAGCAAAGTTAGCTCCATGTGACCTGACAAACTTCAGTGTGCCCTTTGCTCTGCATGGAACCTGTGGAAATCAAACAGCCCTTGGGCCATTAAAAATGTTGCTTTGCAATAATCTTTCAAAGGAAGAAATGCCTCAAATCACATTTAAAAGGGTTCCGTTCACGAGCAAAAGACTAAACGGCTGATTTTAAGCTTTCATTTGTTGGTCTTCATTAGCAGTAACTTGTTTTGTGGTTGATGCTAGTTTTAATGAAAGGCTGGATCTTTCAGTAGTTTGTTTGTGGCTTGTTGACATGTTGAGATGGTTTTGAGTAAAACCTCACAGCATTTCAAAATTCTCCCACTACTATTTTTTTTTTGTTGCCGGGTTTGTGAAGCAGTAATGGCACAATCGGAATGTATATACGGTGATGATTTTCTTTTAATGGAATGTTCTCAGTCATGATAAAATGACTATCAAGCTTCCAACAACCCCTGTATTTCTGTAGTTCTGTGGGTGCGTAATGGCATGTAAGCGGCAGTTAAAACCAGACGTGGGAAAGTGCATTTAGATGCAGAGGCATAGCATTTTGGCATTGAAATGCACTTGAAAATGAAAAATAAAAGTTTAATGCTACCACAAGGTAATGCAAACACAAAATGTTTGATTGCTCACTTCAGAATGCATTTCAGTTGACCGAACATAAAAATCCATCAAAAAGTGGCCGATTACACCTCCATAAACCATGCAACTTTCATTGGGCGGGGATACGATACTCAAACTATAGTAAATTTTAATTGCTAGAGAACCTTTTTTTTCCCCCCTCAGTATTTAAGTGTAACGTTGCCGAATACTGCACATGGCAAGCATAACAACAGGAAGCACTCTGTGTGCTCCATTTTAATGGTTTCTATAAGACCGCATTAAATTGGTTATTTGTCTGTGTAATAATGGCCACATAATGCACAATGGATAACTGCAGTAGAAATGAGCACTCTTTTCTCAGAAAGTTAACACTGTCCCTAAATGTCTGCGTAGCCTCGGCACATCCCAGCAACTCGCGCGCTGCTGAACTCAAGAGCTGTAGAATGCCATTTGCTGGAATGCCAGTTTCTCATTGATTCAGTCGATGTGTATTGTAAACCCTCCTCGCTGCTTAAGAGGTTTCGCATTTGAGTAAAATGGGTCATTTCCTCCAATGTCATGTTGTTCTCGTTTTTAATCGTTGAATTTCCCTCCACTGTCTCGTACTGATGCCACACTACTGTGAATTATCATTGTTCAGTCAAGACTGTCTGCTAAACTGAAAGAGCTCAAAGTATGCACAATATGACGCGTAAATGTATGCATGTGTGACGCTAAGTCTACTACTTTTGGGTAAAATGCATGCACAAGATTCATGAGATAAGCTATGGAGCAGTGTACTATGGAGCAGTGTACTTTAGATGGAGTTAAAATAAACAAAGATAGTTAAATATAAATCTAAAGATATGCAGACAGTAAATTTGGCTGCATTGTATATCCTACAGATGTACTGAATCAGTATTCTGCTAGAAAGTGGGTTAGAAGGCAATGTGGGGAAAAATTATGAGTAATTAAAAGAATTTCACAATCACCTTTGTCTACACCAATATACATCAATGTATGAAGAGAAATATGAAGTAATCTTTTGTTGTTTTTTTATTATCAATAATAATAATAACGATACAATATAACGCTATATCACCCAATATCACCAGATTTGAATACCCACATTGGAGTGTTAATGGCTGCCAGATTGTTCTTTGTTCTTGCAGTAATGTTCCTCTATGGGGCATTAGCTTCTTTATCCCTCTGAGGTGGAATATGGAGGCAACCTGCCTGAGGATTATTATGAGCACAGAAATGGTCAAGCTTGATGAATCCAAAGGAAATTGGCTTTGAAATGGCCTCATCTGCTGAGGTCAAAGCCATTACTTGATGTATGGTATAAGTGGATTTTGAGTGTGGCTAAATTATTTCAGAATTACCCCAGAAGACGGACGTTTTGCGGCTTGACTTTGAAATCCTAAAAAAAAAAGAAGAAGAAAAAGATGCTCATTTATTCGTAATTGAAACAGTAATATTTTAATTATTCGGCTGCTTAAATGTGGTTTCTGATGTATGTGTGTGGATATTACCACAAATGAACCACGCTGGCCCAGCAAATGGTCCACAAAATGGCCTATCAGTCCGTCTTGTGTGGAAGGGTACTGTGTATGGAATGGTAAAACTGCTGTATGTTTCCCGGCTATGCAATTGTTTTGAATATTATAAATATACACCGATCAGCCGCAACATTAAAACTACTGACAGGCGAAGTGAATAACATTGATTATCTCGTTGTTATTTTGGTTCGGTACTCTAGCACTTTGAGTTTGAAAGGATACAATAACAATGAGGTTGAAGTGCAGACTGACAGCTTTAATTTGAGGGTATTTTCATCAATATCGGTTGAACCGTTTAGAAATTATAGAACCTTTTGTACATATTCGTGTCCCCCCCCCCCCATTTTTTGGCATCAAAAATATTGGACAGTTTAACATAACGTAGAATAAAGTCATAATTTTTTTCTATTTGGTTGCATATCTTTTGCATGCCATGACTTGATGTCTGTGACCCAAAAACATCAAAAGACTCTTATTTTCTGGTACTCTTACAAGCGATACTATAGTGTCTCTGCATTTGAATGGATCTCTATTGGAATTGGGGGATGGGACTAGATTTAGCTGTAAATTATGCTGGAACAGTATGGAATACATGGTTGGTAAAATGGCAGTAAGTCATCAAGGGTCTGAGGTATCAAACAAGCCTCAAACCATCACTCTGCTGGCAGATGTGCAGTAGATATGGATGGATCACTTTAAGGGTTGTTTCTCCTGACAAATTTTCCTATTGAACTCTATGGAAAAATAAGTCAGGAGAAGAAACCTTTCAAGTTATCCATCCATATCTACTGTATTTCTGGCAGCAGTGATGGTTTAACGCTTGTTTGATACGTCAGACCCTTGTGTTCCATACTGTTCCAGTGTAATTTACAGCTAAATTTAGTCCCACCCCCAAATTTCCATAGAGATCCATTGAAATGACGCTATAGTGGTATAGCTATAGTATCGCTTGTAGGAGTACCAAAAAAAAATACAAAAAAATGTATATTGTTGGGTCACAGACATCAGAATGGCATGCAAAGGATATGCCACCAAATATTAAATATGATTACTTTATTCTACATTATGTTAAACTGTCCAATATTTTTTGATGCCCAAAAATGCGGGAGGGGACTATGTACAAAAGGTTCTATAATTTATAAACGGTTCATCTGATATGGATGAAAATACCCTCAAATTAAAGCTGACAGTCTGCACTTCAACCTCATTGTCAATGTATCCTTTCAAACTCAAAGTGCTAGAGTATAGTACCAAAATAACAACGAGATAATCAATGTTATGTTATGTGGTTTTAATGTTGTGGCTGATCGGTGTATACTCTAAATGGTTATCAAATGGTTATACACTGAAGGAGAACAACCCATTTAAAATGCAGACATACCAGCAAATCCTCTTTTATTGGAGCATAAATGGACTTAATTGGTCTACTTGTGAACGACATATTGCTCCAGTGTATCTTTTTAGTCATTTGTTTGAGAGTTCCATCTAAAACATTGTACAGTAGTATATTGGTTAGAAATAAAGCTCATGGATTAGTTTCACTTCATGTAAGTTAAAGGTATTTCTGGTCTGGTTTTCAGTAAGGGCCATAATGTGATGTTAAGTGAAGAGATTGCACGTACAGCACAATCCCCCCTCATGTGGAACCCTGCTGTTTCAACAACATTGTGAAGTTTATTCATCTGCACTGGCCCTACTCCCGTCCCACGCAGCTCATTAGCCATGGCTCCTGTGGTTCATTTCAGAAGGTAGGCAAGAAAAATAGGGGCTTTTCACTGGCTATTTAAAAGGGGTATCAGTGTCCGCAGTTGAAAGATCGGGAGAGGCGTTTTTTTTCGAGACTGGAGGATGAAATCTCAGAGATCCAAGAAAAATACAGATGCCGGGTTGGAGAAGTTCCGGGAAGCCGAATCATCTACAGGCGTCCAATTTGGGCCTTGCAGCAACTGAAAAACAGAAAGCACGACACTGAAGAGGCACAAGAAAGACACTGGAAAAATAATGAAATACTACAAAAGAACAAATGTTTCAGTCTCGCAACTTATTTCAGGAAAGGATGTTGCTAGCACAAGTGCTCAACATGTGACTTTCAGGACAGTTGGGTGTCACACAGGGGCATAGACAGACAGATGGTTACAGCAGTGACCAGTAATCTTTTTTTTTCTTCTTCTTTTGTTTCTTTCTCTTCTCGGGCACCTCACCTCTCGGG
This sequence comes from Ilyophis sp. 1 JC-2022, assembly GCA_022702515.1. Lineage (NCBI taxonomy): Eukaryota > Metazoa > Chordata > Actinopteri > Anguilliformes > Synaphobranchidae > Ilyophis > Ilyophis sp. 1 JC-2022. The sequence continues at coordinate 113,736,908 of CM040403.1, forward strand.
CACCTCTCTTTGAATCGTGTTATCCGTCTTGGACACCGAGTTGAACAGCCATTTGTGTATTGGTATGGTAACAGTGTCTCAACTCCATTACCGAGACAATAGGCTTACCTTCCAGTACAGTGTGTAATTGTGATGAATGTGCACATGTACAACGTGAGGAAACATTCTATATGTCCCTGTAAACCTACTCTAAGTGAAAAGGCTTTTGTAAACTCAAACTCAATGTACATGTTACTTTGTTGTATTGTATTTTTCTAGATGAGGCATTATGAAGGCTCACAGACTAAGCAGAAAGCAGAGCTGCAAGAGGCAACCGACTCAATGACCACCTGTAGGGCGAACCTACTGAGCGCGGAACAGACCATCGCCGGCCTTCAGCAGGAACTGGCTTTGCTAAAGGACGAAGCGGAAGCCAAGGTAAAGTCTCGCTACCTGAGCTCCATATTGCACTGAGCAAATTGTATGCCCATCTACCTGCAGCCTCCTGCTCTGAGCCACTAGGCACACATCAGAAAATGAATTTCCTTTCTGTTTTTATATCTACGGTGCTCTGTTTGAACTGTGCTCATAGTTAGCAGGAAACTGCAGACAAGGCTCACCTGAAGTTTGTCCATGTGGATTCGGGATTTAGGGGGATAATGGAGTCGAATAAGCTGGTAGTGGGCCAGCCATGAACGGAGCCATTCCGTATCGATTGTAAAATTTAAAAGAATATGTAAAAAATATATATATTTAAAAAAATTTAAAAAAGTATTTATTTATTTACGTTTAGAATTAGGCCTTAATTAAAACCCCATGTATATTGAAATACGTTTAGGTCAAGATGTGGCTTTACAAAGTCGAACACCCCATGCCACACAAATAAGCAGGGAAATAGCAGCTATTCGCCAGTGATACTGCCCGGCAGTACAGTAGCCCAAGCTATAGGGAACTTCTGTATTCTCATTGGTGCAACAGCCAATTCAAATTTTATTATTATTATTATTATGTTGGAGGTTATATTGCTGTGTATCTCCAAGAGAAGATTGTTCTTTCTTTTGTGTTTTCTGTTTTATCTCACTGAGGTGAGCCTGCTGTTGCTACAGACAGCTGGAGATATGGTTGGTTGGTTGGTTGGTCGGTCTCAAAACACTCCCAAGAAGTGCTTATGTTTTTCCCCACCTCATTTAAAGGCAAATACCTACTTGTCATTTTTTCATCTTCCCAATGTTACTTGCTGGTCAATGGAACATTACCCTCAAACCCAACCCTACAAGTGTGTCTGGACACTGTTTTTTCCATTGTTGGGCTCTCCTAGCACCTATATCCTAGCAACCTGCGTCTATAGAGCTGCAACATGGACTAGCATTGTGTTCCATTCACGTCGCTTTTAACAATAGGCTGCCTATGAAAATCGCCCGACTATTTGCTGGTTTTCTTCAGAGGAATTTTTTAAAGATGTGCAGCTGTACCCTTGAGAATAACGGAGAACTCTGAAAATGTGTAACAAATTAGATATTTGCTGAATACCGATCAAATTAATTGATAAACCGATTGATCAGCTAGCCAGTAGCACTATAGTTTATTTTTAACAATGGTGTGTTTTATCCAAAAACACTGTCTTGTACATGTTTCTGCACATGTACAATGATCAGTCAAGAAATGTAGAGAAACCCTGGTGTAGATCAAGGCTTGCCAAACCCAGATCATGTGGGGGCATAGTGTCTTCAAGCTTTGGTTTCTGACGGGCACCGAACCACATAGTTCATCTAATCACCGTCTTGATAGAACCATTGGCTTTCCTCATCACTTCTTAGCATCTGAGTGGTTCAAATAGGCATGACGAAGCTTGCTAATTATCCATTACGTTCTTCAGTAAAGTGGATGCAGGTAGATGCTGTGTATTTTAAACCATTTTAATGGCGGCCCACGAAGCTTCTCCCACAACCATAGAGGAAGCAACTGGTATAAATCGCACTACATCCACTTTCCTAAGGAACATAATGAGTAATTAGCAAGCTTAGTCATGTCTATTTGAACCATGTCTATTTGACCCGTGGCACACAATACATTAACCTTCAGGGAAGAGAAAAAGTCCTTATGCTCTATTGCTTCACAGCCGTCTTTGTGAATCTGGACGGCATTGCATTCAGTGACTCTTTCAGGAGCCTAAAGTATATTTGGCAGTAAGAGTAGACAGGAAGGCTTGGGGTATTGAGATGGCACAAAACACTGACCGGCATGTTTTACAGTCCACTTAACATCCTTTCTTGGCAGAGGTGTAATATAGTAGAGGATATGACAGAATATGACTTATTCATCCCTGAGAGAACATTAATTGCCTGCCGCAGCATCACCGAGCATCTTCACCACGTATTGTTGTATTCTTTTCATTGCACTGTAGGCGTCCAAAAAAATTCATCTCACTAAACTAATTGAAGAGGAGCGAATGCCTTGTGAACGCAGATAGCACATCATCTTCAGTGCCTTCTGAGACTGGTAGACCTCCGGCACGGATCCCAGAGTGCCTCAGGGCACTCCTTTCAAACATTTGCATACGTTGCCATGTTATTTCAAAGGTTGGAGATCATTCAGGTGCAGCGCTCCTAGTCTTCAAGGACAGGTGTATCGCATGACTTTTTTTCTACGGTAGACATCTCTAAAAAATGTGGGAATATTTGGCACAACTTGTCAAAGCATATTTTAAGAATCCTTGGGCTAACGGCAGCTGGTCCATCTGCTTTTAGTCAGTATATGTCTCAGACCATCTGACTAGGTCCACTGTGAGATTTTCTCATTTCTCCAAGACCAGTCGATGCAGGAAAATTAAAAATCCAAACCGTGAGCTCCACCAGGACTCCATAATTTATGTTGCCCCATATTGGTTGTTGTGGTTAGGGTGGTTCTGTAAACATAGCTCATTTACCCTGCAGAGTGGTATTCATGATTTATCATTGAACAAATGTTATTAAGGCATTAGTAGTCTCGTTTTATACACCATGAAATGGTTACGTGTACTGCTTCAATTAAAATATCCATTAGTATTATTAATAAGGAATCTCCTGTGCTCCAGTGGACACCAGTAATGCTGCCATTCCCATTAGGGAAGCAGAGAAATTGCTAAGAATATGATGAACTTGTTTCATGATTTTTCTACTTGACAAAAGTGAATATTTAATTCAAAACCTCTCAGTGATAAATATGCTTATTTAAATGGCTTCGGACCCGTAGGGTGTTTTAATTAGTCGGAAAGTGTAAATGTTTAACATGATGTTTAACAATATATGTTGGTATTACCCTAATTTTCAAAGTATTTATTAATCAACCCTGTGTAGCTCATACACAGTGCACCCTGTGCGGAAGAGCCTGTGTCCCTGTGTTTTTATTTTTACTGTTCTTCGAAGTTTGTGAGGGAAAAATAGTTAAATAATACAGTTTTCTTTCTTTGTGTTTCTTTGTTATTAAAATCCCCACACTTTCACACAATCTGTTGTAAAGATAGATGCAATTCCTTGAAGACAATCTGCAGACCTGTTGGAGAAGTGTCAGGCGTGAGCGCGTATAGTGCAGTAAATTGTATTATCGGACAGTGGGAAGGTGCCTTGAGTCTCGTGGCAGTCTCAGTTGCACCTGTCCTGGATGTGTACTGTGCCGTCTCCACCGCACACACAAAGCAGCAGCACCAACTGCTCGCTTCAGGACTAAGCTTCCATTCTTTCTGTGGTGCACTCTGCAAACCTCTCTCTCCTGCCCTTCTCCGTGAAGCCACTGTATTTTGGGATTATTATAATGCAGAAACGGAAGCATCGCGCTGATGAGGCCTTGGGATGATGCCTCTCATTTCTGAGAGAATTGCATTTAGTTTCCTGCTGCTAATCTCTGATTGCCTAGTACCAGGAGCTGACGTATCATACAAGAGCTGGGCTTTATTTAAACGTCACCACGGTTGTCTATAGATATCATCCTCCATTCATCTCATTCGCCATTGTAATCCCCCCAGATGTCGAATATTCCATCTGACTTAAATAAAATGACACAAATCACTGTGGAAGGAGCAGTGTGTTTGGTGGGGGGGGGGGGTCTGAGTTTACATGGCAGTTTGTGCGGAGTGTTGGTAGATCAAGTTCTACCGTGCGGCAGATGACGTAACATCTGGAGTCATGGCGATGAGGAGTCCAATGTTAATATGCAGTGACAAAAAGCGCTAAGTGGTAACATTGAGATCAGAGACAGTGCACAATACTTCACTTTCCAAAGCCTTGCCTCTGTGCTGTTGGGCCAGATTCCCACCGAACAAATGTATGCGTTTCAGTGTTCATGACTACTGTTCCTGAATTATTTCAGATCTGTACGGTATTTGTTTTGAAATGGCACTTGTTCTTGAGTACCCTTACCCCAGCCCCCAGATTAGTACAGTACAAAGCACTATTGGTAACTCATTGATATGCTAGAATAATCTGATCAGTCCATATGTTTAGGATTACTGATATCTACTGCCTAGTGTGATATCAGTTTTATGTATCAATGTATATTTTATGCTATTTTACACATTTTAGCTTGAATGAACTATGCTGCATTCCATGTTGTTAAATATTTTGTTTAAGCCGCTCCAGAAAACTGAAAAGTAGAGAATCCATTATGTGTAGTTTGAGAATAATGTGAAGTGTGAGAGAGGTGTCAATACCTTTGAAGTCCGTGACTGAGGAATAAATTATTCCTTTGATGAAAACCACAAGTAATGTTTGAAATAATACAAATTTGAATACATCTCAGAAGCCTATTGATCCGCCCCTCCGCCATAACAGAACGTCAGATGAAATTTTAGAATATTGAGAGGGGAAAGCACAACGATCTGTTAATCAATATATTCCACCTAGAGTGTACGATAGTGGAAAAGAGAATTATAATGCGCTTGTGTATTATTATTTTTATTTTTTATTTAAGGCATTGTCTCCACATCTCTCGAGGGAGCCGTGCGAACACGCTTGAGACGAAAATTAGAAATGTTGATCTGTTTGAAATGGACTAAGAAAGCGCAGAGTATAAACACAATGGCACCGTTCCCTCGTGTTTCTGGGAAAAGCGGAGTGGGTTTTTCTAAAGTGGTACGCAGCGCTCTCTGCGTGGTATTATAATTGAAACATTGCAGTGAACCGCAAGACTCGGGTGTTTTTTGTTTCTTTCTCCGTCTCCCTCCCCCTTCTTTTTCCCTTTCCCTCCCTGTGTGCGTACGTCTGCACGCGTGATCTCTCTCTCATAATCGCCTCCCTTTAATCTTTTCCCCCTCTCTGCTGTTCCATTTTGCCTCTCTGTGTACTTGCGCATACGGAAAGCTGTTATTGCCTTTGGTTATTAACCAGGAATGGATTTGGAAAAAGTAATTTTGCGCTGGCTTGATGCGGCAGAATAAGCTGTCAAACATTATAGCAGGTGACGGTGTGATGTCCTTCTGAGCAGGCACTGCACGCAGCACGCTATAGCTGGAAGGTTAGAGGTAATCAGAGAGGATTACCAACAGCAGCCTTTATTAAATATCTTTGTGCTCCTACTGCGGATGTGACCAGATAATATAAGCTTGGTGGGGCAGGGTGAAGGGGCGGGAGGGGAGGGAGGGAGAAAAAAATCCGAAAATTATTAATAAGCCAGATGGCCGTCCTGAAAATCCTCGCAAAAGTTTGGCTTCTTATATTTCCCAGAGAAATGCATTTCGAGCACCGCAGCGGATTCAGGGTTCCAGGTGGGCGCGTTTTTTATCCGGCGCGGTCGTGGCCTACGCCGAGATACCAAGCACCAACGCAACTACGCAGCATGCGCAACGGTTAATTTCATTAGAAAACGTAACATCTGCATTGAATAAGTATTTAAAAGAATGTGCGGCACATAAGCTCGTCTCCCTTTAAGCTGTCAAGGTCTGAAAGTCAGTTGCATATTTCATCGCTCTGTTATTCATAATGTTGGGCTGGATGAAGCCAATAAAGGAATTGAAATCTGGGTACCTTGCCCGTAGCACTCCTCAGCTTTGTTTCAAAAATGTTCTTGAGCACACCGATATTTAATGGTCCATGGAAACATAAAACTGATTGAAGTATGGCCATTTGTTTGAATCATATTTTTGTGCATTTAATGCAGTATTGGGTGTTTGTAGCCATGGACACAAGCTGATATTGCAGGGCATGCCTATGAAATCATAACACATTCATCAAATTACTCACATTAGACATTTGACTGAGTAAATTGTGCTACTACCATATCATCACAAATAGTGCTGTTGTAAAAGTGTAAGTATGGCAGTGCTCAAAATTAACCTTTTTACCGAGTAACACTGGTGGTCCCAAACTCAAAAAGATAGGAGCGCCAGCAAAAATTTGGGGGCAGCAACCAAAATTTAAGGAGCACCAGCCATTTTCTATTGAACAATGTAGTGTATGTCTTGGAAATTACAGTTACAAAAGTTGTGAATATTAGCACATGGGATCCTCGTACAGGTACACTTGGATTGAAGCCATTATATAGTTTGGTTAATGAGCAGTAAGCTTAGGAATTATACCCTTCCAGGCTCATAATGTGGTATTGAATATACTGTTTATTAGAAAAAGTATTTCAAAATAATTAGAGGTTTTACAAATCAGGCAAGGGCTGTGAAAGTATTTCAAATAGAGTTGGACTAAGGTCATTATGTGTTTTGGTTAAGTGACAACATTACTATGAATAGCATAATAGTACATGGTGAGTTATAAAATATTATAAAAAATGTTTATGATATATTATTATATAATTATCGTAAGTATATAAGCTTGTGATCGGTTTTAGTTGGGGTCCTCTTCTTCCAGATGATTTAGGTCATTATGACCCATAGAACCCTGGAACATGCTGTGTATATAATACCTAGCCTACTCCATTAAAATGAATACAGCATAGTTACTGTATCTGTATGTAGCCAGCGTTACCTGCATGAAACTCAAATAATTATCCATAATCAAGTCACTAAGTCACATCAGCTGCTTTGAGCACTAATACTTATAAGTGCCGGTTTAGCCGCACTAGTGCAATTAATTTATAAGGGGGGGGGAAAAAATAAGTAGAATTTCACAGTTACATCAGATGTTGTTAAAAAAATCCACAAGTCGTGTCCTTCCTGGACAAGTCGTTTCAGACACCTTTTGTCATCCCGTTGAGTTGTGTAGTGAATGAAAAATCTCTGCATAGTTGATATTATTTGTCAACGTAAGGATGATAGGTAGATACAGTAAAATTGTGAAAAAATCTCAAATCACCCTCAGCAAAATGCTGCCAGTATGAAATATCTTGGTAGCTGAATTGTGAGACTATGAGCCTTTGAAAATTAATGCACAATAACTGTAATTGAAGTAGCACTGAATAAAGAAATATCACCTGTCATAAATTCACAAATCATGCTATGCAGAACGCAATTTATTTCAAAATATTAGGTCTTATAAAAAAGTTATAAATGACTGAATTTGAACAGCGAACTTGAATATCGAACTGCAAGCTATCTCTACCACGGTGTTGCAAACTGGGGTTTACCCACAATCCCCAGTCCACACTGTCTGCAGTGCACAGGGTACATGTTGCACGCCTTCTAACTTAACCAGGAGGATTTTTCGAGCCACTCTTTGGGAAAAGGTGTAGGCTACATTTTCCCTTTCTGTGCTGGTGGTTGGGACCACCAATAAACTTTGCCAAACCACAAATATCAATGTTCATTTAAAAAAAAAAAAATTTTGTAAAAATGGGTGAAAAATTATGTGATTGCTCGTTGGATTTTATTAACCTTGACCTAGCTAACTTTGGTTAGGTGCCCCACAGGCTATTGTTTATCAAAATAAAAGTAGCGGAAAATTAAGTTTCCATCAATTTAAAAGTACCATCATATTCTAAATAACTAAATACATTTAGCATACATTTGCATTTTCATTTTACCTTTAAGTGAATTATGGCTTCTACAAATATGTTTTGAGCTATAGCAGCTTTAATAACCATGTCATGCTGAGAACTTTAAAATAGGAAAAAATCGGCACACTGCAAAATTCTCCCTAATATCTAATTTTATTTAAAGTGACGTTTCGAGCTCTTCATCAGACATAAGACAAGGGACCTATACCAAGAAGGTCATGTGACCGGTCGTCTCACAAGTCATGTGACAGATTATCAAATACAAACACATTGCACACTCACATACAGTTCCGGCCACTATTATTGGCACCCCTGGTAAAGATGAGTAAAAAGAGTTATAAAAAATTCACCATTTGGTGAATTAGCTTAATATCACACTGAAAAAAATAGAAAAATACAACCTTTAATTGAGGTAAATGTATTATGAGAAAAGAAAATTTCTCATCAAGAAATAATTATTTTTAACAAAATTATTGGCACCCCTTCATCTATATATAGAATAAAGTAATCATATTTGGTCACATATCCTTTGCATGCCATGACTTCCTGATGTCTGTGACCCAACAACATCAAAAGACTCTTGATATCTTATTTTACGGTCTATTTTACGATACTTTAACGTCTCTGCATTTGAATGGATCTCTATGGGAATTGGGGGGTGGGACTAGATTTAGTTGTAAATTATTCTGGAAAAGTATGGAATACATGGTTGGTAAAATGGCTGTAAGTCATCAAACAAGCCTCAAACCATCACTGCCAGATATGCAGTAGATAGGAGAAACAACCCTTAAAGTGATCCATCCATGACAAATTTTTCTATTGAACTCTATGGAAAAATAAGTTATCTAAATAATAATAAGTTGTCTGAAGCAGTGTTTCCATTGTATTGTAAACTAGTGTTTGTTACGGGATCGCGGTGGTTGTTTTCCAGTTATTATTCTGACCCTCATGTATTTCCAGGGAAACACCACCTCTCTTGCGAATAACCTTTAATTTTGAGTGCAAAACATCTCACGAAAATAAGTGAATGCTCGTTTTAATTTAAGTGACCATGGTATGAACGGGATAATCCACAACAAGATGTGTGGTTATATGTTTTTAATTCAGTCCACAGAGGGTGGGACTTTGCCTCCATGTCATGCATTAAAATCATAACATGAAAATAACTTGCATTATAAAATGTGTATATATTTAGAATGTTGATACATGGCACCACTCTATTGATACTGTATTGCAGAAAGGAAGTATCGCAATACTATTCTGTATGAGTGTCCATTTTATGTTCCCCCGCCCCAGGTATATACATACTGTGTGAATGTATATGTGTGCATGCCCCTGCATGTGTATATATACATATATGTGCTTGTGCGTTTGTGCATATTTGGTTTGTTTCTTATTCTCTTTGGCAGATTTCTTTAGAGACAGGGCTGTGTCTCCTTTAGGTCCTTGGTTCTGTGCCCATATTGAGGTTACAGTGTGACAGCTATCTATGAAAAAAGGAAAAAGAGGGAGAAACAATCTAAATGTTAAGCAGGTTCATTCTGCATTACTCTCCTTGGAGAAATTAAACCCCTGTTGCTTTTGTCAAGTTATCATTGTTCACCATGACACACGTGGAAACAAAAGAAAGATGTGTAATTTCTTCTAATCATAACATCTGTACTGCTCTGCTATTTACATTTTCCTATCGAGGCAAAAGAGAAATGTTAATTTTAGATGAGTCTTTTTTATGGCTGGTAATTACTGTCATTAAGAATGCTCCAGAGACCGAGGAAGCTTTGACTGAAATGCAGTTTGACATGTTCTATAATTAATGCTGAATTAATGTGTTACTTTATGTGCTGCGGGAAGAGAGGTCCTTAACAGCTTTGAAAGGCTGCTAGTGTGATCAGAGTCTCACCGCGCGGCGAGGTTCGCGGTTTAATGCTGATCAGCCCACTCCCAGCCTCCCTCTCTGCTTTCCTTGTTGTGATTATGCTCGCGGCACGTGTGACGGACCCAGGGAACCCAACCTTAGGAATGGTTGAGCTCTGCTCACTACTTCAGGGCAGTCTGTTGTTCACAATGGAGCTGGCCAGACAGAAATATGAAAGATGCATGCAGTTGAGAAATTGCCCCATTTTGCAATGAGTTAGCTCATCATATACTGTGATTGGTTTCTCTCTCTCTCTATCTCTCACTATCTCTCTCTCTTTCCCAATTCTTCCAGAAGCACCTTCCCCAGGTATAAGCAGTGGGAGAAAAATGCTTATGCTAAATAAGCAGCTATAGCCTACATCACACACAGAGAATAATGTAGGAGGACATCAGATGTGTGGAAAATGAGAGGGAAAATTTGGTTGTATTGAAACCGAAGTTGGGGGCACTCCAAGAAATATTTGGATGCAAAGTGGAGGTGGTGTGATGCGGCCCAATTGTTGGAGTGGCATTTAGCAACACATTACTCCCATAACCAGAAAGCAACGCCCACACTAATTGTTCAGTGGACATTACGTTCTGAACCAGAAGGTGTTACTCAGAGTGTTACTTTCAAGCATTTTTTTAATGTATCTGTGAAAAAAAGCTCCTTTTAATCGATTCTGTCCTTAAAACAGGCAGAGTGTCTGAGAATGGAGCAGTGCATGTTGAGAGAAAAGCTGGAGACAGCAGCCGCAGAGGTAAGTACTGTAAATTAAAGCCACGTTTTGTAATTTATTAAAACGGCGAGTTTTTTTCCCTCTTTTCAGAGTGTGAGGAGACAGGGAGAACAAGCGGTGTACTAAGAGACGTACATGCACGTCACCTTACGTAGGATGTTTGTGGCTTGGTTCAGACTTCATTTCATATTTCTGTTTGATTAGCAGAGATCAGCTTGGGAGGGAAAGGGATTTTCTGTTTGACCCTCGTCATCCTTGCACATTTTATTTTTACATTTCAGGCGTTTAGCATTTAGCTCTGATCCAGGGCAACTTCCACAGCTTACATTATTTTACATACAGTCCATGGTGGTATTTAGCAATTAGTTGCAGGTCAATCTTAGGTTAATTCAGGTTAAGCACCTTGCTCAAGGTTACTACAGCAGCGCGGCAGCGCCCCAACTGGGAATCAAACCTACAACCTCAAAGTTCCAAGCCTAGTCCCCCAACCAGTCTTCTATACTGCCGCCCGAAAGATTGAAAAAGATATGGTTGTAGGTGGTGGCAGTGTCACATAGTTGTTAATGGCCTAATGGCCTTCAGGAAAAATCACCTTTAGAAAGTGTCCCCTCTGTCCATATGAAAAATATGTAAAATGTCATATGTCTCTTGGTGTGAATGCTTAGTATTACTAATAAAAATAGGAGTAATTGTTTTCATCACCACCACCATCATCAGTGAGTAGGTTATAAGTAGGTTGAATACGTTGTTAATCATCAGAAAATGCACAGTACTTGCTTGAATCAGGATTATGGAAATGTACTTGCAGTTAGCCTTTTAAAAATGTATTCCTAGAAACTAGCATACGCCTCTATTAAAAATACATTTTTGAAGACCTTTTATTTTTTTGGATAATCAGGTCCTGAACCTTCTGCGTAAATAATCTAAGCAGGGTATTCTGCTAAGTGGGTATTCAATTGCACACTGAGTTTGACAGTGAATACATTATGTGTAATTTATTGTATATTCCTTAGTGTAACAAACATTTACAACTTGTCTTTCTCTTGTTGCCTATACTTTTAGGAAGCTATAAATACGTGTTTTTTATTAAGCATAATTAATATTATGGTACTGTTGAATGTAAACATAAGTTACATCTGTAGAGTTGGCAAAAAAAAGACGTGTAAAGATTAGTCGAAGACTAAATACATCCAGAGTCCGCCCAGCACACTGATAAATCACTAAAATTGCTGTGTCTTTAAGTTGCCAAATGTAAGGCACATTTGTCAGTGGCACTTGTGTAGTGACGGTCTAAATCTCATCCCACCGTTCAGATAAGCAGACACCAGCACACCATGCGATAAGTGAAATGACTGAATCTACATTAATATCAGTCACTTGCGTGACCACCCTCACGTCGCTGTGTGCTGTAATTACAACCTCATTAAACTGTGTATATATTTGCATATCATTCCACAACGTTGTGCGCTCTGAAGTTTAGCGATGCTAAGATGGTGCTTTTTTGCTGCGCTCTTATATGATTACAACGTCCTGGTCTTCACTGCCAGACTGGAGCAGCAGAGGACACCGGAGGACCCCTAAGTGGGTTAAAAAGGGCCATTAGATTCATCGAAAATGGCAATGGGTTTGAAGGAAAAGTCGTCCCCTCCGTATACGTTCAGAGGCCGTAATTCTGACGGGAGCGACTAGACGACGTCCGCGCGATTGCTAGACCGAGCAGAGAGAACTCATTGTTTGAAAGGATCCGCAGAAATATTAGCATGGCCTGTTGAAATAATGAATCACCTCTGTAGCACGGAGACCCTGCACTCTGCTCTAATGTGCAGAACAGATGGTCCTCTGAAGAGCGGGCTCACGGGCCGAGGACGGCCGTGTGATTGGATTTTAATTAGACGGAGGACGTGAGATCTGGACGCGGATATTATTTCTGGTGCTTAATGTAACCCAGAGCGATGGCACGCGGTGCTCGCGTCTAATTCAGCTGTGTGTTTATGCCATGCCCTCTTAATGTCTCAAGTGCTAGCGTACAACGCACTTCGGATATTTTATTTATACATTTACTTTTATGTATTTATTTATTTTTTAACAATGAACTCTCTACGCCATTTCCAGGGTCACTCAGCAAGGCCCCCCGGACCCAGCGAGTGCACGCATCACGTCAATGGCTTTATATCTCTTTGCACATGGCCGCTAATAAACTCCCCTCCGTCAGCGCTCAGACCAGGAGAAATTTGTTGCGTGTTAGGCCTCCACCTTTGTGCGCTTTTGTCTGAGGCAAAGTCCTGCGTTTGATTAAATCCACTTCTGGACTTGTTTGGGCCGTTTTGGGGGGAACATTCTAAATAGATGCATGCTTTTTGTCCCCCTTCACTGACGCGCTGCTCAACGTATGCAAGCTGACCGAGGCCTGTCGTTTTTTCTTTTCCCAGGGTGGGGGAAAGAAAGTGGAAGGGAATTGAGATCTGTAATTGAACACACCTGATTAGAATGATATCCTCTGTGGTGGTAGGATCCTTGTGCTTGGTTTGCATAATAAACTAGCGAATGTAAGACATGGGGAAGCTTGAGGCATTCCTTCTAGCATGTTGAATCAATTAATACCATGTTCAAGGAAACCCTGATTATTTGAAGGAGAGGAGAAAATGACTCGATTCTTTACAAGTTGTAAAGGCTGTTATTAGTCTTGGAGATAGAGCGTATTAAGAGGGGTTCATCTCGCCCTTTGATCTGCCTTTCTCCCCAGCTGGAGACGCAGCGCCTGGCCGCGGAAGAGGCCCGCGCCGACAACACTCGCCTCCGCCAGGAAAGCCAGTTAGCGGTCGCCAGCGTCAACCGCTGGATCAAAGAGCAGAAGTAGGCGAGACCCCGGCTCCACAAATGCGACTCACCAACCTCCACGCAAATGCACACGAATGTACACAAATGTACACAAGCTCCAGGAGAAAGCACCACTCTTTACCAATCTTTCATGTCTCACAGCTGATCTCTTTACTGATCCCTCAAGCCACATTCCTAACCTCTGTTCTTTCTAACAAACAAATTACAATCCCTATAATGGATAAGCCAATCACAGGCAATTGTTTGCACTACCGAGCGTATTGACAAGGCCTCGCCACAAATGAGGTTAATAAAGCGGCAGTTTTTTTTACAGGGGGTCGCACATGCAGAGCGGCGTCCGTATTATTAAGAGGTCTGACGTAACGCGTAAGAAGCCATTTGCCCGTGATAGCCGACACAGTTCTGCGGAAATCTTCAGGACCACCCACATCTTGTGGTCTCATTGAATGGATTGAATAATAAAAGAGTAAGATTAATTTTGGTTAATTAAAAAAAATGAATAAACCATAAAGGCCGGAGTTTGAAGCCATTATGGAATGCAGCTCCTTTGCGGTGCATGACTAATTCAGCAAAGGGATTTTTATTGAAGTTGGACTTTTCTACCCTCTGCATTCTGTACAAGACTTTTTCTAGTTTTATTCAAACCCACTCAGGGTGCTTTTGTTCCACTGATTTTAACTGCAGTGTCTATTATACCATTTAAGGTATCAATCTGGGCAAAATTGATCCTGATACACAACCTACGCTGTCTTTGTTCGCTGTTGTTTCTCCAGTTCTCTTTTTTAGTAATTCTTTCCTCAAGATTATTATCCTGAAGATACGTACTTGCTCCAAGGAGCTTCCCCTCTCATTGAATCCCATTTGGACTCTGTTGTTCAAAACAAAATTGCAGAGCTAGCCTGTGTTTATAAACCCCTGTGGTGCATAGCTCCTATCTGCCGTCAGTAGAATAGGCGAAGGTCCCACAGTACTCAAAGCCTCTGCTCCTAAGTGGTTTTTCTTCTTCATAATGATTTAAAGCAAATGAATATGAGTTTTGCTAAGAAAAGTTTGAGCTTCCTCTCCATGCGCCCGAGGCGTCTCTTTCTCCCAGACTTTGAAACGAGTTGCGGACATTGCGAGGCACACCGCAACGCTCCGTACGTCTGGACCACTGTGAGCCAAACATATTAAACGCGCGGAATGTGTTTTTGCACCTGTCTGTCATTTAAATACAAAGCAGATAGCTTACGTTTCACTTAAGTTAGTGTTTATGTTAGTAGCTTTGGAAGTGTTTTAGATAGAATGTTACAAATCTCGTGTCTGCATTTCGTACAATTTGAGTGTCAGCAGCTGGACCTCAAGTGAAAACATTTTATCGGTCGGTTAGACGTGTGTTTTTACTGTTATACTGGGGCGCACATTGACATTGAGCTTCTCATTCCTCCAGACACATGTATCATGCTTTATTAATTAAGGTTTTTTTTAAATATAATGATACTTGAATTTCACTACACAATCACTTACAACAGTATACAGTGAAGTCTTTTGTACAATAATTATGTTTGTGTGTTTTTCATGATTTCCTCTTACAGACATTTGTAGTCGTCATTCTTGAGGATTATACCTGTGTATGTATCAAAAGTAGTATGTTTACAGTAATATCCATGCATGTAATGGTGTGATTTTAAACAGTACTGTTCACAAATTTAATGTGCAGTTTTACCACTTTGCAGAAGCGACTGATTTAATTGACTGTGCGTGTGTGTGTGTCCTTTTGCATTGTATTAGGATTGCCAGTGAGTGTCTGGCTGGGAAAGTGAAAGAGCAGAATCAGCTTCTGAGCCTTGTCAGTGCAGAGAAAGAGTAAGTACTTACAAACATACTTACATACATACATACATACATACATACATACATACATGAAGTCGGAAGTTTACATTCACTTAGGTTGAAGTCATTAAAACTAATTTTTAACCACTCCACAGATCTCATGTTGGCAAGCTATTGTGTTGGCAAGTCAGTTAGGACATCTACTTTGCGCATGACACAAGTCATTTTTCCAACAATTGTTTACAGACAGATTATTTCACTTTTAATTCACTATATCACAATTCCAGTGGGTCAGACGTTTACATACACTAAGTTGACTGTGCCTTTAAATTTTTTAATTAAAAAAAAAAGATTTGGTCTTATATCTTTTGTATGCCATGACTTACTGATGTCTGTGACCCAACAACATCAAAAGACTCATGATATCTTATTTTCTGGTACTCTTACAAGCGATACTATAACGTCTCTGCATTTGAATGGATCTCTATGGGAATTGGGGGGTGGGGCTTGATTTAGCTGTAAATTATGCTGTAACAGTATGGAATACATGATTGGTATAATGGCTGTAAGTCATCAAGGATCTGAGGTATCAAACAAGTCGCAAACCACTCTGCTGCCAGATATGCAGTAGATATGGATGGATCACTTTAAGGGTTGTTTCTCCTGACAAATTTTCCTATTGAACTCTATGGAAAAATAAGTCAGGAGAAGAAACCTTTCAAGTTATCCATCCATATCTACTGTATTTCTGGCAGCAGAGTGATGGTTTAAGGCTTGTTTGATACGTCAGACCCTTGATGACTTAGAAAATGTGTTTTAATGACTTCAACCTAAGTGTATGTAAACATCCGCCTTCAACTGTACATACTTACAGTACATGCTTCATAACATCGGACACACCAGCCATTTCCAATGACCTTTTTCTACATTGCATCTGGGATTAATTTAAGTTACATGTATTCAGTTGAATATAAAATATAATTTTTTTTTTATTCACATTTTGTTGTTCTTTTGCCATTTTCTTATGCAGAGGTGGCCCAACCAACTTTGTCAAGAGCATAATTAGCACAGAGATAGAACATTTTGCATCAACAGCTGAATAATGCAGTGGTACAGCTAGTTTGTGGCTGCATTCTGTGTTTCCAAAGTCTTCCATCAAATTCAGTGAAGATAGTCTTCCCAAAAGGCAAAGCGTATTAACCATGTCCTCTGGCAATGTTCTGACTCTGCGCTGCTTTAAGAATATGACACAGTGCTGGACCCTTGCGTTGGTGTGCAACTTTCTTCTCACAACTTTTCCTTTAAACTCTTTCTCCGCTGCTTATAATGTACAGATGAGATGTCTGTCTGTGGTATGAGGAACTATTTCTATATCGCCTTTGTATCTCAGTTCGCACTAGAACGGCCAAACTGTCACCTTGTGAGGCTTTCACACTACAATTTCTGTTTGCATAAAAGATGGTATTTTTTGGCTTCTTTCACTCTCCTCAGCGTACCTCATTATTATTCCTGTAGCATTTCACACCTACTTTTCCTATGATACCGAGTTAAGGGCGTATTATCTAGCTTGTAGCTAAACGGAGGTGTTATCATTATTATAACATTCTTTAACAGTCTAAATTCTAAACTTAAAATTTGAATTTGATGTACAGCACCAGTTTGCCATTGTTTTGTAATCTCACAAATTAACCAGGCTTTCTTTTGATGTGTGAAATCCAGTATGATGACAAATGTGACGATAGCTGGCGTGTCAAGTGTGAATTGCTGGCTACCACACTGAATAATATTGACAACAATTGTTTTACATGCTTGTTGAATATTTTGATTTCCCCTGGAATCCTGTTTTTCCCTCCCTTTTATAGAGTGGTGTGTAGTCTTAGTGGGGAAAAAATGTAAGTACTGGAACATCACAGATCAATCATGCAGCAACAGGTTTTTTCTGGCTCTAAATGTACTTGTTTCCAAGGATTTATTAATTTTGTTTTGTATTACATTAGCTACTGTAATATTTTAAATGATGTATCTAAATGTATTAATCTGCTAAAGGATATCATGCAGTATCCAGGTCACAGACTGATGTTGATACCATATGACAGTAGCCTAGCTGTGAGTCAGGTGGTTGGCACATAAATTAACGTTGGCTTTTCTGGAAAGGAATGCAGTCTACAGTTTTGAAACCAGTTGACTGACTGTCTAGTTGCTAGTTAGCTGATATTATGGAGAGTTTATGCATTTAGTTATTTTTCACCAAGTAATGATCAATATATTGCATTCATTTGGTTGACTAATTCAAAATTAACTTTATGATGAAAAAGTTGGCTAGCAGGCTGTCTATCTGGCTACATTACAAATAAATGCCATATTTCATGGTGAATGTGTGTTGCCAGGTACACCCAAAAAATAGTTTAATAGTCTGCTTCATAGCATCTGCCTTCAGATTTCACAGCACATTTGGAGGTAGTGTGCAAGAGATCTGGCACAAGTTCAAACCTTCCTGGGTGGTCTCTGAAGATGCAGAGTACAAAAGAAGAACAATCTCTTGTCTTACTACTTGTCATATGAGTCATTTCTCTGTCAAATGGTCGGTCTTGGGCATGTTTTAGAAAACTGACATCGCTTGCCGATATTTAAATCGAGTCATTTTTGTTGATCTTGTGATGATAGCATTAGTTTCATTTTCATCACAAAATTGAGCCGCATTTTTCTATCTTCACAGATTTATTTCAACTTGTGGTTACGTGTCGGCTACTTTTCCTTCTCTGTGCCTGAATACATGGTGTAGACGTGTAATGATCCTTTCATCCGCTCTGTGCATCAAGAGAAAGTTTGCTAGCTTTGAACGCAACATGATATATAGATAATGAAGGGATTTTAAATGATTCAGCTAATTGCGCTGAAACTTTGCCTAGTTATGTTGTCTAATTTGACAACTTGACAGCAGGAGGAAACTTTGTTTCGTCACCACACGTACCTCTGCACTACTGTTTCTGATCAGTGTAGACGAGTGTCTGTGGCGTTTCTATTGAGAAGGCCCTACATCTCCTTTCTGGTAGCTTTATGTAGTACATCATATGTTCCCACTGTGTGGGTTTCTATGCACAGATGTGCTCTCGCATCGTGTATTTAGTATTTCTACTGCAGTTTGCACACTTACAGTTATTATGGATGTTCAAAATTTCCCATGAGTATGCATTGGTCTTACGGGCTCTTTGGCTTCTTTTTGATTGTGTTTTATTGTCACATTTAAATAAATTCACATTTTGAGGAGACGAGGCTCTTCACAGCAGAAACACTCTAAGCTTGGAACCAGGTGCCGTTCACTATGAATTACAGCTCAAAAGTAGGTGGAGTGACTGCATCTTGTTGTGTGCATGTCTGCTTTCAAGGAACACGGTGAATTTTAATCAGTGTTGGGTTAAGCGCCGTAGTGCATCTGTCTGCCTTGTTTATCACCTGTGCATATTATAGCTTCAAACGATGCATTCGCCGACAAACCTAAAACCGCCCCGTGTTTGTTTAAAACCCTTTCGCAGTATCTGAAGGCGTCAGATAAAATGAACACCTTTTAATGTATAATTTGTTTGTCACCAATTAGTTTGTCATAGTGTAATGAAAAGCATAACTCCTCCCCCCTATTTTTCTCTCTCGGAGCACCTCCCTCATTTCGAGTAGAATTGCAATGCCTGTCAGGTTCTGTCAAAGTTTATTTAGTCACGTGACCCCAATTTTCCATAATGGCCGGTGTGTACCTGTTGTTTTATCAGCTCCTCAGCCTCTCCCCTTGCTGGGTGTCATTCCCGCCGCTTTGCATGAGGAAGGAATCCCACACGGAGCCGAGCCCTGTAAAACATAATCACTTTATCTGAGACAAGAACCCGTCCACATTCCCTTCACTTCCCAACAAGGAGACGCATCTCTGGCAGAGGCCCAAAAGATAATTACACTCCTGGGACGACAGCGTGTGCTCAGCCTGACAGTCATATTTGCTCTCTTTACTTCTCTTGAAGAATGCCATTCCACTCTACGTCCCAAATTACAAGCGCTGCAAGGGGGGAAAAAAATTTAATTCCCAAGAAAATATATATTTTTATCCCCCACATGAAAATGAATTGCACTTGTCTTTAGCTGCCAATGGAGCAAACGGCGATGTGATTTAAACGCGTGCCAAAAAAATGTTGCACGCATCGCCTTTTGTCAATTAGTTATGCATAGCAAATATTATTATTATTATTATTATTATTGCTTGTTAACTAATAACTGTAGTTGTAAAATTTTGTCGTTGAAGTCACAATATCCAGCGTAACTTATAGAATGACATTGACGCATGCAAATAATCAGTATTAAGAAAATGTATTTTGAAAGGAGGAGAGGACAGACTGCCCTTCTTTCATATGTTCATTTTATTCAGGCAGTTAGACGGGTAGGAAGCAGAGAGGGCAACAGATACAGAAGAGATGAAAGGTCAGAAGGTGCCGTTGCAGGGATCGAACCCCTGCTTATGCTGGGAGACTCGTCCACCCGACAGACTGCACCACACATTTACAGCAGCAGAAAAAAAACCACAATGGCTTGCCTGATATTTACTGGAATGTGGACAATGTTTTATTGTGGTTGGCCACATATGTGTACACAGATACTGGGTGTGAGATGTGTGTCCAGCGTGTTACTGTTCAGGTCCAAACTGCACTATTATAACTTATTTGGATTCATGATTTGCGGTTCTTACCTTTTGAATTGTTCTTACCTTAGTGAGGAAAAGTGTGTCCTCGATGTATCCATTTCAAAGCCTTCAGTGACACAGCGTTTCAGAACCACTCCACCATCTCCACCCCTCAAAAAAATATAGAGCAGTCAACCTGTCTTTTAGTAAAATAGCATTTCAGCGCGGCATAAAACATTCAGGAGCTTTAACCACATATGAAACGCCTCAAATGTTAACATGGGACTTTAGACAGATCCTTAATGTTTGACTTGTTTATGAAAAATGACTGGTGCTTTTCCAATCGAAATAAAAGGGCGCTATGCTAATACCTGCGCTAACAAAGTAGGTCATATTTATCCAGGAGAAGAGAGAACTTCCAATCAAACGGTAACAAAGAATCTTTAATTCAGGGCCCCGAATCAACAGGGCCGAGAGTGACAAGCTCACCTGACGGTTCCCGTACTTCGGCGCGCAACTCTGACACATCCCCTGCGTCACGCGGCGTGATCAAAGCCATCTCCAGAGCCTCTCTGTCAGACGGCGCGTCCCCTCAACCTCCCAAGCGACGCCTGGCGCGGCGCAGCCGTCCGCCATCACGCTGAGTCTGTCACCAGCCTCTCAACGTGATGATTCTGATTGGGATCGCAACACGACGCATTCAGCAGTATTGATGTTTTATTAAAAGTGTCCCGGGTTCACCAAGTCAGGGATGTTCTGAGAGAGGGAGCGCACATCTGCGACGCGGCGCGCCTCCGTCTCGAAGCGGAGACTAACCCTGGGCTGTCACTTCGAATCCTCCGCAAAAAAAATAAAAAATAAAATAAATAAATAAATAAACTGCCGCACGCCAGAGTGAAACCTTTTCTGTGATGGTAGCAGGACTGTAAGATTTCAACAGCGTATTGATATCTGTACATGGCTCCCTTACCACCACAACCGCTGCCACCATTTTGTGTCTACTTTACACTTTGGAGGAGCAGGGCTGGAAGAAGATTTTGTGGTTTGCATAGCAATTTCACTAGCTCATTTGAATATCAGTTCACATAGCTGTTTTCGGAATGTAAATTAAATGACGTGTTACATAGAACACATTTATGATGAATTATTTTGTGTGTGTTTATATATAGTTTGTTCGTTTAGAATGGTGAATGACCACAGAGTGTCTGTTAAATAACCCCACTTACATATATTTATTTTAGACATCACTTTTCAGAAGCGTTTAAAATAGTTCCCAGAGGTGTTTACATTACATTATTTTTATTTATTTTAGCAGACGCTCTTATCTCCACACTTACACAGCATTTTTTTTTTTATACATAGTACACATTTTTATTTACATATATATATGAAGCTGAAAAGGTGAAGGTGAAGTACCTGGGGTACAACGGCGGTGCAGTCCCCTACGGGACTCTCGACCCGCGACCTTTCGGTTACAAACCCAGTTCCTTAACCACTGTACTACACTGCCGCCCTATGTTTAGTTTTATTAAATTAACGGAGACCCATGGCTTTTGTTTATTTTTTTGTTTTCATTTGTTTGTAATACTGTGCGTGTGGTGCCCTCAAAATGTCTAGTAATTTCTCAGTATTTGCAGTTCATCATATTTAAAGGACAGATTGACTGTTGGAAGAAAAGCTCATTTTACAAGGGCATTTTTAGCCTCATATAGAACCTGATGACAAACATAGCTATCAAGCTAAATTGAGTTGTGGTTGTAGGATTTCTCAACTGCATGGAACACGACTGAAAGTGATTTATGTGTATACCCTAGCTAACTACCAGCTAGTGTAAAATACAGTGGCTTTTAAGACACTTTTGTCTCAAATGCCATCTTGCTTGTTTGTGTGTGTCACAAGGCAAGGGAGCCTGGATTGTAAAAACACTGGAATTATCGCTAGACAGCTGGTGAAATTAAGACTGATAAAAGAAGATGGTATGAAAGAGAGTACATAAGAGCTATGAGCTTTTTGAAACCTTTGGCAACAAGTTTCCATTAGCACAAGCAATCTTACTGGGAGCACATCAAAGCACAGACGACACGGACAGAGTAGCACCGTCTACCAGACATGATGGAAACATGGTCAAATATCTTAGAGCTTTTGTGTATTGTGCAGTTTCAAAGAACACGGTTTATTTGACAGTTCTCCTGAGCCAATCACCATGTCCACATTGTGTTGTGCAAGCACAAAAGAAAAGTTGATGCATTCCAAAATACGGCTCCAAGGGGAATTATTTCTAAATATTGTTTAAATTGAATTGACTTTTAATGCAGGTTTATGATGAGATTTCCTATGCCAAATGTTGTGGTGACTGTTCAAATGGTCAGACATATTCCGAAATGAATTTTTTTTTTCCTTCAGTGGAATTAAAATGTACTTGTTCATTTTTTCATTGTAAAATGAATGGCGTGTATCAGTTATCACAGTTTCACCATAGATAATTGGTCATGACTCTTGGTGGCCATTTTGTGTTTGGCGCCTAGTCTTCGCTGCTTGTTTCATGTAATGTCAATTCTGCAAGGACATCATCAACCACTAAGCTTATTTACATGTGTTTTTGCTTATTTACATGCGTTACATGTTTTAAGACAGTATTTAAGTATGATCATTTGTATTTTTACATTGAGCCATTTTCTGTCTGCATAGAGAAAAATCCCTTTTCAGTTGTGCTTTTGGATCTCAGTAAATTTGATCCTTAGTCTTCAGTCTGAATCGGCTTAAAAACAACAATTAAAAATTGTAGACCGATTAACCTTATAGACCAAGGATCCAAACAGTGTAGCAGCATTCTTACGATGTGCTTATAGAAATATACATTTTACCTTGGTATATAATAATATAAAGGAGAGATAATATATAGAAGATAGTCTGTGAAGGATATTGCTGAAATATACTGTATAAAGGCGTAGAGGTCAAGCATAAACACAGGACCACTGCATTCATGTCTAATACAATATGTTACGAGCAGGAACTGCTCAAATAAAGGTGTTCCATATGTACAAGCATGTGCATTTAAGAAATATGTGTTCAAAATGTTGCCAGCATTTGTTTAAAATGAACCGGGAAATTGTATTGATATTTCAGTGGTATTTCTGTTTTTGTTTTCTTTTGCTGCTTTTTCTGAAGATCCTAAATATAATTATTGTCAGTGATTATGTGTTTTTAAAAGCTATTTTGTTCGTATTTCCAGCTGAAACCTTGCGTATATTATGGATATTATATGTGCCGGTTCTGTCGGTGGTGTCTGTCTGCTTCATTTGGTGTTTTTTGAATAGAGTAAATGCAGTGCTGCTTTCAAAGATTGTGTTTCAGAAATTATACTGGATATCACTTCAGTTTAGGAATCTGCTCATACCTGTATAGATTAATAGAGTGGCACAGCGCTGTATATCTTCATTTACAGGTTAATTGAAAAGACATAGTAACAATTGCATCCCACGTTCACATTATTTTACCAAAAGGAGTTGAAGTATTTGGAAAGGCACACGCCCGAGCCATATTAACCACAATATGTAAAATATTTCATAAAGGATGAAGTTACCCATGCTCCCAATTTGGTTGGATGGTTTGGATTGGCCACTCACGGACCATCAAAGGCATCGGTCCTTTTAAGCGACAACATAATAATACTATCGGGGCTGAAATTCAATTTTTTTTTTCTCTTTCAGCCATTTGCAAGAAACCAAAGATGCAATGGAGGTGGACCTCAGAAAGCTGAGAGCAGTGATTGATGAAAACAAAAAGGAGATTGGACATTTACAGGTATGCAACAATGAGTCAGTCAAATGCATCTCTGCATTTTATAATTGCCATTCCCATTTCTTTTTGTAATGGTAAAGAATGATAATAGAAAATGGGGAACTACTGTGCGTATTGCTCTGGTGTGTAGAAAGGTCATAGTTGCTATTACAAGTTTCTTAACTAATATTAACATTATATCCATGTGTGTTTTTATGCGCATATTTATGGGAATTGAATGAAAAGAATAGCACATATTTTTGGGCACCCCGGTTTTAAATTTAACTCTGTCTTCACCAGAAAGGTTATAAGTTTATCGGTATCCAGGGAAATGACAGGAAAGAATCTTTGCTCTAAAAAAAAAAAGAAAACGCTCTACTATGCACTACAATGCTTCAGTAATGCATAGCACTCCATTTCAATCATAAGGAGTAGTTTTGAATACTTTGTGGTCAGATGACAGTCGTCTCTGAAAGCACAGATTGTAGAGAGCCTCTTTCTCTTCAGTGCCAGATATTACAACAGTCTGGCCATCATTGGATCAAGGGAGGCTCATTTCATACCAGATGGCCTGAGCGAGATGAGGGTGTTATTTACCCTCAGTTTCTGTATTGAGAGCAATGGTTATCCATAAGGATCCACCTCAACTGCCAATAGAAGTTTGTAACTGAGTGAAAGTGGTTTATGACAATAGGAGAGAGTCCAGGAGAACATGTTAAATTATGGAGCTGGGTCCAAATGCATTCAAATGGCTTTTCCCTCTGGAGAATCTTGCCTGAATGAAGGAGTATTGTAAAGAGAATTTCACTCCTTGTCCAGGTTCACCAAAGTAATAAGCTGGGATTTGAGGATTATTGAGATGGAACAAACGAGATAGCATTCAGAAACTGCAAGTGACATTTTACAGGGCTTTATCTCAAAGACAATGGGCAGTTTTAAGTTACTTCTAAAAACATGAGGAGCCAGAATACTGCCCTCACCCCTCCTAGAAATGAAAGATGAATAAACTCTGCAGTTCGGGATAGGTGATACTGCAGGCATTTTACCATAACTAAATGCATTGTTGAAACACCTAATGTGCCAGCTCAAAAAAATAATAAATAATAATTAAAAATGTATATAAAAAGCAAGATACCACATATAAAATCATGTTTTCTACAAGGATATGTGCTACTGTAATGTGCTGCATGTGATCTTAGTGTTATAACTGAGTCCGGGATGATGCATTTCACTGAAGGTCAGGTTTTCTCTAACTCCGCTGTCATGTTTCCCCAGTCACAGCACAACAGTTGTGGATACTGAGAGAATGAATATGATCTTTAAATGTGTGCACAAGAATGTAACAAATATAATTACATGTTCTAACCATCCCTGCCTGCCCCCCTCA
Source organism: Ilyophis sp. 1 JC-2022 (assembly GCA_022702515.1). Classification (NCBI taxonomy): domain Eukaryota; kingdom Metazoa; phylum Chordata; class Actinopteri; order Anguilliformes; family Synaphobranchidae; genus Ilyophis; species Ilyophis sp. 1 JC-2022. Next base: position 113,761,914 of record CM040403.1, read on the forward strand.
TAATTTCCATAATTCTTTCTACCAATAAAAACAGCACCAACCATGTTGGTTACATTGAGTTTCTGCGAGAGAAAAACAGCAACGGCGGCAACGACACGTTGTTGATAACACCGGCGTGTAAAGGTGACGGCCATTAAAGCCCAGCGCTCACTTTCATTTTAATCACGTCCTAAAAAGTGCAGTAATCAGCGCGGACTGTGCCCCGAGGTTTTAAGACACCGTAGAGTAGCACACCTCGTTTCCTCTCGGCCATCCTTCATGTCCTGATGACTGCTCTTCTCAGAGTCCCATTGGTCAAGAGGATTCATGAGGTTTGTATTGCACTTCATCACCGTTAATGTACTGAGAGTTAATGAACTTCTGTTCCCCCCCCCCCCTCCCCTCCTCTCTGCATGCTCAGGCAATCCACAGTCACTCTGCTAATCAGCAGGCCCTTCTTAATCAGCTCAGAGGTCGTCTGGAGGTAGAGGAGTAAGTACAGTATTCGGCCGGAGTCTTTCGCCGCCTTCATATTCAGTCCGACTACGGTGTTCTTAACACTCGGTGTGGAAATCGGGGCGCTCGTAACGTGTTACAAAAAGTTCTCAGTGTTTCAGAACCTAATAATGTATTTTCATGGGTGCATGCTAGGGTCATATCAAATGTTTTGAGTTTGTATGTTGAGCAGAAAGGCTCCGGTGTTGTTAGTTCAGGGGTTAATTATTCCTGGGATTAATCATCATAATCGTACATGTTTCAGAATGCACTAAAAATGTTGAAACTGTTTGACATCTTTTCGTGTTTGCATGGTTTTGTTTAAGTGTGTCCTCCATATTGCTTATAAAATGCTGCAGCAAATATCAGATTTTATTATCCTCAGTCAACCCGTCTTTAAGAAGAATTAGAATGCATGAAGATCCTTTTTGTATATTACTTTATTTTAAATAATATACTGTATATATAATATTAATTAAAATGAATGACCAATGCTATATACAGAACCGTGACCCTGGATTTTCATGAAGTACGGTCTAACTGTGATTATAACTTATAAGAGCAAACGGTCTGGACACCAATTAACAGTTATAAATTTAAACAGCTCATATTTTTTTTAACAAACTTATACATGGAAAGGAAGCTTTGCACATTGAATTTTAAAATCCTTGCATTAAATCTGGGTCAATAGCTGGATCTACATACAAATCTACTTTAATGTCTAGGTATAATGTTCCCATTTCACATAAATGTCTAAATTGCTATTTTAATTGATTATTTTTCCCTTTATGTTTCTTATTACATTAAGTCAACCATAGCTGATATGTCCACTGCATAATGGTTCAGGAAACGTTCAAAACAACAAATAAAGAGAATACCAAGCGCTTTAGACAGTCAAATGAGAGGGCTAGCCGCCCCCGAGTCCTGCGCAGCGTCATAATGGATGAATAATGCAGGCTCCGTCTGGCGGAGTAACGAAACGACAAACCGATGCATCCCAGTCGTGTCAAAGAGTATTCGTCAATGATGGGATATCTATTAGTTCAATTGAGAGAATAAAACATAAAGTGAGCGAGGATTACTGAGCAGCACCTGCCTGCAGCACTGACCCACCCAGAAACCTCTTCCTCATTAACGCTCCGCCCTGCTGCCGCGTCCCGCCATCCCGTCTACATTCTTAATGAAGTAGCCCGCTTTTGTTTTCCTGCCAATCTCATTTGTTTTGTCCCCTATTGGTTTCAGATACAGTTTAAAGCTGTCAGTCATTTTAATGGCAGTATTAATATGTGACAGTAAGACTAATGGCTTTCTTTGTCTATTTTAATAATTGAGGTGGGGGGAGGGGGATACTATATATAGGTGCTCTTGATTGATTTTCATAAAATGAATATAATAATCTAAATTGAGATAAGGACATTCATGCGGGCCCTTCCCCTCCGGTTCTTATCTTCTTAGCCATTTTGAATTTATGCTTTTTTTACTGGTTGCTTTTATCTTTATTTTCATAACTCGGGTTTGTGTTTCACTTATATTTTACATCGATAAAGATCAAGTAGTATTTTTAACAGACGTCCTATGATCAAAACAATACCTTTTGGACATGGTCAGTTATTACTCAAATGTATCCATAGAAATCCTACTCAATGTTTTAATAATTTGTAATACTACAACGATCTAATAATTCATATATTTGTAAGTAACCTCTTCAACCCCGACAATAACGTCACAGTTTATTGAGATCCACTGGCTTAAGATACATCCTAGATTAATTTTATGGTATTTTACAGAGGGAATTGAGAAATTGTGTTTTCATAGAATCTCAGTTCTAATTCATTTCCTGTCATTACTCTCTAAGCCCTGAGAATGTCGTGTGGTTTGAGTCATGGGTTTCTGGGCAGACTGTTATATTTAGGTACTTGGGTAACCCAGATTCATGTAACATCAACAAATGCACATTGGTGACTAATCTAACACCAGAAACCTTAAGAAAATTAGAACTGCTGGTTGTGTATGTGTTTATGTTCATATGTTTGTAGTTTTACATATACTTTTGTACACAATCTGCCATGCTAATTATCCAAGAAGAACAATTTGTGTCCAACTATTGATGTGAAAGTGTGTTGTAAAATATATATGGGCCCACTTCATTCTTTAGACTGTTTTGAGTAATGCCACTGGGATATGTTCATTGGGATGTTAATGAGACGTGTGCCTGACCTATCTGTGGGTTTTGTAGTACAGTGGATTGTGCCCCACAGACAGGCCTGCTGCAGCCGCTGCTACGGCTGTCTGACTGACAGCTGTGGCTGCCATATTGCCATCAACAGCTTGACAGCATTCACCATATGATCATAAAACTCTAACCGCAATTATCTGCTGTTAATTAACAAATCCCAAGTGATTGCAACTGTGGACTACTGTAAATAGTCCGACGCGCTCAAACTTGAGGTTGTGTGAGCCTGTCGTTATCCTTAAGATTAATTTTAGAAATGGACAATTGGAATATGGAAATTAAATTTTTAAGAAAACTGGTAAAGTATATTTAACTAGTATACCGCATCTGGTCCCTCTTAGACTTTAATTAAGTATTTAAATAAACAGTAAACATTATACTGTGATTATTGAAACATTATCTGTTGCACGTTGTCCACCCATGCATTTCTCTGCATCAAACAAACTGATTTAAAAGCCTTCTTTGCCATCTATAGTGACATATACTTTCATTACCTGGCTTATTTTAAATTCAGGATCCATTATAATGGAAAGAGTATTAACATATAATATGCAGGTAATTATTCCAGTGTAAATCTTCCAGGTTTACTTTTGTTTCTGGTTTTCCCCAATGACACCAATGCTTTCAATTAGAATAACATTTGAAAAGACAGACCAGGGGATTTGTAGTATACAGAGCTAACTTAATTATGTTTGTCAGGAAAAGATGAGGACAAAAATAGTTTGGTTAGAAAGCTATCATGCCATTCTTGTAAATTGAGCAAACTTTAATTCCCATTAGAATTAGTGTGACCTCATACATTTCCAGAAATAATATGCTTCAAAGTAGAGAATGCGCAATTAATGTTTCATTAGTTGAAACTTAGAGTTGTATTTCTTGGAGTTGTATTAGATGAAACTCCATATTTTTAAGAAAAAATATTTGGCACAATATGATTTGGCAGAGGTAGAATTGGAACTGACTTTACTGATCTTATAAATCTCATTGGAATCATAAGCTGAGTGGAGGAAGAATTGTAAAAAAAATTCATTCTTTAGAAAAAATAAATAAATAAATTGTGTTCTCAATGTGGACATTGAATTAAGGGTAATGAAGACATGCTGTTGAACCTCTTAGAAATGGGTACATTGACATCCACTGTCTTGATTAAAATAGGTACATTGATGTCCTCTGGCTTGATTAAAACCCTTGAAAAAGCCCTTGTATTTTCTGGCAATTTTTTTTTTAATGTTCAGTGATATGAAACAGTCAAATGAGAATAGGGAGAGGTAATTTATTTTTAAAAATTGCACTTGTCAGGGAAAATATAGTTTTTAATATAAATCTTCATAATGGCCTCCGATCATCTTGGTTGCTTTGTTTTAAGTTGCTGCTAATAGGGAAGAAAGTTTGTGCAGGAATGGAATTCATTAGGCTGGAGCACATCCAGCTCAAGCACGATTGACTCGTTTCCATCCGTTGCTTCGTACAAAGACTGCATAAAAGGCTCGAGTTTCTCTCTATAAGAAAATGATCATTAGAAATATGTGTAATGCACAGTCGACAGAGGCCGATACTGTGTATACAAACAAGTATTTAGGAAGTTAAATGTATTTTCCAACTGGGAAAAGTTCATTATGGCATAAAATCGGCTGTGTAGGTTCTGGAAAAATGGACTATACAATATAAACTATTAATAAGTATTCATTAGTTCAGTGAAATAAATAGACTTGCTGTAAGAGGGCTGCATAATGTGGATCTTATTGTAGAACGTTTATGTAAGTTCAGTTCTGTACAGGGGTTTTGGACATTTGTAGCATAGTTTTTGTTCAGTTGGTTTGTTAGATCAATACATTTCCTCCAAAAGGTGAACGTAACCACAAATGAACCCTGACTGTCCATTGTCCAAATGAACATAGAAAATGAAACCATCGTTTTTCTCTTCCATATCATGGATGCAGTAATACTGTGAAGTGGATTTGTATATTTGCATGATGGTTTTTCCAGTTGGAATAACTATTCCTTTGACCAGATCGCAATAAATTGTCTTCACAGTGCTATACTTAAACCATTAAATAATAACTTTGAGGGAGAGTTACTGAATTACCTCTGTTTGTCACTTCTCTCTTCATTAATTAGTATATTATACGTACGTATTTTTGGATTTTGTTTTTCACTTTCTTTAAAATGGGAACACTTATCTCATTTTGTGTCCGTCACAGATGAAGTTGTGTATGTATCCTTAAATTCTGAAATATTAGAAATCTTTGCGTAAGGAAAGGCACAATGTTTTCTCGAATGCTATTTAGACTCCAGCGCTTTCACATGTGCGAAATTACTTATTCTGTTTGTTAGTGGCACATAAGCACAACAGTATGAATCACTTTCAGTTCTTACTCTGCTAAACATCCCCCTCTAACTGTGTTACTTGTCTGCTTCAAGGATTGAGAGGGAGAGCCTCATGACACGGAATCTCTACCAAATGGAAGACATGCAGACCCGACTGAAGGCCAATATGGAGTCTATCACCCTCCTGAACGAGCAGGTAAAGGTTCTGTGGCTTGTTGTCCGACTTGTGGCTTGTATGTTTGGTACAAAGACATGTTGATTCTTGATTTGGCTCTGTACTCACACACAATTTTAGATTTGTAATCAAACATTTCACATGTGGTTAAAGTGCAAATTCTCAGCTTATATTAAAGGGTATTTTTATACATTTTACACCACTTTTTGTAGATTGGGATGGCAGGTACGCCATCCGCCAAGTTACGGCTTGGTGGGGCATGCCCCATACCTATACAGTACTGAGAGTTTGGCACTTTTCAGGGTTTCCTACAGAAGTAACCACAATGACCACAGACTCTCAGCCCTTAAAAACATTAACTTCTGTATGCTCTGACCTCATATAATCACACAGCATTAACGTACAACTTCACACATCCAGACAATAAAGCCCCAAACTTGGGTTATTTTGCCGTTTTTCTTCTTCCGCTACTTCTTCTTTTTCTTCTTCTTCTTCTGCTTCTTATTCTTCTTCCCATTCTTCCTGCCTACCCAGAAACCCTCACTACCTGTCTGCCTCCGTACCCTCAAACAATTATTCTCCCCATTGGATAACAACATCGCATACCTGCTCTCCCAAGCTTATCGCCCAATAAAAACTCTTCAAACTAATGTTTTTTAATGTTAATGTAACTAATGGCTTGGTGTTTTCCAAGAAGCTGCTGTGGCCTAATGGTTAGAGTTGCTGTATCTCACACAGAGGATTTGGGGTTCGAGCCCAGCAGGGCACAAGTTTATTTTCAACAAAAACAATGTGCAACTGTTCAATACTTTTTATTTATTAGACTGTTATTGTTTTCACAATAACAAACATATTTTTATTGCAGAGGCAAAAGACGTTTCCAATATTAACTGTTCAATGTTTCACTTGTATTTCACTTGCATTACAGCGAAATGGTGAAAGTCAGACGACACCACTTCAAGTAACGTTACGGAAAAAAATGTTCCATTTGTTGTGACAAATGGCCAATAGCCTATATCACGTGACTAAAGCCCTTTGGTGTACTGGTTACAGTCCAGCCTTAGGATGTGAGAGACCAGTGTTCAAACCCTGCCTGGTAGCCTACTAAAGTGTAATTGAATTTTGGACTCAAACAGTGTACATATTCTGGTTTTCTCATACAACATTTTTTTTATTGCAAAGGCAAAAACATGTTCACAATATTAACTGTTCACTTGTAGTCTGTTAGTTAAACAATTCAGTCACTGGGCAGTTATGCAATAGCTAACGTTATGGGAACAGGTATCTCATAGCCATTTGTCAAGCAAAAGTTTTAACACAGAATGTTATCTGGTTAACATTGCGTTGTTGCATTAATGTAAAAATTAAATAACTGTGCCATTGGCTACAGTTTTCATCTCACACAAATGTTGACTAAAACACTTGTCTGTGTGGAGCTTACGCTGTGCTCTTGCGGCATGACTGACTCACTGTGGAAACCGAACCTCAACGCTCGCCTTTTACATTTCTTTATTATGTCTTCATTCATTTCTTCACTTCAGCTCTGTTCAGTTTATCCTTAACGGTCAACAAATGGACTATAGAGTTCCATTCTGTTGTTCATTCAGCATAGTAACTATTGGGAATGTGCCGTTTAGAAATACCTTTGCTGAAGGTGGGCGGGAATCATGGTGCTTGATGTGCAAAATGTTGTCTTTCTCCTGCTGTCAATGGCTGAAAGAGAAGCCACAGTCTTATTGTCTAGCCATTTTCAATGGAAGAGTCCCCAGAGTCCCCCATCTTCAATTTTGATAGATATATTTGTAGATATTTTCACCCATGTGTCACAAAAGGTCTTTGTCCCCAGAAAATAACAAAACTATGGCAATAGTGAATGATAGCGGAGTGAAACCTCAGGAACATAAAACCGTTATATAAAAAGCCAGAGCAGGAAGTCATTATGCTGTTGAGGGAACGAGCCAGTGAAGCCGGAGACTTGTGAAATATTCTCATTATAGGTCATCTCGGTAATTACCTGACACCTACAGATGGAGTCACTTCTTAATCAAACGAATGAATCATTACTGATATTGATTCAGACTAAGATGTTTGAAATAATGACTCCGCTAACTCAAGCAAGAATTTCAAGGTAATTTCGGGAACTTCTGCACAGACGTTTCAGTCTAAATAATAATGGAATGTCTTACTTCATCTCTGTGTAATGGTAAGAAAATGAGCATGGCAGCAGAAGCTAAATTGCCCCTGCCTAATCTGCATAGATTGCTGCCCTGGAATGGAGTCGGAAAGGATTTGATTTCTAATTTCTGCTCCCGCAATTCATAACACAGTACAATTGGCGTCCGTTTCTGAATGAAATGAGATGGACTGAATACGATGTTGCAGTTTTAGTTAGAAAAGATCACACGTTCATGCAGTGGTTTCTCTATGATACATTAACCGAGATGTGTTTAACATAAGGACAGTCATTTTTCAGTGTTTTCTAGAACTGGGGTGACTTTTGATATTTTTGAGCTGAAATGGATTTGTAAATGCTGGGGTTTGGGCCCACTGCTAATGTTTATAGTGACATTGCAGATAGTGACAAACAAAATGGATTAATTTTCTTCGGTAAAAAATCTATTTATCATAGGACTGTATCACATCTGTGACATTTAAACCAACTCGAAACCGACGCCCCCACCCCCCCTCGATTTTGAAATGGGGAATGCAAACGTGAGGTCTCCAAAGCTCAGTAACATCTATTTCTCCTAACTAAATACTGGAAGCAGCTAGATACAGAGTTTTTGAAGAGGGTTTCTGAAGGATTTCACCAAGATATAAGAAATTACGGGACCCTTGAACTTGAGTAACTACGGTAAATTAAGCATCCATGATCATTTCTAAACCCAGAAATAAACAATTTGCTGCAGATTCCATTGTGTACTTGTTTACTAGATGCTCAAATCTATGGCAATTTAGTTAACGTTTTGCAACTTTGATAACTTTAGTTAACTTTGCATTTATTTGGGTATTTCTGGAGCAATTTGAGTGATATGGCTTGCTGAAGAATGTAAGAGCAGTGCCTAATCTGTAAATCTGTATCTGTGCCCTTAGGGTTTCAGGCCTGGCTCTTTACCCACTACTGACTACAACACAACACAAACACACTGCCAAAAGGCTCTTACTCATACAACAATTAAAAGCAGAAACAAAAAGGTTTTGTAACTATGGGAACTAAAAACAAACGGAAATATTTAAGGGTGTGTCCTATATCCTTTTAATTTTGCTCTTGGTGCAATTTCGAACTTGACTATTTTCACTTTTTGAATCTGCCCTCAAGTTCACAGTCATTCGATTTTGACTATTCCTGTGAATATGGACTAATAACACTTTGCCTTTGGTGGTTTTGCTAGGAATTAATGTTGAATGATGAAATGAGCTGCAATGTGTTATAAATGCACTGGAAAACAAGCTGCTGATGATTATTTATTTATTGAATATTTTGTTAAATTGTAAAGTTCCTCCCTCATATAGGCGACTCTTTTCCTGGCAGCACACTGCAGCATTATCCACATGTTATGACATGGCCCTGAACACCCCCTCCCCCCACCACCACCACAAAACAAACCATTTACCAACTGTATTTAAAAAAAATAAAATAAACTTGCACATGTTAGCAAGGCTATTTTTCCATTTGTCCATGTATGTATGTGCGTGCGTGTGAGTGAAAGAGAGAGAGAGCGAACACACGCGTGTTTCTGTTTGTTGTGCTGACCGAGGCCGCCGCTGTATGCCACAGGAAGGGACATAAGATTTCTATAAAGGAGCGAGAGAAAGAGAGGGGGAAAGTGAGAGATCATGTGAACTGTGGTCTGTATTTTATGTCTTATGGCATGGCTGCAGTCCCTCAGAGAGCCACAGCCCAAGGTGAGCATGGCTCCTTCTGCTTTCATCTTTATCCTGTGCCTGTTTCCAGACTTCCCACCCCTTCCCTCGGCTATTCAACCTCCTGGCTGTGCTGAGACACACATGTTTCCTCGTGGCCAATTGTACCTTTGTACCTTCCAACAGTGGACTTTTTGGTAGACTTGCAGCAGTAACCACTAAAACAACGTGTGGCTCCTAATTGGCTGAGAGAAATAAGTACCATAGAATTCCCCTATGTGTGTGCGTGTGTGCGTGTGTCCGTGCGTGCGTGCGTGCGTGCGTGCGTGCATAATTTTTTTTGTTATTACTTTTTGTTGGGGGAGGGGGTTAAATAGAATAAATAAACAGTTCGATAGACTTCTGTTTTGTTAGATAACTGATGCTTAATTTTTCTATTTCTTCCCTCCACCCGTCAATGTAAAACCACACAGACTGGCTCCACTTAAAATGTAATTATAGTACAAAAATAAAAGATAATTATGTACTCCGTCTTCCCTCCATCGTGCTGTGTCTTTTCAATGACCCGTAGGTCCGTAGTCGAATTCCATCCATTTTCCCAACTTTGATGCGATTGTCTGCAGTAGTTAACTGCTTGTTTTGAAATGGTGTGATTTGTTTTGTTTCATGGTTAACTGTAGAAATAGTGTTTAAATCGTATCCTCTAATCTTTTAAATTGGTTGTTTTCATCTGTAAATTATGCTATTACATGGTTTCTATGCATTCATATCAAACATTCACAAAACGTCAGCAGAAAAAAACATTATTTTTCAAATCTACATTTCTATATCCATATGGGTGAAACCAACCATGATAAATACTTATGATGCATAATGGATGTCCATTAATTCTTCCAAATATTACACATATTTATTCCTGAGTGTTTATAACAATTTATCACATTTCCAAATGGCAGCGAATGTCTTTGAGAAATACTGTCATTCGCTAATGAAGAGAGACTCGGTTTGATGGTGAAAGGGGATTTGCTGTTTATTTTTCTGTTCCCAGTGTTTTTACTTCGAAATTTCTGTGGTAACATGATACAAAATGTGACTAATATTAACCAGCCGAGCTTCCAAAAGTAGGCAGTTCCGTGTGTAAATATCTGCTTGTTCCCCTTAGAGAATGTCTGCAAACAGCTTAATTAGGGCAAATGTGCTGTAATTCCATAAACAGTGTTTTTAACCCTCCGGTCTTCCGGCTGTTTCCTGTTTCCATCAGCTGAGCACTCTGAGCGCGGAGAATGCCAACCAGAGGAAACTCCTGGACAAGGAGCGTGCGCAGCGCACACAGCTGGAGCTGCTTCTGAGGAGTGGCGGCCGGAGCGTCCGCTCCCCCCGCGTACCGCCGGAGACCAGCCGCATGGAGAGGTTTCATCTCAGCCAGCTCTGGCCCCCGCGCACAGAGGCCAGTTCCTCTGACCCGCGTTTCTGCCCCGCGCCTCCACAAGAGCCCTTCACCAGCCCCGAAAGGGGAGAGAACCAAGCCTTAACAAGGGGGGACCTCGAAGAAGCGCGGATGAGAGACTCGCTAGATAAGTCGTACTGGATCCAGCGAGTGGGGGAGCTCTCCGCTCAGCTCCAGGAGAGCACTGAGTACTGGTCGGAGAAAATGAGCGATCTCGCCACAGAAATCGAGCATTCCCAGTCGGCCTCTCCAAAGATGTGAACTTGAGTTGCCGTCTTCCACCACCCCCCCGACCCCCCAGAATAAGAAGGAATCGCATTCAACCTGAAAGCTTGAAAACATGGAATGTCCGTGTAGGGAAATGAGTCACTTAGGTTGCCTTGTGAAGCACCTACACTTAATTATCCATATTGCACTAGGAATATCACCATGCACATAGATACACATGTGCAAGTGAAGGACTTTTATGAATATTTATTATCGACAGACTTGCGTTTTTATGCTGAATATGAACTTGATCAGGTTACCAGTTGTTTCATGGAAGTTAATGTTAATGTCCTGTTCTAATTTTGTTCGTTTTTTTATCATTTATATAACGTAGGTTTTTATTGGTCAGCGAGACACGTTTCATCGAGTGTGTGTGTGTTAAAGTGCCAGGGGCCCTATAATGCACCGGAAATGAGCTCATCTCAGTCCACTGACTGCTCCCTCTTAAATATGTGTCACCTTTTTTGTTAGTCTCGCATGCTGATGAGGCATTGTTAGTTCTCCGGTTGCATTGTGTTGTAACAGTCTCATCATGTCTTCTTGGCTGAAGTGCTGTTTTTGTTTTGCTTTTTCTCAGAATGATTAGAACGAATGCCTTTGACAGAAACTATAAATGGCCGGGAATATGAGAATTCTTCTTCCAAATGCCTTTGAAAATGCTTAATCATTTTTATGAGTGTAGGTTTTTGGCCTTGTTTGCCCAAGATTATATAGAAGCCTTTAATATGATTCTGTGAGCTCAATTGTATTCTGCTATTGCAGATGTCCTTGCCATGTTTTTTTTCTTGCCTTTGTCCTTTTCAGTTGCCCCTCCAACTATAGATTAATAAATGAATCCACAAATAATAACAAATAATGCAAGGTTTTTTTGTAAGCGAGCAAGAATTGCTGCAAACATTTATGTTCCAAGTTTTAACTAGCATCTGACACAATAACACTTCAGTCAGTGAAAAACAGCTTTGATTATGCTAATACCAAATGTGGTCATTCAGGGATTTCATCCATCTCTCTGTCTCTCTCCCTCTCTCTCTCTCTTTCCCTCTCTCTCTATCCCTCTATCCATTTCTCTCTCTTTTTTCTCTCTCTCTCTTTCTCTCTCTCAGATGTTTTTCTCTGACAATGGAGACCTGTGTTTGAAATGGCTGTGAAGGCAGTGGTATTTAACAAGGCAAAGCAGGGGTGGACAAGGCTATGTTGGCTAAACAAGAAAACCTTTAAGCCTGCTCTTTGAAATGACTCTTCTTTTTGGAAAGTGGACCCGTTTCACTGTTAATGAGGGACTGTTAGTAAATCCACAGGCTTGAACATGGCATTTTCTGTTATCCCCGAGATGCAGAACAACATTAAGCTTCTGACATATTTTTTTCCGAGGATTATACATTTTAATGAGGGAAGGCAGGGCTTGTTAGTGGTATTAGTCATTTGCACTGTCACAGTAAAAAGGAAAAGAGAAACTTTTTCATAAATATACACTCGCATACAAACATACTCGCACATATTCATTAAAAATAAAAACCTGTGGGTTTTAAGGCTTGGAGCACAAGCCAAAGGCAATGTTCAAAGTCCCGTGGAAACAATCATGAGGGTGATCATTTGTTGTTCTTGAAAATGGCGTAAGGTTTACAGAGGTTAAGCTTGCTTTTGATGTGTTTTAAACTCATTTTTAGCTCAGCTGAGGGATTAATGCAGCACCCCCACCCCCTCCCAAACACGTGCTCTAACGTTCATAGCAGCTAGCGTTTCTCATACAAAGAAACCAGAATCGGGCCTTCTCTGGTCCTCAAGGTCCTGCAGTGATTTCACTTAATGAACATGTGGTTTTGTGTGTGTGTGGTCTCCTGGAAAGTTAGTATACTAAAAAACTGCAGTTTCAGTACTTTTGTTTCAACCAAAATTAGCATTCTTTTTATATGAACCAAGGCTTTACCAACAGGGATGTTCACAATTACTGAAGTGATTATGGTCCGTTATTTTATTTCTGTGTTTAAATGAAAACAACTCCAGGGTCATTTCGGCAGAGGCGCTTGTTTAAAATGCATTTAGCACGTGTCTCTACTCCCTAACCTAGAGTGCTGATGTTTCAAATGAGATTAAAACGAGACGTGGATGCTATAAGCAGGCGCCATCATTTTCACTCTGTAACTCCCTGAACTCTAATCCATTTCCGTGAGGTAATTGTGTCCCTGCTTACAGTCACTGATATAGTGTTGTGAATTTCCATTCTGCCTGGGCGCACCTTTGCACTATAGCCATAAACAGCCCAAACTCATCATAACAAATGATTGTCTTTTGCTTTATTCAAGGCTAGCATTATGCATCCCCGGCAAGTTTATTGTCCCCTTTCTTGCGGGAATGCAAGCAAGCTAATCATGCTGTACGCTGTTGTTATCGAGATGGTAATTGGTCTTGTTAAATTTATATTATAAAGTGGCTTTGGGATTATTCTCATACACGCAGGGAACTTAACTGCCTTAAATTTCCAAGGTTTTTTTTTTGGGCGGGGGGGGGTTTACTTCATGAAGTGCATTTGAACATTATGGCAGAGGACTGGAGGCAATGAGCCTCATTCCAGATATTTCTCGTTATTTGAATACATAATGTCTGCATGTTAGATTGTCAGGAAATGAAAACTAATGCAAATGAGAATTCTTTCCCTTTTAAAGGAACATTATGGGCATTACGCTTCTCGGGCAAGCACCGCGTTTCTCATAATCCATCAACGTGCTTCTTAAATTGCCTTTTAAATTTGAAACAAAAAAGTCTATATATGAAGAACATGTGCACTTGATTAGGCTGTAAATGAGGACAGAAAGATGCCTGTTTGAATCGGGGCTGATTGCGCGGATCGCTCGGTGCACATTTCAACGTGACCTCCCAACAGGGTCACGGGGTTACCTTCTCAAACAGAGCGGGGACAGTAGATCCAAAATGGCCGTTCTTTCAAATATACTATTTTACATTGCAGTCTTGCACATGCTGACTGCATGTTCTTTTAGTTTTTTTCTTTGGACTTTTTTAATGCTTTGTTTTATGCTTTCTCTGAAAAAGATCCAGTCACACCCTGGAATTGGGGCACAGCCAGTACAGTCACAAATCTGCAGTTATAATTTATTTTAAAAATATTTAACCCTTTATGTTTTGGCCCCCCATTTTGGGTCTAAAGCCCCCAAGCCAGGGGCCTGTGAGCGTCTCCGTGGGGGGGGGGGAAAGGGTTAACCCCAGCAGAGAGGTGACCTTTATCCTTATGTGCTCACTCATTTTTATTTTATTTTATCAAACCCCTCCAAAGGGACTCATCATACGCTGGGCTCTATGAAGGGAAAAAGGAGAGTATTGTCCTTATCACCTCCTTCCAGAAAGTGCTGGAGTAATAGGACTTTGTAAGGAGAAATGAAGACCAGTCTGATGGCGGCTGATTAAAAATTGACTCTGCCACATGAAAGAGGAGTTGAAGGTGAAAATGATGATCACTTCCCTCTCCCAGGGATCCGCCACCATTTCCTTTATTCAACCTTGAAAGGTTCTTTCTGACTAAGAAAATCTCCCTGGAGTCCATTCAGTGGAGATGGGGAATGGGGAGAAATGTAGATCAGTAAGCCCATTCTTCATATTAAAAAAATAATAATAATATTCAATTTTTTTGTGTTAATGATATCTTAGAATAGCCTGTTAGTTATCAATGTTGAGAAAGTAATCCCTGCTTAAATTTCCACTCGGCGCTGCAGACTTGCAATTACGTAGAAAGGGGACAGGCACAACAATTTTGCAAGGCCTCCTGTTTAAAATCCGCAATTTAGCAGGTTTTCATTTAAATGTCTGTGTCATGTTTTTTTCCTTCTACCATTCCCTTTCCCCCCCACAAAAATGTTTTTATGCAAACCTTTAAAATGTATTACATACATACATCTAAATGCTTCATTAGCATATATAGTATAAAGAAATGACATGTCTCTCTCTCTCTGTTTAGTGAATTACAAACTACGTAGCATCCTCGGTCAGAACGTTAGGTCAGTCTGATGTTTTACCAGTTTGAAGACAGAGCTCTGCCACAAATGCAATGTGCACTGCATATGGTGTAATGGGGCTCGGATCATCCAAGTGGAAAAACCTGCCTTTTGCTATATTTTACATGTTTCTAATAATGTGTACAAATATATATACATAAATTTTTTTTAAGCAGGTTGTAGTTATTAATAAAATGATTACTATGAAACAAATGTGTATGTAAATTAATTGTGCTTATTATTACAGTTTGCAAAGGGAGGGCATATAATCCTAAATAGTTATTCTAAAGTACTGTTTAAGTAAATAATAATTATATTTTGCGTAGATCACAAACAATGCCTAATGTAATGCTGCTTTCTGCTTCTTATTTATTCAAATATGAAATTACAACTCTGCGTATGCTATTATTTATTATTAAACACTTCAATGACAGTTGATTACATTTTAGTTTTAATGCGACACCATCTCATTAAACAAAGGGTGATAATGCCTTTTCTGTCTGTGCATTGCTCTGTAATTTTACTCTATAATGGAGTGCATGAACTGTCGTCTTCCACTGCGCCGGGCGAAATCTCTGAAATGACTTTTCAGACTGGGAGAGAACGGACATCACAGAGCAATTTTTTGGTTCCCCCCGCCGTTCCTTTCAAATTCGAGTGTCGGCCAGTACGAACTGGCACTCCGCTGACAATACAAATGGAAAGGCGGTGTGAGTGGCTGCTGTTGTGGGGAGGAGAGACGGAGTCCCTGCTTTCAGCGCCTGTGCTTGTTTCCGGCTGAGAGTGGAGCGGCTAGAGACAGACAGGCTGCGGCTAACTGCCAACCGTCTGCTCGCGGATGTCCTGGTGGGCCGCCAGATTCAGAGATTTATCCCCCGATTACTGAAGTAGCGCTGCACACTGGGCTCTGTTACCTCCTGCTTTACTTTCCTTTCTTTTTTTTTTTCTTGATGGGTTACATAAGGTTGTCCACACCCTGGGCCTCTTTATTGGCTCGCCCTCCCTGTTCTAGAAAGATCTCCTTTTTCATCTTCAAATAGTGTTGATAAAAATACGTGGCACATCTTGTTTAGCATATAGAAAGTAAAATAAGCAATTTGCTTTTCTTTGTTATTTTTTCGCTAACTGCATTCCATCTTATTTTATGCTGTGTGGGTCACGTGAAACATTTCCACATTTTAAGTGTACCACTTTGTAAGCATTGTGACTAGCTGGTCGCAAGTGTGAAAGGCATTGTAATGAGTCATTTCAGTAAGATTGAATCTGCTTGACATGTATCTTTCCAGCATATGCTGTATATTATGCATCGATGTCAATCATATAATTTTGTGCAGACATTAAAATTCTCCCTGTACCCTGTTATTTGTACCCAGTTATTTGTTTAGTACACAACTGTTCAGAGACAGAAAGAAAGTGGGCAAAAAATGAAGTGTATATATACAAATAAATTAAACGGCAAATTTACCAAAGCTGTCATCAAAAAAGTGTTATGTATATACAAATGCAATTATGGGTCCCACTTTCCCAGCGCATTAAGTGACAAGCAAGGAAATCCAGCATGACAGCCAGTAGAATTAAAATAAAGTGTGTATCTTTGAAAGTTTACACCAATACAGTATATTCTTGACACAAGATGAAAATTTCACACCTATTAATTCAGTAGCCGTGCTTACAGTTATTTCTGTTATCTTGCAGGGTACGTTCAAATGGATTTATGAGGGTAGGGGAAAAATCTACAGGGGACACAGGCAGCAGCACACTGAATTTGGCACTGTCATGGTTATGTCAATTGCAAATATTTTAGTGCTAATAGGCAGATTATGAAAGGAAACTAACCGTGTCCACAAATCCTTCTTTTTAAACCGTTCCTTTTTAGTTTTTTTTACACATTCCGCAGAAAAGGTAAATGTATAATTAATTTTCAATAACGACATGATACGTATATGTGTATCATTCAAAATAAATTTATGATTAAGCTAGTCATTTCAGTTTCTGGTTGTCATACTACATGAACTTTGGGACCATGTACTTTAGGTAATCAGAACCTTTTCGATTTACGATTTCCACATAATTGTCTGTTGAACATCTCTTTAAGGAACGAGGAGAAATCCATACAGTACTTTCACCTTGATCTCAGACTCCCAAGTGATAATCTTTATTACCAAGAAGTGACGATGAGGAACATCCTGACTGAATGTTTGATGGATTCCAGAGATGTGTTTATACAGTGTGACCTGAATGAAACAAAGCCTGAGACTGTAAGTGTAAAGCACAAGTGGAAAGCCTGAGACTGTAAGTGTAAAACGCAAGTGTAAAGCCTGAGGCTAAGTGTAAAGCGCAAGTGTAAAGCCTGAGACTAGGTGTATAGCCCGAGTGTAAACATGAGACTAAGTGTAAAGCCTGACACTGTAAGTGTAAAGCTCAAGTGTAAAGCCTAAGACTGTAAGTGTAAAGCGCAAGTATAAAGCCTGACACTGTAAGTGTAAAGCGCAAGTGTAAAGCCTGAGACTGTAGGTGTAAAGCGCAAGTGTAAAGTCTGAGACTAGGTGTAAATCCTGAGACTAAGTGTAAAATTCAAGTGTAAAGCCTGAGGCTAAGTGTAAAGCGCAAGTGTAAAGCCTGAGACTGTAGGTGTAAAGCCAGAGTGTAAACATGAGTATAAACCTGAGACTGTAGGTGTAAAGCCATATTGTAAAGCCTGAGTATAAACCTGAGACTGTAAGTGTAAAACCTGAGTATAAACCTAAGACTGTAGGTGTAAAGCCCGAGTGTAAACCTGAGACTGTTAGTGTAAAGCCTGAGTATAAACCCGAGACTGTAGGTGTAAAGCCCGAGTGTAAACATGAGACTAAATGTAAAGCCTGAGTATAAACTTGAGACTGTAAGTGTAAAGCCAGAATTTAAACATGAGACTGTAAGTGTAAAGGCTGAGTATGAACCTGAGACTGTCAGTGTGAAGCCTGAGTGTAAACCTGAGACTGAACTCAAGTCTGTAATGTGTTTTCTCAATGTTAACCCAGTGCTAACTCACCACTATTGTGATGATGCTAACATCCCAAATACCAAGGGTCACAGATGTCCATATTCTCAGTAGAAAGGTAAAAACCCAGTGCAAATCAACCAAAGAGGCAACAAAGATGCTCGGCCAGTCAGCTGGGTCGGCAATGCCCGCCTCTCCATCAATTGCCTACTCATGTTGCATTCCTTTATTAATTACAACCATTTTTGGAAAGGTCTTTTTGACCTCGGATTAGGTTATAGTTGTGTTTCACTGTCACATCTGAGAAGCATTTATGAACATCTGTCCTTCTCTGTACAGCTGTCCTTCTCTGTACACCTGTCCTGTTCATTGTAATTTGATCTTGATGACTATGGCACTGCCCTCCCCAGCCTTTTTTCATAAACAAAGGCAAAATGCATTTGATTAAGGGTAATTCAACACCTAGACAAATTCAGATATTAAATCATTACTTGAAGCTACATGATGATATTATTGTTTGCCCCAATGTGCAACTAATAGTATACAATGAGAAAATATAAAATGTATTCAAGATATATGTCATATAATTCTATTTGTGATACTTGCAATATTTTGGGAACATAAGCGACAATAATTGAAGATATAATATGTTGACATATCCAAAATACATATACACAGTATAATGTTTCAATATTTTAAAACATTAGCATATAATACCAGTTTCATAGAATGTTTGCCAGTGATTGTATTTTAATATGTGACATAATTGTCACAGGTTTTTGCATTTATTTACATCCAGCAATTGTCTTCGTTCTGATTTCTAGAACCTGATCAATGTGCACACAACACAAGAAGGAGAACTATCTTTTGACCAAATTCTCTGTGGTGGACAAATGACAAATGAGATTTGTGGACATAGAGATTGATGCACAAATTCAATATGAACAGGACCAGCTCAGAACAGGCACCTGTAAAAATTTCTGCTATTAATCTTCTCTCCACTCCAAGGCTGAAACGAAGCCTTTTTAAAACAGTGCAATCTCATTCCCTACAGCGCCTCAAACCATGGGCCTGCTGTTATGATAACGAAAGCAATACAAAGAAGGTAAAATATGTATGCGTGTGTGTGTGTGTGTGGTGTGTGCGTGTGGTGTGTGCGTGTGTTGGGGTGGGGGGTGGGAGGTATTATTGCCAGAGAAAAGAGGCAGGATGATTTTGTAGTTCCCTATGAGAACAAAGAAGAATGCAGTGCACAGCCCCATGATATCAGCCTTCATCTGGGCAATAGCCAAAAAATCTGTGGAATAGGATCATTCACCAAACTCACTGACGTGAGCACTATGGAAACCATATGGCAGCAGCGCATTTTGGAAAGCCTATGCAACATTTGCCGATTTCATTTGATACAAATGTGAAAATATGCTAACTTTCATGGAGAGTTATGCCCTTCTAAGCTGGCTGTGGAACTGAAAATCATTCAATGCAATGATGGATACTCTAGTCTCCCTGTGTTTTGTGTTTTGTGTTTTGCAAAGGTATCTGTTTTTTCATCAAAAATACATTTTTAGTTTTTATGTTT
This sequence comes from Ilyophis sp. 1 JC-2022, assembly GCA_022702515.1. Taxonomy (NCBI): domain Eukaryota; kingdom Metazoa; phylum Chordata; class Actinopteri; order Anguilliformes; family Synaphobranchidae; genus Ilyophis; species Ilyophis sp. 1 JC-2022. The sequence goes on from CM040403.1 coordinate 113,781,265, forward strand.
ACCCATATTTACATATGAATACAGTCAAGCATGAAGACACATACAGCCTTGGTTATGGATATCCCAGTGAAGGATAGGGGTTTAGCGGACCTGTAACGCCCTCAGTGGTTCCTAGACCACATATCAAAAAGGGCATTAGATTCTGGCACGGTTGAGAAGTTTGCCTTGGCAGAAGCCCAGGAGTTAATAGCCGGGGATATGTAGGTTATGAATAAGGTGCACTTCCAATGCTCTGAGAGGGGGTGATCATGGACCCTGCTGGCAGTGAGCCTGACCACAGACGTTCCCAATGTCCCCATTTCTTTTCCGTGACCGTTCCTCTCTCTCACAGGCCCAAAAATTAAAACGTAAACTTGTCACATGGGAGAGATCATTGCATAGGCTCCATTCAGATGGATTCTGCGTGAAAGGCGCTTGCAGACGACTGCCAGAGTAACGGGCCGACTCAAGTTCGCTTGCCCGAGGCTCCTGCCACTTTTTTTGTTTCCTCAAAACTCAATCTGACGAGCCCCCCTAATTTTGAGGAGATGCACCGCTCTCTGGCAAATTTTAATTGGCTCGGTGCTGAATTTTTATTTTCCGCAGGGACTACGCTGGTTTTTCTTCTAATATCAACTGAGCATTTTTGCACTGCACCAAGTTTCACGTTTCATATCTGTTTGTGCTTTTAAGATGGAGTTGGATCACAGCGTAACGTGGTGTGCCATAGGAGCCCCAGGTAGAGGTGAGGTGTGTGGTGTGTGGGGGGTGGGGGAGGGGGTGGTCTTTAAAACCGCTCCCTTGAAGTCTGCCTTTAATAACATTGCCTTATGAAATAATAATTACAATAATGGCAACACATATAGGTCATATTGCATTTTTAATAAAAAACATGACGTGCATATTCTGCTTTTAAAGACTAATACGTCGATGTAGCATTTGCTTAATTTGTGCTTGAAAACTCTCAGTGGTAGTGTAGCAGCAGAATAATTTATTAAAACAAATGCCACATTTTACAAAATAGCCAAATTAAATATGACCACTACTAAAAGATGTAATGCAGGAGTATAAAATATGCATGAAATTATGTAAATGCAGTGGAAAAACACTTCCAGCGAAACTTGTCTACTGGTTTTTTGTAAGATTGCCAAAACTGAAATAAAAGCAGCATTGAGCTTAATGTTTAGACATCTGGTTACTTTTCCCTTCAATGGGACGAAAGTATTCAGTATCTGCAGCTACCTACATCTGAATTTCCACTACAGTCAAAATAGTTACTCAGCATAATTTTTTGTTTGTTATATCATTTTTTCTTTTAATAACACATCAAAGAGGAATTTGTATGTTGTACGCTGAGTTAGCCGTGCCAAAGACATTCAGTCTGAGATCATTAGTTTGGTCGGAACTTTTATTTTATTTCCACTTAAAAAGCAGTGCTGACAATTTAAAAATGTTGGTGGCTCATGTTAAACTTTGTATTTAAACCCTAAGGAAAGCAAAAAATGTTCGAAGAGAAATATATTTGTACAGTTTAGTTTAAATTTATTTCCAGTGAGGGAATTCATATTCTTATTGTTCTACCTTTATAAAAATGTGGATGGTCATTTTGGTTAAGTTAAAAATTACAGTGACAAAAACGAAAGGTGATACATGAAGAATGTGCTGTATAATTTTGGTTAAACAATGGCCTGTTCTTGTTAAAAACACTCTCTCACTCTCTCACTTTCTCACTTTCTCACTCTCACTCTCTTTCTCTCTCTCTCTCTCTCTCTCTCTCTCTCTCTCTCTCTCTCTCTCTCTCTCTCTCTCTCTCTCTCTCTCATCTGCTGCCCCCTGTTGGATGCCAAAGTACAGACAGCAATGTATACAGCATCATGCAGAGAAAGGTCTGTTTATATTATTATTTTTATAGGTACCATGTGTGGCTATCCACTGTAAAAACAGAAAAAAACAAAATTTTCTATATTTATTTCCTGATCTGAATTTAGGACAATACCATATCTCATTGTTTTTACTGTGACATATGTTACGGGACATGCTAGGGCCAATGAAGAAAATATTTAACAAAGGTTTTATTGAAAAAAAGGCCACATTTCAGAAAATGTGCTTCAATTTAGCTTATTCTACAAGTTTTTGATAAACTAAATGACATGCATGCTAATTAGTGCATTAAAGAAGGTAATTGCGATAAAATATACCAACATTCAACATTTGTTTTGGCAACAAACCTGTCACACAATAATATTTGACATTGCTAAATGCGTTTCATCAAAAACCGAATAGGTCCCAAATAGTTAGGCTCCATATTGTTATTATTGAGACATATTGGAGTCTCACAACTGCTCCACTGACAAACTGCTCCACCTGACAGTGAGTGGGATTTTTTACTATGTGAGTATGATCACATTTCTATATTATGTACAGTAATATATCTAAATTGTGCATTTATTCTGCATTGAGACTACTACTAGATGCATCATATCTGCTTTAGTTTCCTTAAACACAGTTCATCTCTCTGATGAAGTACTCACTTTCCCAAGGTTCATCAATGCCTATTCCATGCATCTCACATCTGTATCTTATTTTTTGTGTTGAACAATTGTCCTTCACCCAAGGAGTTACTCAGGCAAAGGAGCTCCTATTATTCATGAGCTGGATGTCTACCTGAAGAGCTTACTTAATTTAATGGAACTTGCGCACACTTAACTGAACATGAGTGCACTATGCCAGGTGCACTTTTGTCCTCAGCAACTCAGCCTGCTGAAGGCTAGCCTTTGATGAGGATGTGGCGGAAAGACATTTTGAGCCCGCATTTCAAAAAGTATTCGTTTCTGCTTGAAACTATTAAGCAAAATTAATATTCTTGATCACGCTTATTACAACTTTATACACTTAATTGTCTATCTTTGGGTTTAATTGGCTACATATAATTCTACTACTTTTTTTATCATTACTGGCATGAGCTACCCATATGGCATGCAGTGGTGTCCATGGTCAGACCCATCATTTAATTGCTTAAGAACAAAAAAAACAAAAAAAATTGCAATTGGTTCTTTGTAGCTAAATTAAATTTTGTTCGCTATCAGAATACAGGAACACTTCTAAGTGTGAAAATACATTAAAAGTCATTACAAGCAATAAAGTCAGATTGTGTACATAGAAATAGCACTTTTCCAGGGTACAGCTCATAATTCCTCTAGAATGGGCTTTAGCACTAGATAATTGACCTTTTTTTAAGTGCACGCATTTAACAGCTGAAGGCTGCTGACATCAAAAGCAACACTGAGAGCCTAAGCTACCCCTGCTTGTAAGCGCTAATTTTGATCCTTCGACACAATCATGTGACTTCTCTACTTTGATTCTGAAAATCTCTTCTGCACCATGCAAATGTATCTTTGGGCCTAAGGAGGTATATAGGCCTGGTATACATTTTATTAATTAATTAGGGCATAGCACATAGTGTTGATCACATACAACCTCATAAAAATTTAGTAGAATTCTTTGCTGAGGAATACAAGCTTTTTTTATTAAAGATTACAATTTTAAAGATGAAAATTCACTTGATTTACAGAGATTCACCGGGGTACAGAAACACCGGGGTACAGAGATACCAGTATACAGAGACACCAGTGTACAGAGAAACACAGGGGTATAGAGACACCAGTATACAGAGACACCAGTGTACAGAGAAACACAGGGGTATAGAGACACCAGTATACAGAGACACAGTGTACAGAGAAACACAGGGGTATAGAGACACCAGTATACAGAGACACCAGTGTACAGAGAAACACAGGGGTATAGAGACACCAGTATACAGAGACACCAGTGTACAGAGAAACACAGGGGTATAGAGACACCAGTATACAGAGACACCAGTGTACAGAGAAACACAGGGGTACAGAGACACCAGTATACAGAGACACCAGTGTACAGAGAAACACAGGGGTATAGAGACACCAGTATACAGAGACACCAGTGTACAGAGAAACACCGGTGTACAGAGACAGCAGTGTGCAGAGAGACACCAGTGGACAGAGAGACACTAGTGTGCCGAGAGACACCGGTGTACAGAAAACAGGGCTATCTACAGTGCATACGGAAAGTTTTCAGACCCTTTCTAGTTTTACACATTTTCTTATGTTTCAGATTCATCTTAAAATTGATTCAATCCTTTTTTTTTTATCATCAATCTACACTCAATAACCCATATTGACAAAATGAAAACATGTTTTTTGAAATTTTTGCTCATTTATTAAAAATCAAAAACAGAAATTTCAAATGTACATAAGTATTCATACCCTTTGCTTTAACGTATTTTTAAAGTATCATATTTCATATTTGGTCGCATATACTTTGAATGCTGTTACTTCCTGATGCCTGCGACCGATCAACATCAAAAAACATCGATATCTTATTTTCAGGTACTGTTACAAGCGATATTATAACCTCTCTGCATTTGAATTGATCTCTATGGGAATTGGGGGGAGAGATTAGATTCAGCTGTAAATTACGCTGGTACAGTATGGAATACATGACTGGGGAAATGGCTGTAAGTCATCAGGGGTCTAAGGTATCAAACGAGCCCCAAACCATCATTCTGTTGCCAGATATGGAATAAATGTGGATGGATCACTTTAAGAGTAGTTTCTCCTGACTTTTTTCCCCATAGAGTTCTATAAAAAAATGAGTCAGGAGAAATAACCCTTGCAGTGATCCATCCACATCTACTCCATATCTGGCAACAGAGTGATGGTTTGGGGCTAGTTCGATAGGTCAGACCCTTGATGACTTACAGCCATTTAGCCAGCCATGTGTTCCATACTGTACAAGTGTAATTTACAGCTGAGTCTAGTCTCACCCCCCAATTCCCATAGAGATCAATTCAAATGCAGAGAGGTTATTGTATTGCTTGTAACAGTACCTGAAAATAAGATATCGAGGGTCTTTTGATGTTGATGGGTCACAGGAAGTAACAGCATGCAAAGAATATGCGACCAAATATATTCAAACAATTTTAAAACATGTTGTCACTTTGTCATTATGGGTTATTGAGTGTAGATTGATGAGACAAATGAAACAAATTAATTGAATCAATTTTAAGATGAGTCTGAAACATAAGAAAATGTGTAAAACTTGAAAGGGTCTGAAAACTTTCCATATGCACTGTGTCTATTCATGCACTGTAGCCTTTTATCTGTTTTATTGTTTTTATCTTATTTATTTTTATATTGTCTTTTAAATGGTCTTATTTTAATTCTTCCCTTTTTTGATGTATTTTGTATGGTTTTGATTGTACTGTCAAATACATTTATCTTTTTTTTCATTATTCTGTAAAGCACTTTGAATTGCATTCAGTTGTATGAATATGTGCTATACAAATTAACTTGACTTGACATTGTGGGCATGCTGAGTTTTCCATTCAATAACATGTTCTTTCACACACACATACACACCACACACACACACACACACACACACACACACGCACACACCACACACACATTCAATGACATGTTCTTATGAACAGACTGCCTGTTTATATATAAAGTGTATTGGATTTTTTGACAGTGAAAATTATAGTGATGGGTCACTGTTCTTCATTAGGTTTAGAAATTTGAAGGTGGTCTATAATTCTACAATGTTTCAGGGAGCTATTCAAGATGTTTAGGAAACGTCAAAGTAATACCTATTCATAGCAGCATTGATCAGTTTTAAGTTTTAAGTATGTTTCCTGGTCCTATTTAAATCATGCAAATTACTGAACCTAGGTTCCGGTATGATGGGATGTAGTTCATGTGATCGTTCCAAAATTGCTCCAATAGCCATTAAGCGCAGTGCTGTCTCACCAGATTTCAGCAGTTTATGGTTGGACCATGGGCTGGTCTTGGAAGCTGTTGAATGGAATAACGTTCTGGCAAGGCAGGGATCTTCAAGCAGAAAAACAGAAATAACCCCAACCAGACTGACAGCGCAGAAGGAAAGAAGGCATATGGCAGAACAGACTACGTCTAGTATGGAATGTGGTTACTGTTTTATACGTGTCCTCATTTTCCTATTCATCCATTGGTGTGGATCGCATGTGGGCGACTATGAGCCGCATCAGCAAACCAGAGAAGAAACCAGAAAGCAGAACTACAGTCCGACTTTATGAGCCACATCAGGAAACCAGAGAAGAAACCAGCAGAGCTACAGACTTCAGTGGGAAAATGAGAGCCACAGCATTACAAATGATCATGTTTACTGCATATACATTGTGTTAAGATATATTATATTGTTATATTATTAAAACTACAAAATAGCATGTGTATGTGTTTATGTACTTTTGTAGATTTTATATACTTAATTGAATTGTATGCTTACAAGTTCTGTTCACCTTATGATGGGGGTCTTATTCAATGTACCTTATGACCTGGAGAGAAACAATATCATTACAAATACTGTATGTTATTATTTTCTGGCAGAACAGTAAATTACTTTTTTTTTGTTGAAAGATTCCTAGAAATTGATTTATTAATATTCACACATCTGTGCATACATGTCCATCCCACCTGCCCCCTACCTATAGGTAATTTGATACCTATGCTTTCCAAAACATAATTTCTAATATTTTACACACATATTTTTCTTGCCATCATTTCCCCTGAAAATCTGCAGTGACGTACGCATTCAGGAATAGAAGCATTATGTAATTTGCTGCCAATTTTGTGCATGTTTCAGACATACTGTACTTTAATGTGAATGACACTCCACTGAGTAAACTGCACTCTTCAATATATACCGAATATATCCTATAGTGCACTTAATACCATTTGATGTTATCTTTAAATATTTACCCCAGCTGAATGACAATGGTCGTGATAGAATGAGCCCACATAGTAAGGCTCCTTCCTATTGGTTTTCTCACTGCTTCATAGCCACTGCCCTGAGAGCTTTGGGACACATCATGAGAGTAAATAGGATTTTCCAACAGATGAGCATAATCTAGTTTAAATATCCTATCTGTAATTCTGCAGCCACACAACGAGTGTTTAAAGTGTCAAAATTAGGAGTAACTGAATATTCAGTCAGTAAACAGGATAGAATCGAGCGTGTCTCATTCAAATGCCCTGGGTTCATATTCTTTAGGAGGCTGTCTTTGAACGTCTTGAAATAGGAAAGAGAGACTGCACTCATACGTTCCGCAGAACCCATATAATGCTGCTTCCCCACATACCCCTCACAGACATGAGAAATAGTGCAATATAGAGTAAATATGTAGACCTTTATGAAAATATACCACACAGGACTGTGTTTGTATTTTTATCATATATTTCAATATCTGATAGGGAAGACAATTAGTATATTTCCCATATATTTAGAAGTATTTAAAATATCTCGATGATGCATTGCATTTCAATATATTTTCAGTATATGCCATTACCATTAGGGAGGCCTCATGGAAAACATGCTCGCATGCTACAATATATCTTTGTTTTTGCAGCTGATCATTGTTCCCTCCGGCAGAAGCTTTTAAAAAGGCATGCTCAGACACATCTTCGGCTAGAGTGCGTGGAGCGACTTTACAGTAGCACATATGGGTGACAATGAGTGTGAAGTGAAATATCAGGTCTAGGACCTTTTATTTCAACTGTATGGGCAGCCTACATTGCCATGATTGTATTAGTCATTTGGAAGAATCATGTCAGCTTACCTCCCAACTCTTTACTAATTTGAGAGCGTGCTCACATTTAAAGTTTAAGACTGCATTTCCATTTTGAAAGTAACACCGGCGTGTAAATTACTGTGTATTTTTCAGAAGTGCGTTTGCTGTGATTGTGCAAGATGCACTTTCCATACATACTAATGTTTGCCTTAAGAGAGGCCAGGTCAAGACAGACCTGTCTTGACAAGCCTCTAGCCTGTGCTTTAATGGCACAATATTTTTTCTTAAATTTACAGTGTGGATTGAAATGCTTTACTTTATTGAGCACAATAAAGCTAAATGTAGCCATCACAATATATGAATTGCTACTGCATTATCACAGGATTGCTGCTACCGAATGGAGGACAATGAGGGAGATGTAAAGCCTTGCTTTTGAATGTACACTTATCTTCTGAAGCAAAGTACTGCCCATTTTTCTCTGCCATGAAGCACAGTTTAATGTCCACAAGGCTACACAATATGGTGACATTGGAGTAATTGCCATTCCCTTTGAATTCTGGATCTGCGGACAGATCCCATTGAACAACAACTAATCTATTCATATTCAGATAAAAAGACACAAAGTCAACATTTGGATTTTAAGAAAAAATGTTTTCTGTACAACAAACATGAAAATATGAAAAGTATGCGTAAAATAGATACAATTGCAATTAATGCTAATATCAATAACTACTGGCATACTCATTTGGAAAGGTATATGCAAGGATCTCAATTACTGCATTACTGATTTATATAGACTTTTTATATCTGTGAACTGGCTTCAGTCTTTGACATGAACCTGCTTTGAATTTTTATGCACATTGAGTGATGAATCCAAACTACAATATCCACACAGTCCAGTCCCTAAAGATGAAGGGAAACTACAATATACACACAGTCCAGTCCCTAAAGATGAAGGGAAACTACAATATACACACAGTCCAGTTCCTAAAGATGAAGGAAAACTACAATATCCACACAGTCCAGTCTCTAAAGATGAAGGGAAACTACAATATCCTCAAAGTCCAGTCCCTAAAGATGAAGGGAAACTACAATATACACACAGCCCAGTTCCTAAAGATAAAGGGAAACTACAATATCCACACAGTCCAATCCCTAAAGATGAAAGGAAACTACAATATCCACACAGTCCAGTCCCTAAAGATGAAGGGAAACTACAATATCCACACAGTCCAGTCCCTAAAGATGAAAGGAAACTACAATATCCATACAGTCCAGTCCCTAAAGATGAAGGGAAACTACAATATACACACAGTCCAATCCCTAAAGATGAAGGGAAACTACAATATCCACACAGTCCAATCCCTAAAGATGAAGGGAAACTACAATATCCACACAGTCCAGTCCCTAAAGATGATGGGAAACTACAATATTCACACAGTCCAGTCCCTAAAGATGAAGGGAAACTACAATATTCACACAGTCCAGTCTCTAAAGATGAAGAGGAAATGGAAGGCTTTTTTGCAGCATCAGCATGATTATTATCATATTTAAAAGTTCAACAGCAGTCAGTTTTCTTATAATGATTGCTAATAGTTTGCTTTGACTTCTTCCAGCTGTGTCCAGCATGGGGCCTCACGCTAGGTTTAGCACTACAGGCTAACGCATCTCATCTACACTACACTGATTCAGATCCATCAAATGTATTAGAATTCATTGTATACCTTTGCGATTGTTCACAAAGTTTGTATGACAGTACATATACATTTATACACAAAATTTCATCTTGTGCAACTGAAGGTGCTGTCATTTGCCAAAGGGCAGTTGGTCAGTTGGTGAGAGCTTTCCAGAGAATTCTTGTTTTTCAGCGGACATCCCATACATTGGAGGTGTGTTCCACCAACATAGACTGTTTACTTGACAGCACAGTCTAAAGATGCAGATTCCACTTCCTACTCTGCACTATTGAATTTTTTTAATGCATGGCAAATCATAATAAATGTTGTCATACCTCCATTAGGATATTATTTAAATGACTAACTTGAGAGAAGCTAGAATTATATATACAAGCCTGCTGCTCTGTATTCAAACGCCAGTTTAGTGACCTACAGTACTCCAATTACATTCTGTTTCAGTGACAAGAAGAATACAGAGATATGAATTGACAAATCAGATGTGATTTGCTCCTGAGTGTTCACCCATGAAATTAAAGAGTTCATTACCACAGCATTGAGACTGGAATTTTTCAACCATAACTTTCAGAGTGCCAAAATAAAAACAATCCGCAGGACACAGTGTTGAATATGAATGCTAGTTTTGTCCAACTTTTTAAAAAATACTGCCACCTTTTAAAATGAGATAAATTGGCAGGCTAATAAAATTTTCATTTGAAATAAACAATGGATTACAAATTCACCATGCACACATAATTAAAGGTGAGGTCAACCTGGTAAATTTCCTGAAGAGTAGTATGGGCCATTCTTGGGAACAAACTGAAGTCCTGGCTCATCATCACTCAATAAGCATGCCCAGTGGCTGCTATACTTTAGCTTTCAGCTATGTCCAATTTGAAGTGTGCGTGTTACAGATTGCCAAAATTCATCTATTGCGATGGCAGGAATGCAATGCGCCAAGTTATGGCTTGGTGGGGCATGTCCCATACCAATACAGCACTGAGAGTTTGGCACTTTTCTGGGTTTCATACAGAAATAAGCAAAATGACCACAGACTCAGCCCTTAAAAACATTCACTTCTGTACCTTCTGACATCATGTAAACACAAAAAATTTAGACACAACTTCACACATCCACACAATAAAGATCCAAACTTCTTCTTCCTGCCCATTTTGTTATCACAAATGCTCCATGCATACAAAGAATAATTCTCCCCATTGTATAACATATCATCTGCCAATAGTGACATCTGATCAAAGTAGTCTGATTAAAGTAGCCAATTGCAAAATACACAAGTAAAGTGAACGATGTTCATATGTAATGCCTTTGATTGACATATAACATGTGAACCTGTGATGCTTTTGGACGTATAAAGATGTGCACATGTGATTCAATTTCAGCCAATAGAACATATTTTTAAAACTTTGGAAGCTCCATTCTATTTCTGAAATGCATTCTCTATAATTTCACATGCAAACCCCACATATTATTTTTTCATGACTCGGATAGCTGCACAACTACAAGGTAGGTCGTGAAATTTTGGACTGAATTTGTAACTATTCAGTATAATAACAGACTCTCTCATGACGTCGATGGCATAACGCTAGCTGGAAGAGCTGTACACCGAACCACTGTATCAATAGCCGAAACATGACATTTTCTGCTCTACCTCTGTATTTCTGGCTCACTGCCACTCTCTCCAGTAGCCCATGACAGACCATCACTGTCAGTGTAATCAGCATTCATTTCCTCCCCGACATCTGATTCAGCCTCACTCACCTCTTGTAACATCGTCAACACTTTGTTTGCGTCATTGTAGATTTTTGTACGACTTTTACAACTTTATATGACTGGGTAGTAGCTCGCTTACTGAATATACTGTATATCTAGCGTATGTCATACAGTAATAATTGTAATAACGATTAGATTTATTAGGCAACACAAGCACGTATGGCAGCCTTTTCATTTTGCAACAAAGGTACATGCAGCAATCAAAACGATAAAGCATACAGGCAAGATAAATGATGGTAAGTAGTAAGTGTTTATAACTTTATTTCCTTATTCAAAATTTATATTCAAATTATATCAGTGTAGGAGTCAGGAAATTAAAGAATTGACTATATATACTATATATGAATGTATTTGGCATATGCTGACAGTATTTAGGATACAGACAGCAATAGCCAGGAACATGTAGTCGTCCAGTAAATGTGACCCAACATTGGTCAATAACACAACAAAGAAAACACAGTTTGCTACTTAATATGTGATTTTGCCAAACACATTTCAACAAATATTTGGTTTTTGTCTATTTACCAAGCTCTACCAAAAGTAGGCTGCCACCTGTTAGCTATAGTTCTTGTGGTTTACCTAGGGCCAATATGACCCTGCCATTGGTTAGCCTAAGTTGGCAAAAAGTATATTTACTTAGACCTCCAGAAAGCCAACAGTGCCTGCTGACTGATGCAATATTTTTTCTTAGTCAATTCTAACTCTCTCTTAGTATTCTAGAAAGAAAACAGTGAGTGTACCATGGGCGAGTGCGTCAGAGGAGTGCATGTCTTTCAGCTGCAGTGCTCTCTGTGTGCGTGCAGGTGGCACAGCTGTGGCTTGAGAGGCACAATCGCTGATTTCTAATTAGGAATTTCAAATGAAAAAATGCTGCATCCTGGAGCTAATGTGAGCCCTATGAATGTCAGGCATATGGTTGCTAGGCCTCTCATGAATGGGTGAAATTGAAATGGTTATAATTAGCAAATTCAATCTCCGCAGTGCACAGTCCTCTCCGCCTAGTTCTTTTTCCACGTATTTTCCTCGATTCCGATGTAACTGTTAAACAATATTTAAATTGATATGTGTTAATAGCTAATTGTGATGCTATAAATCTTGCAATCTACTGCCATTCAAATGACTAGTATAACATGTATACGGACATTTGTAATGCAGAAGCATTTTCGTACAAAGTGATCTGCTTTCAGCGAACTAGTACACTTACTCATATGGAGTTTAGAACTGATGAAAGAGCAGCTCAGTTGGCATATTTACATGGCGAAAACATTAGCTCAGTGCAGAAACTATGCCACATATCTCTAGGGCAGCAAATGAATAGCATTTAACTAATGTGAAACCAAACACATCTCTCGCACTGCGTTTTGCACCTAAGTGATACATCAAAAGGTGATAATCTAGAATTTGAATGCCATCTGTGAGATGGCACTCAGAGAATGATCAATCTCACAGCACTGCTCCTCCCTCCGTGTCTGTGCATGCTCGGTTCAGGCCCACAAAGCAAATCAAAGTTTCAGGGATAGGGTTTGACAGTAGTTTGAAATGGCAACGCTAAACTGTTTTTCATAAATAAAATATTTTGTTTACTAGATATTTATGGCTCTCTTGGAGGCCAAAGTCAACAGAAAATATACTGCTTATCTGTTTTCACTTGTCATTTTTTAAAATAAATGTATACAGTGCATAGCACTGGCATGCTTTTTTTCCTGTCAAATTTCTTGAAACATCAATAACACAGAAAATGCTGGTTAAACTACATTTGAGTTTTTCTATCGAGTACCAGAAGAAGCCTGGTCTGAACTCCTTCCATCAACTCCATTATCGTTTAGAACACCAACCTTCCCCCAAATGTTGAAAGCCCTTATCACTGTGAAACCTTTGTGTAGAATGTATGCATGCAATCAAAGGGTGAAATATTTATTTTAATGTGCAGTAGAGGGTGACAGCTACAAATCACTTTTTTCCCCCAAGTAGAAGGCAGTGCTGCTATGACTCTCCAAAAAACACATGCACACATACACATGCACGCACTCACATATGCACACGTACACATGCCCATTGCTCTGAATTTAATCAACATTTGTCCTTAACTTTAACTTGTGATTAAATACAAGTGTTTTCAAAATGTATTTCCCCGTTGTTCTGAAGGGAATATGAAGAGTTCATTACCACAGGGAATGATGATACTATTGCATTTTCTCTTTCCCTTTATCGTATCCTTACCTCTCCTAACAAGAAATATCCATTTCCATGGCTGCACCTTCTCTTTCGCCCCCTGTTCAACGGGAACAGTTGTAATGAGTAGAAAACATGAGATATTCAGAGGAGAAGACTGATGGTAGGAAAGAGGGAGAGGGAAAGGTCTGAGTGTTCCATCAGCCTGACTCTGCTGCCAAGCCGGCTGTCAGGCACACAAGGAATGCTTTACACTGCTCTGGAGACGAGGGTGAAGCAGCTCCCACCTTAAATAACGCCGCACGGTGGAAATCCTAATAGCATTTTGATGTATTCCGGCGAGCTTTTTTTCCATTAAAAGAACAGGTGATACGTTTGTATCATTCGTCAAAGGCGGAGAAAATGAGGAAAATGTTGACAATTTCATTATGACTGCGTAAAAATCGGATTTATAAATATATACTCCTATCAAGATTTTTAAGATTTTTTGGGAGTTTTTTTTTAATGCCGAAGGTAAATGTAAACAAATGCAATGCAATAGTAGTTGGAATCTGTTCTTAAATATGACATGAAAAGGAAAAGGTTTACGTTAGCTCGTATAATGTTATCTATGAAATTAAAAATTAATTTAATTTTATATTCTAAATTATATTAGAGCAACAGTTGAAGATAAAATAAAAAGCCAGAAAGCTATATAAGTACTTAAAAAAATGTGTTTAAAGATCAACAAAAACAAAAATGACTTAAAACCAATTTGGTCTTGAAACCTGAAGAAGGACCCACATGTTTTGGACTCCATCCACATAAAATACATTTACAAACATGATACATTTTTAAAAGGGTGTTACTGGAACAACACAGAAGAATACATGCTGTGTAAGTACACATATGACATGTTCCCCTAATATTTTTTTGAAGGCTTTGAAGCCCTTTTTTTTCAAGTGGCCTTTATGTTTCATATTCACAAAAGCATTAGTTTACAAAGTCTGTGGAGCCAAGAGTGGAGAAAGTACACAACATTACATCATTTATGTGCTGAGCTGACGCTTTCATTTTGGGACTCTCACACGTGACACATTTATACGCATTATCCATTTTAGAGAGGATCATTACGGAAGCCATTTTGATTAAGTCACATGCTCAATGGTATAATAGCAGCACCCCACCCAAAATTAAACAAGAAATCCTCTGGTGAAATTCAGTTCCATAACCATCACCCCACGCTGCTGCCCAACCTGAGAAAAAAATATAAAATCCTGGCCAAGAAATAGCACAGCAAAACTAGATCTATTGTGTCATTCGGCTGCTTGGCCCTTTGTGGGTTTGAATCAGCTTATACGATTTGTACATAGTTGCACCAGCTCAGGCAGTTAATGCTTTGTTTTATCATTGGTTTTATTCCATGTATTCTTTAGTGAAGGTCTCAATCCCAGAGCATTTTATCTTTTCTTCACTTTCAGAGTGTATCCATTGTGCTTATGTAAATAACTCCGATGTTTCATTTGGTGCATTTTATCTGTTTTCTGCCACCTCTCTCCGTCGATCAACCTTTAGAATGGAGGCATTATGCTTTGTCAAAATGACATTTTAGCAAACGTTTACGGTGCCAAACACTTCATCTCTTAATCCTCTTAAGTGAAGTCAGACGTATCACGCTGCATTTGCTGCACTTAACATATGTAAATTTGTCGAGTAATACACACCTATCAAAAAATAATGTGTTTTTACACCTTTTAAAAGCAGTCCCCGCACATTTTCCCCCCAACAGCAATTCTATGCAGATATTTCAAAGTAAATACCTGCTAAGCAACATTAGCAGGTGTAAATGTTGGGTTTCTTTTTAAGCTGTTAGACGCTTAAGTAAATTTGATTGCATTTGAAAACCTATCAGCTTTACTTTAGACTGGCATCCATAAACCCCTACTTTTGACCAGTATTCTCCCCCAATTCCTCTGGGAGCATAATGCGTCTGATTGCAGGCCTGCCTTGTCAAAATCTACTCTGTGTTTCTATATTTCTTTGCAGACATCTTTCTCACATGAATAATGCATGAGGGAGAGTCTCATTACATTTCATTTTCTCTCCTGCAGCAGTGGCGGCGGGGACGGCGGTGGCAGTACCTGTCCCAGCAGCCTCTGCTCCCTCATCACGTCCGTGCTGCCTACTGCTGACAAAATGGGCTTATTTGACTTTTCACCCCATGGCTTAGATGAATAATTCACTCAGCCCTGCACAGGTGTGGATGCCGCGCAGTCTACCTTTGACGGGAAGAGGAGGCGGCGGGTGGATTAAGGAACGTAAAAAAAGAAAGAAAGACGGTTTTTGTTCTGAGGTGTTGTCCATCCCTTTCAATGAAAATGCTTCAAACTGCACTGGCTTTGATGTATCACTTTAAAAAGCCACGCGCAATTTGGGCTTGCATGGTTGCCAGCTCTTCCCCTGCATGTCATTGTTAAAGAGAAACAGACTGCCCTGCAGAATGATTAAGTCCTTTAGACCAGACAGTACAGATGACAGAAAGTCCATTTAAAAATGAAATTCACACACACTATCCTTCTTTTTTTTTTGCTTCATTTTCCCTAATTACAAACACCCTAACATACACAAGCAGTGACTTTGTAAAGATCGTAGACCTTCCTTCCTTAAAAATAGAAGAAGAAAAGTCCAAACTGAACTGTCAGTGTCGTATGAGAACTTCAAGCGTACACTGTAAGGTGTAAAACAGCAGGTTCTAGCAGTCTGTGTGTGGAACACTGTAAGGTGTAAAACAACATGTTATAGCAGTCTGTGTGTGGAACACTGTAAGGTGTAAAACAGCAGGTTCTAGCAGTTTGTGTGTGGAACACTGTAAGGTGTAAAACAGCAGGTTCTAGCAGTCTGTGTGTGGAACACTGTAAGGTGTAAAACAGCAGGTTCTAGCAGTCTGTTTGTGGAACACTGTAAGGTGTAAAACAACATGTTATAGCAGTCTGTGTGTGGAACACTGTAAGATGTAAAACAGCAGGTTCTAGCAGTCTGTGTGTGGAACACTTACCTTTTCAGGCAGACTGAAGTTTGTATTTATTTATACTTTCTTTACCAGCAAAATAATGATAATGAAAATTGGGGAAATGTCTAGGTCCACGGTTACAGTCTTATGGATAACATATTTTTTTCTGGTACATTCTGTAGTTTGCATGAGTTGAAGACCCTTCATTTTCAGGGCTTAAGGCTTTCGCACAGCCTTCTTTTCTCTAGTTTATGCTACAGATGCATAACAACATCTACCACATTGTTTTCTGTGTCTGCATCACTGTAGGAATCATTACACTGTAAGTGTACATTGCAGCAGGCAATTATACAGAGATAGCTTTTGCACAGAAGCGTTATTTTCTTTGCCATACACTCTTCTTTAACAACAAAGCAACCCTCTTCTGCTTAATTTAACTTCACCAAGTACATGTTCATTTAGAAAACACAGCCATGGCAAACGGAATAAATCAGAGGAGCTCCACAAAGTGAAAAAAATCTGCTCAAGGGTTCATGACATTCTGAGCTCAAAACAATATCACAGGTTCATGGATGATGCTACTCTTCCTCTTGCCCAAACATACCGTCTGGCTGACTGATTTTGGCTCAAGAAAGGAGGCCAAGGGGCTGAATTATTTTCTGCACACTTCACACAAGACTTTTCACCTTTCTAAGTTCTGCAAAGGGTTTATTTTGCACATTCTTGCTCTAATTTCAAGGAGTCCCTATGTGGGCAAGTTCAGACGAGCCTTATCTTTCTTGTTAAACACCGACAAAAGGATGAATCCTTTCTCTCTTTTCATTTTCCTAGACAATAGCCGTGGTCGATAACCTAGTACTCCAGAATTAATTATCTGTCCCTTTTAATTCAGGGTTGTAGTGATTAGCCCTCAATGTAAAGATGGTAGCATTAGCATAATATTTTGCTATCTTTTCCTAAGCCGACTCTCTTGAACCTTGTCTTTCCCCGTTATTGAGAAACACGTCCACACTCCTCAGGCACCCTGAAGTCCCAGCCTATGAATGTGATTTGAGGGAAATTAGATTTCTTCTCCACATAAAAATACTGATGACAGTTCATTTCAGGGGATCATTATGCATGTTTTTTTTATATATCATTAACTGGTGTGATGCTGGATGTGATATGATGTGTTAATACAGGCATTTAGCCCCATTATAAGCTCCGGCGGAAATAAGCCCACCAACTATGCCGCTGATTACCTCCACTTTATAAAGCAGTCTTCTGAAAACCTTGCTCTTCCATGTCAGTTGAGGTCTTCAAGAAGACGCACGCATGCCTAAGTCAATATGAGCACCCAGAATGAGTGAAGGTGGCTGAAATGAACTGTCCTCCATTTGAAATGACGATGTTTCAGGAAGCAATTTAACAGAATTCCCGCGGTTTCCAAAAGGGGATTTTTAAATGCATTGCAATATTTTTTGCAATCTGCATGCTCGGAAACAGGCTCATCACAGATGGAGTCACAGTGGGAGGGTTCCACCGTGACGCTTTCTGAGAATGACATGGGGTACCTGGCGGAACACCGGCAGTGCTGCACGACCTTCGACCGCCACAGAGATTTCCACATGACCAATGACCTGAGAGGCTGACTGATGTGCCTGTCATTTAAGCCTTGGCGCATGGGGACGTCCGGAAAATGCAATCTTCACTTTCCAATCACTCTGGCAGGCAATGGAACCAGGGTGAAAACATGCCAAACCACCCTGGTTTTAGCCAAAATGACTTAAATCGGCTGAATCCCAGGACGCAAATGCATTCGCTGGAAATCAGCCCGCTTCTGCAATATCTTTTAACCACTTTAAGTTAGGCAAGCAAGTAGATTGGAACCTCATATTTATCCACTATAATCTTAAAATCAACCCATTCTATGAAGAACAGCAGGACTGAAAAAAGTCTTCCAAGCTTTCTAGTTTTCACAACAACTTCATTCCAGAAACGCAAAGCCCCCACGCAGAACAGATTTAATTCTCCACATTTAGTTTCAATAATTTCTCAGACACCAAACGTGGGACAGTCAACTCTAAATGACTGCCCTATTTAAAAGGAGATTATGAAATTAGAAAGCCAATTCGAGAGATTACAGAAATAGTTGGCCTCAATTCTCCTTGTACTGGAAGGTGGCTTGTGCCCCATCCCACACGCCCCTCCTTCCAACACCCACACGCACACAAACACACACACACACACACACACACACACACACACACACACACACACACACACACACACACACACCATGAGTGAGATATATCCTATAGCCAATAGAATGAAGTGCAGAAATATAACTGGTATCATTATTGTACGTCTACTTTTTTTTTTGCGTACTCCAAAAATCTCACCAAAACCAGTTAACCAATCTGCCAGTCAGTCCAGTCTCCACAAACCTGGACAAGCCGATTATAATACCACAAACATGGAACATGACACACTTTTGTGAGAATTAAAACAGACTTTGAGGTCCTATTCATTTAGGAGGCACTGAAAAAATATGAAAATATTTTTCATATTTTAAAACCATCTGTGGTGTTTTTTTTTTTGCTTGTTCAACAGTAATGCTGAATGCAAGCAGCCGTCTCATTGCTGAAGTGATACCTTGATTATGAATTCCCAGGCAGGTGTTTCCACATTGGAGAATGGAGCGACCTGAAATGAGTGCATCGTTCACAGGGGGAGATCAAGAATACCGGTGTTAGACATAACCGTTGTCACCGAGCATTAAAGCCCCTAATAAGCTTTTTCATTGAAAAAAGACTTACTGGGGCCTTTGGGCTAATGAGCTTGTATGGTTTTTGAGCCTGACCCTAACAGTAGTTTTTATGGCCCAATACCAAAATGTGAAAGGAGACCTTGGGGGACAAGTTAAATCTCGTCTGAACACTGTTCATCTCAGCTGAGCTAATCTGAAGAAAGCTGAAAAACAAGAGAGACAGACCTTGTTCTTAATTCCATAATCTCTAGATGTGCAGCCCGTGCTTAGGAAGGCGTTAAGGCCTATCTGTAATATAGCTGCTGGAATAAGTAGTCATCTGAGGTACTTTTATCATTTCGTTAAAGATGTCAAACAGCTCAGTCTTACTTGTGTTGTTTAACTTAAACGATTGATGTAATTGCAACTTATTGTTCAGAAATACTTGTTACATTCAAAGTGAAGTCTATATATACAGTGCCCTCCACATTTATTGGCACCCCTGGTAAAGATGAGTAAAAATGGTCATATCTCACGCTGAAAAAATTTGAAAGATCCAACCTTTAATTGAAGTAAATGTATTCTGAGAAGAAATATCCCTCATCAAGAAATAATTTTTTTTTTTTAAACCACGTTTTGCCACAATTATCGGCACCCCTGCATTTAATACTTTGTACAACCTCCCTTTGCCAAATAAACAGCACTGAGTCTTCTCCCGTAACATCTAATAAGGTTGGAAAATACAGAGCAAGGAATCTGAGAACATTCCTCTTTACAGAATCTCTCCAGATCAGTCCTAGGTCCTCTCTTGTGCACTCTCCTCTTCAGCTCAGCCCACAGGTTTTCAATGGTGTTTAGGTCAGGGGACTGAGATGGCAATGGCAGAAGCTTGATTCTGTGTTCAGTTAAGGAACGTATGTTGGACGTATATGGACGTATGTTTTGGATCATTGTCCTGCTGAAAGATTCAACGACGACCCGGTTTTAGTTTTCTGGCAGAAGCATCCAGATTCAGATTTAAAATTTCCTGGTATTTCACAGAGTTCATGATGACATGTACCCTAACGAGGTTCCCAGGGCCTTTGGAGGAAAAGCAGCCCTCCACCATACTTAACAGTGGGGATCAGGTTATTTTGGGTATAGCCATTCTTCTTTTTACGCCAAACCCACCTTGTGTGGTTGCCGAAAAGCTAAATTTTTGTTTCAACTGACCATAGAACACGGTTCCAGTCAAAGTTCCAGTAGCGTTTAGCAAACTCCAGGCGCTTACGTTTGTGGTGAAATGACAGGAAAGGCTTTTTTTGGCATGCCTTCCAAATAATTTGTTAGCATGGAGATGACATCGAATGGTAGTTTTGGAGACTTGATGACCCCAAGATGAGATTCTCCAACAATGATTCTTGGCAATTTTTTCCCCTCTCTTACCATCTTCCTCACTGTGTGTAGGGGCAAAATAAACTTGGGCTCTCTTCCAGGCAAGTTTGTAACAGTTCCAGTTGCTTTGAACTTTTTAAGTATTGCCCTAATGGTAGATATGGGCATTTTCAGGTGAGTAGCTATTTTTTATAGCCATTCCCTGACTTATGAAGCTCAACACACTTTTTTCTCATTTGATTTGTGTGTTCTCTTATCTTTTCCATGTTGATATATGAATAAGGGAATATGGCCTCTGTGTCACCTCATATTTATATCCCAGTGAAACAGGAAGTCATGGATTACTGCTTCAACACTCTGATCAACTTTAAAAAGTAAAATATAAATGGAAAAAATTCTTCAGTTACATTTTGTTCATAAGAATTTAAGGGGTGCTGTCAGGCCAAAATGTGTCCGTGAGCCAAAATTGATCCGGGCCAGAGATCGGAATGCTTGGAATGTCGTTGCTATGCCAACAGACACGCGAGCATTGTGACGCGTAGCATTGTGACGTGTTCGCAACTTGCTTTGACCTCAGAATCACCGGGTGACAAACTCGCGCTTGCTTTTATCCTACAAAACATGACAAGGCATTTTCATTGGGTGAACGCGATCGCATAGCAAATACAGTAAAAAAATAATAATCGGTCATCAGAAAAGCTACCAATAATAGGCCCAAAAAATAACAATTAGGCCGACTGATCGACGTGACAGTAGATTAGTTTTATTGGGCTATTCAACAACGCGATAGGCCTACTTACTCTTTCCACCTTGCTGGTTTAACTTGCAGGACGAACAGGCTATAAATGCGTTTAATTTTTTTCCTTCGTTTTTAAAAAAAAAATAAATCCGGCGTTGTTAACATTAGTAACGGATGCTCATTTTTTTATAAAGCAACATTTGACCAGGAAAACATGACATTTCAGTGCAAATTATGTCAATATGTAATTTAAATGTGTACATTAATAAGATTATACGTTTAACCGACTAGTGAGGGTAGCAACGTTTACTCCATCGATTCTGAGGTGAAATTAATCACCAACACAATCTAAAATCGAAAACAATTAACAATATAAAGCTTAGTAGCCTATACAAAGGGAAACTATAAAGGTTATCTGAGTGATAGTGATGGTTATTTGAGTGATGTAGTGATTTATCTCCGTCCAACGATCTCCGGCGATTCTGAGATAAAAGCAAGTGCAAACTTGTCACCCGGCGATTCTGAGGTCAAAGCAAGTGCGAACACGCGTCACAATGCTCGCGTGTCTGTTGGCATAGCAACGACATTCCAAGCATTCCGATCTCTGGCCCGGATCAATTTTGGCTCACGGATCAATTTTGGCCTGACAGTGCCAATAATTGTGGGTGCCAATCAATTTTTTGATGAGGGATTCTTTTTCTCAGAATAAATTTACTTCATTTAAAGGTTGGATTCTTCAAATTTTTTCAGTATGTGATTAAGCTAATTCACCAAAAGGTGAATTTTTCTTAACCTTTTTTACTCATCTTTACCAGGGGTGCCAATAATAGTGGAGGGTACTGTATATATATATATACACACACACACACACACACACACACACACACACACACATATACGTATACAGATGAACCTCGATCCAACGGACTAATAGGGGGGAGCAGTTGTCCGTTAAAGCCGTTTGTCCGTTGCAGCGACGAAATCACTATAACAAGAGATATGTAGCGCACAACAACCAGGCAAACCGACGCTTGTACGCTTGTAAACAACACGTGCGCGCCGCCAAGCGGACGCTTACTCAAGTAGCGGTCTCGGTTCGCGGACGCTTACTCAAGTAGCGGTCTCGGTTTGCTTCACCCGGGAGTTTTAAACGTTCGGACCAGATATTCACTAGCGGATTGTGTCCGTTGGATCCGGAATCCGTTGCATCGGTGTCCGTTGGATCGAGTTTCATCTGTATATATATATATATATATATATATACATATATATAGACTTTTCAGGATGATAAACAATCAGAGCTATGTAAACTAGCATAATTTAACACAGACCCGGTGCTGACCCAATTTTATTTCCCTTCGTATATCTTCTCATATCAAGCACACACATGATACTAATGCATAGTACTTGTGTGTTACTTTTTCTGTTTTAATCATTAGAATCACCGATGGAACACGTTTTCTTTGCAATGACGTTGACTGAGAACATAATATCTTCAAAGCTGTTGGGGTTTAATGCGCTTGAATAGGTCAGCGGTTAATCACTCCTCTTATGCCTGCTTTAAATTTTAATTGACAGTCTCCATGCATGAGACTTCAGCTCTCTGTTCCTACTGATTATCAAAAGAATTCTTACATGACTTTCTAATGACGGGCCGCCACTGACCTAGAGTCCGAATGATACAAAACTCAATGCCTGAATGTAATGCTCAATAGCAAATCTACAGGCGCGTTTCTTTTGTGTTATATCTACTTTTGTTTAGCTATTTTTACTTTAAACATTGTCTGCTTGGGTTATTAAATAGTCAGAAGGACAAACCCTTAAATGTCTGCTTTTACTTTGGCCTTGTTACACCCAACAGACAGAGTACAACAGAGTAAGTACTACTGTATTTGCCCCATCTCCTTATGGAATAATTGGAAAAGATGTATATGTAGTATGTGCATATTTGTGAATGTATGAGTATATATATATATACATATATATATACATATATGTAGGTGTACGCTTGTGTGCACATGTTGATAAAAAGACTAAAGAAAGATGGTCATACATTTTTGAAGCTTGAAATATTTCCTATGCCTCACCTCCAAAGAAGCAATTTCTTTTTTCTTTTTTTTGTGGCCTTTTCTTCCTTTGTTTCGGGACAAAAAGTGATAAATTTGGTGCTTGTGTGAAATTCAAGACTGACAGCGGTAGAGAATGAAGTGTGTTATTTATTCACTCAGCAGGTGTGATGTGCCGGGCCGCACGCAAGCCTCTGCCCATTGTCCTGTCACACGCTCGCATCTCCAGAGAATAGGACCCTCTGCTCAGCCAACCCAATCCCAGGACACTGCCACACTCACAACAAAAAAGGTGAAAATGAGTGTAAATTGCAGTTGTTTTCTTCTCTTTCTCTCCGTTGGTAATTTGAACACTTTTTATCAGGTGGAACGGGGCCCGAAAGAGGGTACCGCCACGTTATTTGCACAGACCCCATATTTTACGGATGGAACTCTGATTAAAAAAATTTAACGAAATACAATCCTAAAATCGTAAGCATGTTGAGTTGAGCCGGCATTTGTCTTATGTGAATAGTTATTGTTTGTTATTGTATGACATGGTAGAAAAATGGCTGATGTTGTTAAAAAAAAAAATATGAAAAAGGGGTTCAATGGAAAAAAATTCACTGTTCAGTAGTGATTAAAAGCAAGTGTCAGAACCTGAATTCAACCAACTCCGATATAAATCCCCCTGTAGGCCTAGTTTCTTTTGGTTTCCAGAAGGCAATGCTAACACAGCCAAGATGTAGTTGAGAACCATTCACTTGCGTTAGCAGTATGATTATAAAATGAATTGCACATACACGCGTGATACACAAAAACCCAGTATGATTCAAAGACGAACCGAGCATGTTATGCAGATAACGAAAGGACGCATTCTGCTAAATAAAGATGAACATTGAAAAAAATTGGTAGAGGCGGACGTTGAATATTCTGTCAATCAGGCAAATATGTTTTATTTTAAAAACAAAAAATGGAAGAGCTCCTGTTTTTCGTGCCGGGCTGTACTCAGTGGCTCGAACCAGCCCCCGCCATTCTTGTTACCGTGCGGCCTTGTTACATCCCTGGGCGACCTGTTTGACCACGGGGGATCCTGCGGGGAGTCCTTGTTCACTCACTGCACTTTAATCAGGGACTGGCACCACTTACCGGCCCCTGTCTCCGCAGCTGTTCCGTGACCTGGGACACGCTGCCTCCATTTCGTTTCGCCCCATAAGGCCTCCCTCAGCAGTGACCACAAAACTCATTCTGCTACTACTGGGGCTGTCTTGTGATCCTGCAGTCTGCTCACAGTCCTGGTCTATGGCTTTAAAGAGTGACTTCGCCACATCTACCTGTGCATCCGGCATTCATTTTGAGGGTGGTTATGTGATAAAAAACGTGATTTCTTTCTGAATTGGTCCATAGGTTGCATTTGGAGAGCTTGCATTCATCAGTTGTGACATGCATTTATTTTAGGTAATGTTTCAATGTTCAGTAGCTATAGTCAGAATTAAATTTTAAATATGTGTATATCATTATACGCGTACTTCAGAGAGTTTGTGACTTCCTTGTTGATCATTTATCTTCAGAAAAGTGTGGGCTATTCACAGGGGGTTTTTCTTACGACTTTTCTGCGTGACTGAAGTTTGAATATTGTAAAGAAAATAGCTTCTTCAGTTTCTGCTATTTAGCCACAGTGCTATGTTCAGTCTGGCCCAGTTTCTCTGCTAAGACTGTCTCTAGGGTAATCGCAAACATGATATTTGAAAGTCAATGCAATAGCGACAGTATTGCTTATCTATTTTCTGTGAACACATTGATGAGAAAACTTTATCATATTTTAGTTTAATCAATTTTGAGTATGCACACTTCTATAGGTAGTACTTATTGTGCTCACTTGCTGTCACTGCTTCCATATGTGTGATCTTCTCCAGGGTCTTTAAAGGGTTTCCTTGCTCTGCATCACAAAACTTGAGTGCTGTCTATCTATTAACTATAAGTATATTCTTTATCATGAGTTGTATTGGCAGTCTGCTTATGTTGCCTACTTGTTGCATCAGCTTGTATTTTTCTCCTTTGTCTAGGTGAACCTATAATATATGGATTCTTCAAAAAAAAGTAGACATAATTTATTGGTATTTATTTCTGTTCAACGATACAGAATACTGGCCATATCTTTGGGGGATAAGGGGTTAGAATCACAAATATACTTAACCTTTAAAGCAATTCTTTAGGTTTGCTGAAAATGTTATATGGAGTCCAACAAATCCAAATTTAACCTAATTTAGTCAATCCAGAACATAAATATATCCATATCTTTGCAGATCTTTGCCCAGGAAGGGCACATTATCCTGTTAGAATACAAATTAAAATGCTATGCCACTAACAAACTACAAAATTAAATTATGCAAATCAAATTGTTATTATGATAGTTTTCACCACTATGTCAATTAATACCATCAATATACATAACCTCTTCCCAAAATATTGTATGATGGTATTTTTAGTGCTAATAATGAATGGACTATAAGTGAAATGTATGTTTTTGCAATCATTATGCTATTTAGCAACGTATTTAATTGGATTTGATGCAAACGCAGTGTTTCTCAGTGAGCTGGTGATGGCAAGCACGTTGACATTAAGCTTGATAATTCAATACACTAAGTGGAATCATTCTAGACATGATACAATCATTATTGCATTATCATGCAGCACTTCAGCGTGTAAACAATGCTGGAAATCCGGAGTCTATTTCATCACATTTTTTTTCACACAGTACTTTTTCCGCTTCTCTGTAATGAAAGTTGAGGTTAAGTTCCATTTCAGCTGGAGTGAATTTACAAAAGCAATTTAGAAAATGCCAGCACTTCTGGACTTGCTGTATCGCTGAGTTCTTCACTTTTCATAAATTAGAGGGATGCTTCTAGCAGCCCAGACTCCTCTGGGATCTGAGTAGGTGGTGAACATTTATTCCTTAAACTGAGGTGAAAATCCTAATTTATTAAGCATTGATCACAATAAATGACAGTAAGTGCTACAACATTTAGTGAGAAATAACTGACAAATTGACACACAATTTTCTCGCAATTCAACTCTTAAATGGCTAAAGTACAACAGAAAAGACTATGAAAATAGGAAACATGCGAAAAACAAAAATCCATCAAAGCCATTACGCTTTCATCTTGATGTTGTTAAACTACCTTAATGCCTTAAATAGCAGACATTTGGGGCCATAATAATGCCTTTGGTAAGTGTTTCTTACTTTTTGACATAAATTTCATTGTTTTATTTGATTTTTTTTAATGTAGCTGGTAATGGGAGACGCATTATGCATGGTAAAATGCCATTACGTGGTGTTAGTAGCAAGTACCTGAGCATGTATTTGAGTAAATGTGCTTAATCTAGGAAGGCTTGATCTAATTTTTATCAACAGTCCACATGTTCTGGGCTGTGAGCAGAATGCTAATGTGACCTCATTAATCTATTACCCGCCTGAGAAGCACAGAGTGGACTGCACATATCGGAATAAATAATACATTATTTTCAGTATCCTCTGCCCTCTACAGCTCTCCACCTCAAGGGCAATTAAATGGGGTTAGTTTGTGTCAGCCAGAGAGATGGGCCAAGAGGAAGTAGAGGCACAAGTAGAGGAGATATGCAAGTGATAGTAGGGGTATACTTAATTCCAGAAAGACCTTATTAATAACACAAGAAACGTGTGTGGGCTTGTTTCCAACTAGGCTTAAAGACTCACAATAATATTGTGCTTCCAAGTTGTGCCATGAAGATAGCATTACCATCAGGTTTGCTTAACATATACCTTACTGTGAGATGATCTTTCACTCTGAACTCTTCCTTGTGGATTTATGTTGCTATTTCCACAGCAAACTAATCAAAGGCCAATTAAGGAGCACTCAGGAGTAACCTGTTTGTGGAGAGGGGGGCGGAAAGGTTTCTTCACCCTTATAAACTCTTTCTAATATACAGACCTCCCTGCAATATGCAAATGAAAACAAGGAGTGGGGAACGTGGCTGGTTTCAAGGGATCTAGAAAATTCTGCAAGTGTCACTCACAGTTGCTGCACTGTCCCCTGCCACTCTTCTTTAAGGAAACAGCATGACTCATCCTCTCAGCAAGACTTCCTGTAATTTATTGTCTTGTTCGCACTTTTGCATCTTTGTTTGAGTCTTTGCTACAGAGGAACATATCTCACCAGCATCCAGCCGTGTTATTAATGCATGAATGCCATCAAGAACATTAGCTAAACTGGTAACAGCCGCTGTGAGGGAGTGCTATTGGGGGTATTTAATGGATTTCATTGTATCATAAGTGGCTACATCATAAATAAAATGTTTTTCATCTATTTTTCATGTTATTAACTTTTTTACAAGTGAGTTTAGAAGAGAATATTCAACTAATTTTCCACAACCCACATTCATGTGTGCGAGTATTTTGATGAAAGAAGCCTCAGAAATGACTAAATGACTGTAGGTATGTGTAATAGAAGCCTTGGCTGTTAAATAATAATAAAAAAAAACCTTCATCTGTTCCCCCAAAAGAGGAGTTGAAAAAAAATAGAGGAAGTTGGAAAAAAAACTTTGGATGGTTTTGGCTGTGTAGTGTTCAGTCTCTAATGTTTTTCTCTTCAAACGTCTTATTACTTTGTGAAGCCAAAGACAGATACCTGGTTATCATGGGGCTTTCTTGCGCCTCCTGAGAATTTATTTTCTGAACTAAAGATGAGCAATAATCTACTAAAAAATGGAAGGAAGTGAAGTCTGCCTAACATCTTGGTTTCTCCTCTTCAAAAAACTGAACAAGAATTAATTTGAAACAATGCCCTATTTTGAGTGTCTGCGATTGCTGGAGATTAGTTTTCTCATCTTTAAGATTCAAGGATGTTCCCTATTGTCAGTAGATCCCACTTCAACACAACCCTCACAACCATCTAGAAACCTGTGGGCAGGTTGATTGTAGATTGGCTGTCCTAGAGACTGTTTCACAAGAAGAACCCAGGCTGTAATAAGATAAATATATACTCAGTGGGCCTCATTCATCAAACAGCCATAGATGTGTTTGTATAGGCAATTTGATGATCGCCTACGTATATCACCTGACCCATCACACATGGATAAAAAAATAATTTGTCCATATACTTAAAAAAAACGTAATTGTTTGTCCTTGTTTAGTAAGGCTGCCCAATCCCAAAGACTTCAGTGCAAAAACATCATCAAATACAATAGCTTCAAGCAAAATATAAAAATAAGAAATTTTCCAAGAAATAGACTATCATATACAGTATAGTAATAATGTACAGGTACTAGGTAATACATGTACATGTATGTTATTTTAACTCCAAAAAGACTGATTGTAGGTGATTAGTAAATACCAATCTATAATTTTGGCAAAAACTGACAAAAATATATTCCCGTATTTATATTTTAGGCCATAGCTTATGTGTAGATCATAAAAATAAAAACATTTTGAAGAACATGGATGCTTTTTAAGATGACATGGCCTACACATATCTACAGATTGTGATTAAGTTACAAAAACATTTTTTTATAAATTTAAAAAGGTGGTTGTGTGTCATATCCTGACAAAACCTAAACTTGGCAGCAAAGAGAAATAAAAACAATAATCTGCAGCTGAATGATAAAAAGTGGATTACATGTGTGTGACCTCTGACCTCTGATCATATTGTCCATTGAGGCGACCATCCTGTCTTGTTAAAAGGCTGTTAAACTTGTGTTTTTTATTTTTTTATATTAGATCTCCTTAAAGCAAGGCCAGGTTCTGCTTAGTTAAAATGTGTTCCCCTCTCACCATGGGGGAGCCATTTGCATGTCACGCTGGGAAATGTTTAGCTGCTTAATGCTTGTGTTTAAAAATTCATGATAGTGCCGTAAATTGTTTCACAGTTAGCCAGTAGACTTTCAATTAACAATAGCCAATGCTATTAATACAAACGTGTTTTAACATCTGTCTTACAAGTTCATATTAGCTGTAACAGCACTGTGGAGAAAATGTTTTTTATATTATGTATTTCAACAGTCAAAATACCACATTTCCATTATGACAATGACACATCTTAAGGGAATGTGCATACACAAGGTCTATAGCTGTCAAAAATATTTGATCTTAGGTCCATTCATGTCCGTATTTGTATTTTGTTCCATTCCATACCTTCACTTTATGGCTACATTTTCAAATTTGATAATGCAATAATTTAATAAATGAGGCAGGGGTGGACAACCCTGTAGCTGGAAGGCCCCAAGTTATGCTTGTTTAGTTTTCAATGTAAAATCAGCCATAGATTTAGGCCCAAGGAATAATTTGAGGTAAATACCTGTTTGATCAACCACTTTAAATGATAAATAAAGAGATGAGTAGCTATGAATGAAACCCAAGGATACAATTTTGGTCTCTAGGACCAGGGCCCATGTGAACCATAGAAGTGATGCGCATAACCAGGACCAAGCTGCAGTAATGTGATCCCAGGTGAAAAAGTAGTATACTTTAGTGTAATACAAATATAATTTTTGAAAAAGTATATTTCAAATATAATCTTTTTAAATCTGGGATATGCTATAAAACATCTGCAATACGGTTACAATATAATAAGACCACTGCCTGACAAAGACCATGTTGGTTGAAACGCGTCACTGCAAATCGTAGTCACTGCTACCTGTGCAAAACTATTTTTGTGGAATACTTTCTTCAGTCTCAGCCCTAGAAAAACAGACAAGCATATTTGTTTAATCTTACATGGATTGCATTCCTATTATGATTTGTATCTGTGTGCCTTTCGCCTTTACAGGAACCCACAACGCCACCGATTCGATTGCCTTGTGGTTATTATCCTCGTTATGATTGATGAGGCTACTCTTGATATTTAGGTTTAGACAAAACTGGTCTATGCAGAGATCTAGCACCCACATGGCTGACATTAAACAAAGTTGCTTTTTAGCATCATACTTATTGAATTTGATCTCAAATATTTCCACCACATGAGTACTACACAAATCTGGCACGTGGTAATGTGTGATATTGGTATGTGGGTGAAGATAGCCTACATGCTAATACTGGTGTAAATAGATACCCATTAATATAAAGTCACAAGAGGTTATATACAAAAATGAGATGATTCTGTTCTTGTACAATGCAGAGTTTGAATGATTACAACCTTGTTTGAATGTTTCTCTGTTCATAAACTCATTTGTATTCCATTTACAAACTAACCTATGTGTATAATATCAAACTTTTTAATAAACAATATGAAAATAGTTTGGCAACATAGATAAGACAACTCACATCTTGATATCAGGGAGGTAAAACATTGATATTGAGGATTATGAGCATTGCATTCTGATAAGACAGTGTTGTTTTGAGACCAAGTAATGTTAACAGTGAAATTAAAGATGAAGATTTCAACTTGTGACATCCTGTAGGTAAAATGTATTGTGATGTGACCAGATGGTCATGTAATGCCATATAATGTTGATATTTATGAAATAATAAAATGGCCACCTATACATTGCAGCTTCAACTCATAACACACAAAGCAGTAGAAAATAGTGTCCACAAACAGCTAAACTACACAAATTTAGTAGTGCACAAAAAATACAACATTGTTATGCTCATGTATATATAACCCTGAGTGTGTATTTGATTTTATTAGTGGCAGAAGTAGCAGAAATTTGACTAGCATCTATTTCTTCATCATCATAGGATAGTAGTTTTATAACTAGCAGGCAGTAGTACTTCTGGTATAAATGGGGGCTGTTACTTCTGAAGGATAAAATAAAGCACAATACTGTTCTAATTTCATTATTACTAAAACAAGATAATGAGTCATAATAGAACCCAAATGACAATAGTGCAGTCATCAATTAATATAGAAGCTATGATTTTATGTGTCTTGGCTCAATGACACGGACATCTGGAAGAGGGTATGATGGTTCAGATCAAAATTATGAGAAAGCCTCTGTAGTTGGCAAGCTACTCTGTCATTGTGACAACTGAGAATCGAGGAAAGTATGGGGCAGCAGAGGTGAGGGACAGACAGACAGTCATTCCCACAGACAGACAAAGGAATTATAGTGGCAAGGGCAGGACTGTGACACACTCATTTCCCTGACATGGGTTGCGTGCAGTGATGTACGATGTCAATGTGGTTGTGGATGGAGATAAATGTTAGTGAGAAAATGTATGTTAAAATATCACACTGTTTATGAAAGATTGTTTCAACTTCTCATATTGCTGTTACAAATAACTTTGCTCTAATTATTGTGGTACAAATGTTTGTTTTTTAATATGTTAACTTTGGGTGAAGGTTTGGGTATGCGTACGCATGAGGTAGTCACACATACGACACACAAATCCTTTCTCTTTAGATTTATTTCTATAACCATGCAAAATATTGTGAGAAATATTATACATGTGAGAAAATGACCAAAAGCAAGAACTGACAATGCCTTTGACTTGAGCAAGAATAGATTCTTTCTTTTCTTACACATGATAGAGTCTATCTGAATAACATGAAAGGAGCCAATTTCAAAGCTTTTTTCCCCTTTCCAACCCTTAGTTGGCTTGACTTTCTAACTCCAGAATTCCTCAAGCAAATTTAACAGAAGTGTTAAAATATTAATTTAATTTATCTCCCTGATAAGTATATGCTGTCTCGCTAAAATTTCATTGCCGCTCGTTTACAATTCGTTTCAGTTAAAGACAACCAAGTCATTCTCTAGAGCTATTTAAGACTTTTTATTTAGACTTTTATTCCCTTTTAATTACACAATACATAACAGTCGTCTTTCTACCCACACACAGCTTCAAAGCAAAATAAAATAATCTTTTGTCAGTTGTGTTATTATAGTTGGGCTTTTGAACGATGGTACTGAGGGAGCATTGTTTTATCTGGAGGAGGAAGACCATTATGAGTTACTCCACTGTATGTTCCCACCTCAGTCGATGTCTGCCTGAGATAATGCTCGCACTGGATACAGGCCCAGAACATCCGTAGGTGAGGCGCATTGAGCGCCAAGACCAGGGGGATGGGTAAAGTTGGAGTAAATGATTTGAAAAATTGGAAATTTTAAGTTAAATTGTATTTCAGAGAAAAAGAATACATTGGGCTGACGCACTGGCTAAACACATTACAGTGCTAATGGGTTATTCCAATGTGTGCCGGGGTCAGGGGGTTGTGGACGAGTGCACTTAGGGAGGCAGTGGAGTTTTCGGATCATCTGACCGGCAGCAGACCAAGCAGCGCGTTCCAGCTCCAGACCTGATGTCAGGCGCATAGAAGTCATATTTCATTCCCATTTACCACTGCTAATTTCCCCCTGTTTAAAAGCCACAGAAAGCCAATAGAAGCCATGGAGAATTAAGGAATATATGGCTTTTACCTCTATGGTGCTGGAAGCGTCAGTGATGGTGAATCAGCACATAGAGCTGTGAAATCAAACTCTTTTCCTGGCAATCTTTAAATCTTTTTTTTATTATGATTTTACTTTAATAGAGCGATGTATTAAATATAATACATATTTTAAGGTAAATCTGCTATATTAATGTCCATCCAGTTGGGCTAATCTTGGATATAATGATATTCTTCATTCCCTCTACTTTGGTGTTTGTTGGGGGTATAATTTTGGGACCTCTTTTTCCCCCGCAGCCCATGCGGCTGCATTAAGTGCTGAGGGGCTGCATTGTATTCTGCAGCTGACTTAGAGATTTTTATTATCATTTTCATAGCATCAAAGGTTTTCTCCATCCAGGCTTAAAGAGATGAAAGTTTGCCTTTGTTCGTCCCTGCTACATTAGCGCTATGCATTAGACTCCTTTTTATCCGTGAAATTACCTTTTAGATTTTTATATTGAAAGAGCAATCTAAAACGCAACATTACTTCTCACCTTTTATCGCACCATATTGTGTATTTTTTGCTTTAGAAAAGATAAAGCCATACTTGTGTTTCAAGTTTTTTTTAAGTTCATATACTACTAGATTAGACGCCCACTGTTGTCTTTGAAGGGTCTAATTTCAATAGCAAACACTGACTTGTTTGTTCGTCTATCAAAAAAGATGGTTATAGACAGAGAACAGTATTCTTTTGTTCTCAATACCTTCATAAACCAGCTTCCAACGCAGTTAAATTTTGCCATGAAGACACAACGATACACCCAGCACACCACACTGACACCTAGAGAAAAAAATAATAATTAAAACATAGTTTTTTAATGATAATAATAATTCTGATTACAATTGAGACTGACGCCTTTTCTCCTTTGGTTAGTTTCATGAGGAATTTTGTCTTTGGTCAATTTCCACTCCTTGCATACATTTGCTAGAAGTTAATAATGTGCATCTGAAAAACTTTTAATTAATATTGCACATGAATTTGTAATGAGGTGTGTTTTCATAAACTGCAGGCATGCACCTTAAACAGAAATGAAAATAATATTTACTCTCTGTCTTTCTTCGTTCTCCAGTTTCAATACATAAATTTTGCAGGCCCGACTCCTCGGTTTAGCATTATGCAGCACAAAACAGTTATTTGACGTATGCCCTCCGGATAAAATTAAAATAATGAACAAAAGCAACTTGAATGTCCCCTCCTGTATAAAGTTATTAATTGCTCTGTATCCATGTAGAATTTTAAATTAAGATGTAAATTGCCCATTTAACATAGCCATAGGATTCGGAAGCCTCTACTGTCAAACTCAATTAAATTGCTTCCTTAGAAAAAGGATTTTCAGGACACACAATATTCAGGAAATATTCAGGATGAGTTTTCTTTGTGATGGACTAAGATTGGCCAGCCAAAAAAAAAACCCCTCACTGTGCGAATGATTTCCTTTTTACCTGCCCAACTCAAATCCATGTGCATTGTAAGCCATTCCTTTTCTTCATTTATACATATGCAAACCTGCTGGCCTCTTGGGGCATTTCCCGTTTTGATTTCTTCATCATGCAGGCTTCAGTGAGAAAACGGTGTAAAAATAAAGGAGTATCCAAATGAGATATAACATAGTGTAAATTCAAGGCAAATGATACAATGTGTTGAGGAAATAATTTTTAATCCTTTTACAAAGGAAGTTGCTAAGTTGGAGTCCTGAAGTCTAGATGAAAGTGAATTTTTTTTTTAATCATGCAACAGATATGGCTCCTATAGCAATATTGAGAAAGCCCAAATATCCCTTTCTTGTTAATTATTCAGTTGGACTTAATATGCCAGTGAGCTTCAACAGTCAACCCACAGTTTCTTAAAAAGTATTTTAAAAAGATCATCTGACCAGGATGCCAGTGAGCCTAGGGGGGAAGGGGAGAGTTTATTGAAGAACAATATGAATCGGACAGTTTAACCCTTTTGCCAGCTCTTAGCTGTTGGTGGTTAAGAACAATTGTTGTCATGGTTCTTGATTCATAAAGATTAGGACCAAATTAACCTACAGTGCTTGTGCCACACAATATCCATTACATAGTACTGCCATCATGCTGGGATGAGTCTTGATTGAGTGCTGGCCCTTGACAAAGAGCAGTGCAGATGAAACCACTCCTCAGTCACCGAGGCCCTACCACAGTATCCACCATTAAAATGGAGCATTGTGTCAAAAAGTGGAAAATACCGTTTTCCGCAAGCACTCTCCAACGGCAGCTATCCGGGGGCCTGAGATAATTTCAGTCGCTATGCTATGCTTGAAGGGTCTCGCATTACGCTCTGTGTGAATGTCCTGCAGGGGTAAACATGCACAAGGGTAAGAATGCGCAGGCCGTTCTTCAGCGGACCTACTGCGCATATCATCCCAAAGCAGGTCCTCTTGAAGAAGTGTGACTGAATGAAGTATCCTCCTTAATGCCATCAAAGGGAACATTCAGAAACCTATGGCTAATAAATTGGTGTGGGGATCAGTACCTTCGTAAAAAGTACATGACTGAAAAGTAGACCACTATAGCATTGTATCACATTAGAACAGGAAGACATGCTTCAAAATGAAGTTGCATTTTGTCTTGTGGAAGTGCGTGATCACTGAGGCTATCAGTGAGCCTATTCAGAAGACAGCAGCTACATGTGGAAATCACATGATGAGGTCATGGAGGGAAATAGGCCTATCAGGATGAGGGAGGGTGTAGAGATAGTGAGATGGGATAAAATGGGATTGTGCCATGAAAAAAAATTCACCAAGAAATTACAAGCAGAAAGAAAAAATATTGATTTCAATGCCAATTATAATTTTTTTAAAATAAATCAAAGGCTAAACAACAAAGAGTGGCCCACAAAGACATTTTGTGTAATAAGCCCCCAGGCCCTCTTCACACAAATCATCTAAACGCTGCTTGTTGGCAACCTGCAGGTGATAATGATGTCAGTCTATGTTGACCAGACTGTCTTTGTTAATGCTGGGCTTACCAGACGCTTTCAATCAGCATGGTTCATCTCAATGGAATTACATTTTTAATTCTGCTTTATAACAGCAGAAACCCTCAGTGACACTGTTGCTAATTTAAATAATAACGATCATTAAAAACAGCCTACAGTGCCATGCAGTTCAAAAAAATATTTTGTGAAATCCAATGAGACGCCACAAACTAGAAATCATTGGCATGCACAACTTAATGTACGGTATGTAGAAAGTAGCTTTGTGTTATGTTGCCGTAATTTAATGATCTTTTGTATTTTCTTTAGTTGTTTTAATGATTGATTGATTTTGTTTTTCAGGGACAACATCAGTCTGGACAATAATATTCAGACCCCCTTTAACGTACAAAAGTCTACGGCACTCACATATGTATTTCTCTTTGGCTCGATAAGCAGCATATGGGTATATTTATATAACCATAACAGAGCACTTTTTGTACTTTTTAGTAGATAAAACAAATGAAATCATAGTGCTTTGAAGGCATTATACTTGCCTTCAATCAAATATATTTGGTAATTAACTGACAGAGGTACGCTGACTGCTTTTTGCTTTTTGATGCAAAATGTTTTTTAGTATATTTTTGCAAAGTGGTCCAAGAATATGAATGTGCTGACCTTAAACTACAAAGCTGAAATGCACACACACATGTCCACACACACCAGCAAGATTTATTTGCCAACACACATTTTTACTATCTGAAAGGGACAAAAATTGTTAAGTAACCTGTTCAGTGTAGCAGTGATATAAAGAAAGATGGTTTGAGGTGCTATCTATCGGTATGAAGTTTTTTCATTTAAACAATAGTTTTCAGATCATTTAATTACATTTAAATCTCATTCACATCCAACAAATGCACTTGACTGTTGAAACATTGTAATGCAATATTTAAATCTTTTGCCGACTATTGTTGATGTAATTATAATTCGTGTGACAATAAGAAATGTGATTTCCCCATGACAAACCCAAAAACAGCAAAAGGTGATTTTAATAAAAACAAATTTACAAGTTTGTATTAATCTGGGATATCAATTTTAAAATATTAAAATCTTTGCATAAAATCCAACCTGTCTTTTGAGCAGAAAATTTATATATTCCATATAATTAAATAGGCCAAACCTTGTTATATTAACCTGTTTCAAATAGAAGTATTGCTTCTCATCAAATATGGATGTTTTATTCATAATAATTTGGAACATCTTGTTTTTCCTGAGGCCACTTTAAGTTAAATAAGCACCAAATCAGATCATAAATATGTGCATTCTAAATTGTTCACAGTCATCTCAATTAGTTGCTTCATGTAATGCCTTTGTTTAAGTGATAATCCAACCTCATCTACATCAATGTGATGTTAGGAAAGAGCACAAGACGCTCACATGAACAAGATTACACAGGAACTCTTCTCTCGATGTCTGACCAATCTTGTTTTGTAGTATGAGTTCATATGGCTGGCAATCTATAGGCAAGGGGAACAGAAAGTATATATTTTTTTTTATCACAAAACTTTCCCTGGAAAACACAAACCATATGATACACTGCACCAAAATTGGCTTGCATGGGACTAGCAACATTCATCGAGCATTCCTTTAACACTTCCCTGATTTCCAAAGCACTGCACCGAGCGTATTTGGGACTTCAAGCCACTGAATGAACGACACACATATGTGATCTCTGTTGGGTGCATGTTCTTCAATACGCAAACCGCCTTCAGGAAGGTGTCTCGTTGTGATTCACTTACGCCGTCCAATCCGTACCCAACAGCAGATCGTGTTTATGCAACTTAAAAAGCAACCAGCAGCAATTAGACATGATAAAATATATGGCATCTAAACCGCTCTGGCAAAAACTAATTAAAAGTGTGTTTATATTACTGATCCGGACACAGAGACTGTGTCTGCTCTTCAGTTCAGACTCCCTCAGCTATTACTCACATCTTTAATACATTAGTCTGGAGCGGTGGAAACATGTATTACCAATTATCGCTGGGTTTACCTTGGCTTTTGCAAATTGCTCTAAAATTAAACGTGAAAGCAAATCACAAAAAAATTTAACTTTGTAATTACAAAGCTTTTGAAAAAGCCCAACGCAGGGCCCAGACACTGGCTCCCACCACATCCTCACTGGAGCCTGTTGTACCTGGGCCAGGGCCAAGGCTATGCATGTGACCGAACCTCGGCAGTGGTAATTATTATCTAAAGTTACTAAATACGTTGGAATAATTAATGTTTATTTAAGACGTTCTGTACTTATTTTATTTTTGTCCAACCTATGCTGACATTTTACACAACTGCCTTAAGTTTTTTTGATTCGCCCTTTTTTTTCTCCTTGCATAGTCATTATTTTCTCTGTATTTGCTTATGTACTTTTTAAGGGCTTGTAAGCATTGTGTAGGGCCTGCTTCTCAGTTGCATTGTGGGGAGGAGATTGAAGCAGGCTCCTTGGAACCCAGCCTCATAATTGGAGACCACACAGCCGGTCTCACTGCATCCTCAACATCACTTCCTCCTTGTGAGTAACGCCCAGGTGAATTGCATTGTGGCTCAAGTGCACAGTGGGGAATATACCCCTTTATATCCAGGTAAAGGTAATCTTAATTAATGCAGAAATGAAGAAGCTTGTGATACATGCACTAAAATCATCCCTAAATGAAAATATGAAATACATAATTTTTTTAAATTACACGCACTGCAGCTTAAATTATGCAGCCTCTAGTAGACTGTTGATAAGTGTATATTAAAGTTGGAAACAGTGCATTCATCAGAGGACCATGGTTACTTTTTTGGTTGTCTAATGCTGCCCCCCACTGATGCCTCACAGAATATTTAGCGTCATGTAATTATACACCACCTTTGATGAGCCTATACCATCTCCTATACCATCTCCAGGCTCTGGTTCTCATCAATTATTTTCACCTGTTAATTCATTTTGTGTGAGGTAATAACCTCGACACAATAACAAATGTGCGAGCGCTCGGATTTTGCAATTAAAAGCAGCGGGGTTCCTATTTTGATCATACAGATTGTGACATCAATCATAGAAAACAATCCAGGCCTGGCGGGATGACAGATGCCACCATGATGGCTCTACTAACTAACTGCCTGTCCTACAAAAATAATTGTCTCTCCGCTGCCTGAAGCTGAAAGTTATCTCCGTCCAGCAGAGGGACCACGCAGTGACTGCATTGGCAAAGAGCCACTTTTACATCACAAAACCACCGCATTTCATCTGCTGGCTGGCAGTCTTCATACTTTGCCTCAGAAGGGACTCTTTCTCATGTTCTGGGGCAAAAAAAGGAAGGTGTGTGTGTGTGTGTGTTTGAGTATGTGCATGTGCATGTGTGGCCCGGGGACTTTCTGGGTAATTGTTGAGGAAGGGCTTCCCCAATAATATCTAAAGCTTTTTTTTGACAAGATGTGAACACTTGTGAAAGCAGAAGTTTGGCTTTATCACATTACACGGTGTACTGTGAGACGGCTGTGTACTTAACGGCACTCTTGACATTTATTCACACGTTCAAGAGTGTGATTGCACATTACCTCTGTGTTTCATGCTATTTAACAACCTCTGTTACCGCATGCAGGAGAGAACCCAGCTCTCTTCTTTAATGAGGAGCTTAGTGCAAGAACAAGAGCACAGCTTGTAAAGTTGACTTTATGGAACATGGTTTTTAAAAATATAAAATTATTGTCTGTACTCTTGGAGTACTGATGAGGACAGTGAGGGAAAAGGGCCTGAAACGGGTTAAGTTTTGTTGTTCTCCACGAGCCCCTATATCAGAAAGACCCATCTGCTCTTGAGAAAGGAAATATAAATACAAGCGCATTACACAAATACATGTTGAGCCTTGGATTTGTAATTCACTGCAATTTCCAATATGCTTTTATATTGTGATCAGGCTAGGTCAGCCACCTTTTTAGGTTATTTGTGACCTACAGCCAAAAACAGGAAATGAGTTTTAGTGATTGTAGGGCCGTAATGAAACCCTCAGCCCCCCGAGCCGAAAGGACAGGGGAACAATTTAATATGTCTGGCAAAAGTAATAAACGCCACTTTTGATTAATTGCGCGGAACATCATCAAGAACTGCAGCGGGAGGCTTTTGGGTGTTCCAGGCGGACTTGAGCCAAGCAGTCACCTTCCTTATCATTCAGCCCATTAACAGCTGGAAGTCCTCCGACAGCGCCGGCCACAGTCCTGGCTATGCGCGAAGCGCTAGTTTAAATATGCAGGCTAACAATGCCACCGGCTCCGTGAACGGCCGGCGGCGAGCAGTAAATAATGCCGCGTGACTCCCGGTGCACTCCGACCCTGCGCATTGTTAAAGCCAGCAATGAGCAGGAGATGCGTGTGTACTGGAAATTTATGGCTATGTTAGTAAATTGTCCTTGTTAACCATTCCGGTCTCTTCGTCATTACACACATTTCCAGCAGCCGCAAAGCGGCTTTGAGGACCCGGAGCAATAAGCAGCCCTGTCAGAAAAATAAATTAATGCTGTTAAAGGAGACGGCGATGGCCTCCGGAACTTTAGAGGTAATAGATGAGGCACCTCGCTTCAACTCTGCAGGATAATTAAACTAAACAACACTTTCGCTAATTTCTTTAATGCAACCACAAAAATAAATAAATAAAATGAATAAATAAACAAATAAATACACAACCTGTGCTTTTACAACTTTCTAAAACATCCTGTCATGCAATAATCCTTATGTGATTAGGTCTGGGAGCCAAAAGATGGCAAAATTTAATTAAGTTCCTGAAAAAAACTAATAAACAAACACTGAAAATAGAGTACATTCTCTGCCTCCCACATTCCTATAAAGACGACTGCAAATGTTACTAAAACTTTTACCATTAACGGGCATGTTATTATCATCAACACCCCCTCAGGATTATTTTCACATCCCAAAGAAGGGATTTGCTTCCTGATTGGTGAACGTGTTGTCCTTTGTTTCAACCCTTTTCCCAGATTCCCCGAAATCAGGCGAGGTAACAATCCATCACACTGCTAAGTCTTGTACCATTGCCCTGTGGACATAATAATAATTTGTATTCTTTAGTACACAGTTTTCTGCATACTGTGTTTATCATAAAGATGTCAGGGGCTTAATGCCTAGCAACCATCAAATTGCTGCGGTGGTTGTTTGCATACATTTTCCTGGGGGAGAGCTGTGGCTGGGGCGCAGTGTGGCGCAGCTGTCAGTGCTCTCTGATGTATGGGGGATAAAAGGAGTCCCCGCCGCAGAGGGAAATAAGCTACAGCCATGGCCTGAGAGGATTGGATGGGGCATCACTATACTCTGTTAGAGAATGTGTCAGTTATTGTCTGGACTGCCTGAGGGCACTGCCCAGGCCACAGAGCAGGGAAAACTATCAATGCCAACCCCTTCCCCAAACCCCCCAGCCCCGCACTCCCCCCCCCCGCACCTAAAAAAATGAGAAGGCGAGACAAGTTAATTGATAAATGGGGGATAGACACATAAGAGCCTCAAAGTAGCCACTTTTAATGGGGTGGGGGAGAATGGCGGTCATTTTCTTTCATTAGCGGAACCTTTGAAATCTGTGACACTCATAAACACAAGCTCCCCATTGCTCTTCTTTGTTTAGATCTTAGACGTGTCACTCCTACGGTATGGCTTTCTCAGAGGCACAAGCTGACTCGCTTTCATTTTCCTGCATGTTGAGCAGA